>OX453243.1:6324730-6924730 GCA_949709985.1 Luffia ferchaultella
TATATATTTGTGCTTTTTCAGCCGAGGTGATGCGTTCAGTAGGGCTAAGGTAGGCGCCTGTCTGAACTTACTCGTTTACAATTACTGAATAGAACGTTACTGCTTATTGCAACAATGGCGTCTGGCCTTAGCCTACATACGCGCTCGTTCGGTTCTGCTCTTGGGGCTGTGCCTCTAAAATATTATCTTTGTAAAATAAATTCACATATTATTATATATATATATATATATTAATGCCAATAAATTTAAAAAAAACGAATGTCTATAATTACGGACAGATTTATGTACTCATATGTTAATGAGAGGAGGTTGATTTCAACTACCGCAGAAACCACTGAATTTTACCAGATGGAGCGTTATTGTGTACTGACACTGGGATATTTAGTTTTATTATAACAATCTACTGTTTTCTAGATAAATATGAAAATTTTGAGCATTCATTATTATGTAGAAGAAAAAAGAATAAACGCATGTGATGAGGCTAAAAGAAAATATTTAATACAATAAGATAGAGTGTTGTGAAAAACAGTTTAATAAAATCCTTTTTATTGAGTCGTTTTTACGCCTTACAATTACTTTCACTGGACTTGGAAAGAAAAAGCATAAAAGGATAAAACTTAAAATTTTAAATATTTGTTAAAGTATGAACAGATGAAAAATATGAAACATGTCAGTCAGTCGAAAATTCTGTATTATCAAGGACTTAAATAACTTTTAATGGAATTTAGTTCTAGAGTTACATAGTGTCGGACTCGCTGCGATGGTAGTGTGTATATTTGACATAATCTTATATTAAAAAACACAAATACGATTTCTACGCAGTAACCCTAAATGGTTAAAACGAGTGAATTAACTTTTTCAGAATGTCGTAAATATTTTCAGAAATGTTGAGAATAGATAAAATATATTTGGTGCCTTCAAGTCGACTTTACAGCCACCAACGTCGCGACATGCTAAATGTCATACGAAATAAACATTGCCTTGAGTCTATTTACTTCAAATAATGGCTATATCACTGGAGCAGCGTGGTGGATTAAGTTTCAAGCCCCCTCATCCCGAGGGAGCTTGGAGCCTAAGCCCCTGCCGTCCCCACCGCTGTAAATAGGCTGTTGGTGTGGTATGGTAATGGCGATTTGTTTTAATTTTAATGCCCAATGGTGTTATTTCATTAGGGGCCGTTCAAGTATTACTTAAGTATTGTAATATATAATTAAGTTATTGTAAATATAATTAAGTATTGCATTTACCCACCCCTTCCCCTCATCTACAAAAGTAAGCAAAGCTCTTACCCCTCCCCTCATGCTTACGTAAATATTGGTACAATTGATTGATTCATGTAAATACATATAAATAATGTACATATAAATACATATACATATACATATAAATACAATGTACATATAAATAATAATTTAGAATATAGGACTGTAACGCACATAATATTTATTTAAATAAATTTAAATAAATTAAATAAATTTTACTGACACGGTATTCAACATAGAGTAAGTTACAAATATTATAATCTTAAGTAATATTGCGAACAAAACAAACTTCTTTAAAATTTTTGATATACATATTAATTCCAATTAACAGTATTCAGTCCATGACACCCGCATCCATGATTCTAAGTTTTCGATGACATTTGATCTTTGCTGCCCAATGTTTTGTGTCTGCTCAGTTTCATCCGATTTTGGAATGTCTACGTCGTTCTTATTCCAAGTAAATACTGCTGACGTAACCATCATCTAGATCCCTCCACCTCCCATGTCATCAAAAATAAGCAAAGCAAAGACCCCCGCCCTCTTATAGTGCTTACGTAACACTTGAACGGCCCCTTACACTGGTAAATGAGATTTCCGAATTTAAATTTTCTACCATTAACCCTGAATTAATATTGTGACAGACTAGACAAATAGACGACAGACGGAAAACGAAGCGCACAATAACAGTTCCATTTTTTACATATCAGTGAAAAGAAATTAACAGATTCAATGTGTGATAACTGACACAAATAGTAGTGTGTACGGAAAAAAAAATATTATAGTTATTAATTACAGTACATAAGCAGAACATGTACATCTTATGCTATGACCTACTTCCTATGAACTTGACATAGATGTAATGAAGTGTATGCACTTGGAATGCATTGGCAGTGCCTCTGAAACACTTGTCACATAATAGATGAGTTTAAATGAATGCCTAGCCGTGTCTTACAATGATGTCGAGGCAGTATTGAAGTTTCGTTTCCAATACAAAACACTGCATTACTAAGACAAATAAAATATAAATCAATGATGAAAATAAATACAAGTATTAATAACAATCTGCAATAACAGTTGACTGGTCGATTGGCGAAGTGGATAGAGACCCTAACTGCCGAAGGTCACGGGTTCGATTCTCATCCGGGATAAATATTTGTATGTATGAACATCTCTATTTCTCCCGCGTCTAGGTGTAAAAATTATATATAATAATAATAATAATAACGCACACATGACAACAACGTCTAGGCCCCAAACTAAGCATTAGCTTGTGTTTTTGGTACCAAGCGAAGACACCACATACATTTAACAACCAAGACCCGGTACCTGTATCGGTATTCATCATATAAATACTGACCCGACCTGGGACTCGAACCCGGGACCTCCAGCTTCGTAGGCAGGGTTGCTACCCACTAGGCTAAGCAGTCGTCATATGTATATATTATGAATACTATTTAATTATGTAAATCAGTTGTTTAGTACCCAAAATGCAAGCATAAATACTTGCTGACTTCGGGACTACATGGCTCTATAAGGGATGTTACAGGTATTTATTTATTCATTTAATCTAATGGTGACCCGCAAAAAGACTTCTTAAGGAACGGCCTGAAAGTGGATCTTTTTATGCAGACGTACTCGTCCATTCATTTGGAATAGAGACTAATTTATTTCCTTTTAACCAATCTCAATTGTGTACTAGTATCTCTTAAAATATTTTCCGATATATATAGCGAAGTTAAAATAATATATAATAATACGAATAATGAGGTTAAATTTTGTCATTTTATAACTAAGAGAAGCGTCTGTTTTTTTTGGATTACTAACCGAATAGAAAAATTCGTCCTTTAGCGCTATTAACACCCGAGTTCTGATTATTATTTGATTAGTAATTAGCTTAACAGCCGAATTGTCAGTTTGATCGATTCATTCGTTCATTCATTTTCATTTTCAGGCATATTGGCAGAATAGCGTTGTAGTTTTCCAATCAAATTTTTTTTTCATATATTAGCAAGTGAAGAGAGAGATTTTGATAACTTTAACATTTTTTATTATTATTATTTCTTCCAGTTTGTTTTGGTTTTCACTGCAGTTTAATCGTAGGGATGTGAAGTGTCTATAGCGTGGTATCGCGTCACGTCAACACATCTCAAACACAAGTTATTAGTCAACTAACCAGAGTAGGGCATAATCAATGATATTAACCTGAAACGTTTTCAGAACTCGAGTTTTAATTATTTTTTTCGAGATCAACTTTCAATCACAAAGCAAGAAACCTTTTTTTAGTGTTTTGGAACCAAAGACAAAAGCTGTCTGTCTCTTATACCTGTGTACTTTCTGCATTTATGGATATATGTAAACGATAAACAAGCAGAGTTGACATTTTATGAGTCGTAAAAAATATTTTTTTTTTGTAAACGTACCCCGTTTACTGTGCCATGTTCACGAAGTGAATGACGTGCGTAGAAAGCCAATATTAATATCTTTACTGTAGGTTAATGTGGAGTACGCTGGGCCTTCCCTGACCCATTTCTTTGCGAACGAACTTGACCTGACCCCCTTAACCGAAACTACGTGACCTACCCCTCGCCGATATTTCGATCATATTCTATGACCCAAATGAGAATATCGGCTTCAGGAAAATTTACAGTGACCCCTAATTAATGGCGAATTAGATAAACAAAATTTGATGAGCAAATGTACTTGTTTATTTCGTTAATGGAATTACCATAAAATTACATAGACAATTTTAAATAGGTTCTTTAATGTGACGAAATTATATATTATTCACAATATTCGGAGAATGTTCAATAAAAATGAGAATGAAATCGATATTCCTTGGTGAGAAAAAAATTAATGCTGGCAGACATAGCCCAGCATTTGTTATAATAATACTAAAAAGATTAAAATTACTTTTGGTTAAAAAAAATCATCATTTGTTTCCTACGTGTAGGATACTGTTCGGAAAAAAAAAATTAAATTCGCCGATATTTAAATATCACTGTTTAAACATTTTTATTACGGAGCAGGTAAATCAAGACTTGTGAGGAACATTAGGGGTTAAGGCCCGTCCATATTCAACAATTCGCTAGAACTTCCACCAACGGTACCCCACGCTTGGGGTAAAATTTGAGTTTTTTGTTATATACGTTGTTAATGTGTAACATAATAAGAATAACGGCATAAATTTTACATATATGCCTTTTGGTTCTAAACAACCATTAACGCCATGGTTTAATCATATTTTTAATAATAAAACATAAAACGTTTACTACCACTGCTTTTTTGTTTACACAATTTCTAATGCTAAAAAAAATGAAGTAGGTAGGTATACAAAAAGTTGAAATTTTTTTTTTTTTAGTATTTAGTAGAAGATTTTTATGTTTAGAAAAAAAAATACATCAAGTGTATTAACTGAAAAGATAATTGTGTTGAAAGTTGAAAAATAAAATATTTTTTACTAAAAGATACCGCGTATTTAGTCACTCTCACTTTTTATTGAACGCCACTCGTAAGTTCTTTTGGCTTAAAATTGTATCTTTATACAATTCTAACCAATTCAATTTATGTAGATTCAATTTATTCAAACTTATATTCATATATTTTGTCCTGTATATCTCTAAATCGTATAAAACAATCCACGTCTCTCCTCATTTCTGTTTCTCCGCTTACTTTTTTTAAACTCGCAACGGTTTCTGATACCGTTTTCACTGTCATTTAGAGATACCGAAGGTTAGTATGTAAATCATATTCTAATTAAGTTTTTGTAGAGAAAAATCATTTTTTTATAATCGAGTCAAACCTTAAGAGGCACATCGCGATAAGGTACTAAATAATTGTAGTTCCTTCAAAAGCATAGAGAAGAGTGCAATATATATCTGTACATGTCTAACTCCTAAGGATAATTCACAGTAATAATTTTATAAAAAGCGATTAAGTTTATGACAAAAACTACCTTTGGACTTAATAAGTACCTACGGCGCTAATAGTATTTATGTTGGAAAAGAAATAAAGAAATAATATAAATATGCAGGCCTCGGGTTCGAAGCCTTCATAATGATTCACTTCTATTCTAGAAGTATTCTCTCAGACCTAGCGCCTTGAAAGTCGCCGTGAATAAATTTTATAATTGCAAATTTACTTTTATCATATTCCGAGAAGGCGATCTATATTAACTATGCGTGTAAACGAGTTTAAGTTTAATATAGTGTGGTAACGTACGTGTTCGCTATATATCGGATCGTCATACGAACTTGACCCGATTTCCACTCTAGAACGAGAAGAACATTATTATGCTGTGTTTGTCAATATCCGTTCCATAGAGTAATAAAACGTAATCGCATTGTTTTATTAAAACAGTGATGATTCGTATAAACATATAGCCTATTTACCTAATTACGGAATAATTTGTTAATAATTAATTGGCTTTAGCGAACTACTATATTTTTCATCCCAAAAATCTGTTTCTAAGAAATTAAAATTAAAAAGGGGCAAAATTTTAAAATGAAAAACTGAAAAACTGTGGACCAAGTTTCGGGTGTCAGGTGTTACCGAATGGTTGTCGTTTGTTATTTCGCCTTCAAACCGGCAACGCGATCATCCCTAAACTGGTGTACAAGTGGTTAGAAAGAATTATGGAATGTAATGGTCGCCGAGCGGTCAAAGTTCGACCGTACTCACTTTTTTGAAACCACTTATAAAAAAAAGGCGAGAGTAAGTCAATTCAAACTGCATCAAACGACAGCCTATTAAACTCATATGGTTTACAGTATTTGTAACGCATATTAAATAAATAGAATTTTAGCTTTTTGCACTCCTTTTCCATATAAACTTTACCTATGCCAAATCTCGTACACCGCCGTCCATACCCGTAATATGCTTTAAAAGGGGCACAAAGGTTTCTCTTCGGGTATTAGTATATAGATTATCAAATCAAGTGGTTTGATCCCCTGTTAAAGTAATAGATTATTTTTAAATATGAATATGCAGTTTTTGTTTCCTCAAAAATCAAATTCATGATCCCTTTGAACACTTTTCGCTATTTCTTATAGTTTTTATAAAAGGTAGCAGTTTTTACAATAAAAAGAAAATATATGCATGATTTTAAAACCTTAAAATATCCATTCATAGCGTTGAAAACATAATTACATAAAATTTCCTCGATAAACAAAAATCGAAGTGATCAGGATATCAAGTGAAAACTTTTTAGTGAAGAATTTATTACCACTGCTTCATTTGTGAAAATATGATTATTATAATGATTTGTTATTGCTTAATGATTTTTCGTATATACCTCATTTCTGAAATTTTTGGGGCACAGATTGGCATTGCCTTTTTGGAATCTGCTTGTTCGAGCGTACTCTTGTTTTGTTCTAGGTTGGGATAGAGAACTTGACATTGACGATTCAGTAGATGGTATGGTTCATGCATTTTATAATGTGTTCAATGAAAATTAACAAGCACGTTCCAAAATTAACTTGATCGAGTAAGTATCCTACATGGTATTCGAAAAATCTTATAAAGCTTATTAAGGAAAAAGATAAACTAAGAAAAAAAGGTGAAAATGTACGGTAACCATGTAGATATTTTTGATTATAAAGAAGTTAGAGCAAAAAGTCATGTACTTATCAAGAAATGGTATTTGAATTACGTGAAGAAAAATCCATTAGTCCATAATATTAAAGCCTTTTGGAGCTAGGTAAAAAAACAAGCATAAAAATGTTGAATATATACCAAATGAAATGCATTTGGATAACGATATGCTTTTTACTCCTCTATCAATTTGCAATAGCTTTCCGAGACATTTTTCATCTGTCTATGTGGACAGTCATTCCGTAAGTCCTATTATATGCCAAACTATTCTAAATATCCAGACCCTTCTACAAACAATGTTCTCAATAATATTTTTTACTTAGTGTTGAAAAAGCTATGAGGAGTTCGGATGCAAAAAAGGGAGCGGGGCTGATGAGATACAGGCGGTGTTTCTTCGGAATTGTGCTTCCAGTTTGTCTTATCCACTCAGTATTATATTCAATCACTCCTTGTCAAGAGGCGAATTTCCTTTACTTTGGAAAAGAGCTAACGCATTACCAATCCCTAAGTCCGGGGATTCAACTGACGTGCGCAACTATCGACCTATTTCGTTATTATGTGGTTTCTCTAAATTTTTTGAGTCATTAGTGTGCCCTCATTTCACTAATCAATTAAAATATATACTAGTTCCCGAACAACACGGGTTTTGCCAAAAAATATCCATAACTATTAATCTTACATGTTGTGTCTGTGATGTCTAATGAACTAGGCAAGGGTCTATAAGTCGACGCTGTTTACCATAAACAAGGTTTTCGATAAAGTCGATCATTCTTTATTGTTGAACAAATTCAGTTCAATTGGAGTACAGTGTGTGTTATTAAACTGGTGATGCTCCTATCTAAGACACAGGTCTCAAAAGGTAGTTGTATGTGGCTATGAATCAAGAGATTTTGGTGTTCCTTCGGGAGTCCCACTAGGCTCTCATCTTCTAAGTTTTTATTATTGATCTGATATAGGTTATAAAATATTCCAAATTCTTACTGTTTGCGGATGATTTAAAAATCTTCAAAACTATACATAATTATGAGGATTCGGTATTGTTACAAAGAGATCTTTATGAAATAACTTCTAGGTCGCTAGCAAACAAACTTCCTTTCAACTCAGGAAAATATAAGCATATTAAGTTCACAAAAAAGCGAGCTCCTTTTGCTACATCCTATAAGATTAACTCCATCACGCTTGAAGAAGTAACATTCATACGGGATTTAGGAATTATTTTAGACAGCAAGCTCACCTTTACAAAAGATTTTGATATAATATCCCAAGGTCTCAAATGGATGGGTTTTATTTAGTGTAACTATAAACAGTTCAAGGATGTTTAAGAAAGCTCTAAAAGCTTATTTTTCATTAGTGAGAGGTTCCCGAGAATATTGTTCAAGCATTTGGAATCCTTAATATAAGCGTCACATAGAAAGGCTAGAAAAAATACAAAAAAAAAATTATTTTGCATTCATCGAGATAAGCAGTCCGAACTTATGTGGTATATTGATAGGCTTGTCCATTTTAAGCTCATTTCTCTCGGGAACCGTCGCTGGGTCTCCGGTCAGGTTATTATACAAAATCATAAGAGGTCATATCGATTGTCGTCAACTACTTGGTCAAATAAATTTTAGGGTACTCGACAGAACTCTAGAATTGTTAATTTCAAACCCTTTCTATTAAAGTCTAGCAGAACTAATCTGGGCACGCAAAGCGTTGTCAATAGAATTTGTGATGAACACAATAAGTTTGATACATTAGCCAGTGAAACTGATATGTTAGTTTCTTCATTGGCAGTATACAGAAAATCATTGTACAATCATGGTACATTGTAAATGTTGTAAACCTAGGCTTTTCTTATAGTTTATACTATAGCTTGTAACCTGAAAATATTACTACATATAAATGTATAGTTGTCGTTTTTTATAAAGTTATTAATAATTATAGAAATTCTCGCCTCGAACAAAATTAAAACCGTGTGTTCAAAAAGTGAGTGCAGAATTCATTCTGTACCTCCTCCATTCCTCATGTTGTGTTTGCCTGTTATTGTTCTCGCACTATACTTTTAAGATGAACTGTAACTATATTAACTATGTTGTAGTGTAATAATGTTGGCAGACCTTATCTATACTAATATTATAAAGCTGAAGAGTTTGTTTGTTTGTTTGTTTGTTTGTTTGTTTGAACGCGCAAATCTCGGGAACTACTAGTTCAAAATGAAAAATTCTTTTTGTGTTGGATAGTCCATTTATTGAGGAAGGCTATAGGATCATGTATTACGAAATCGTTCCCCTTTAAAAGTTCTAATCAAAAGTCCGCGACGGCATATGTGTATCTTTTAAGTTTGACTTACAATGACCTTTTTGATGGCAATCAAATTTGTTCTAACATAATGCGCAATTTGCAAAGATGTTTTTTGAACATGATATTAATCCTTATCAAATTAAATAGGTTAGTTATCTTAAGCATTTCAAGCATATTGTAATTGCCCTTACCATACAATTTAAATTAATATCTTAGCAGTTTTTATCGAAATATGAAAACTATAGCGGAAGAAAATAAATTCGCTGTCTGCCTCTGTTCGTTAATTTTTTGCTTCCAAACCACGCAATAGACTTTGATACAGTTTTCAGTAATATCTTATTTTCTTATTATCTTATAATCTATTAATCTATATAGTAGAAATACTTATTATAAAGCTGAAGAGTTTGTTTGTTTGTTTGAATGCGCTAATCTCTGAAACTACCAGTCGGATTTAAAAAAATCTTTTTGCCTTTGACAGCCAGAATCTAGCGGAGGGTTATGGGCATATATATGAAAACGAACTGTCTGTCTATTCGAGCGATTCGGCTTAACCGATTTTGATGAAACTTTACACATATGGAACGGATGTAGTCAAAAGCGACATACAGAACTTTTTGTATGTCTGTCTGTATGTCTATCTGTCTAAACCAATTTTAATGAAACATCACAATTATGAAAAGAAGGTCGTCAAAACTAACAAATGTTACTTTTTGTCCGTCTGTCTGTCTGTACGTGTATCTGTCTATTTGAGCTAATCTCCAAAACGGCTAAACAGATTTTAAGGAAACTTTACAGACGGGAAAGAAGGTTGTCAAGAGATTTGACATTAGCTACTTTTTGTCCGTCTGTTTGTCTGTACGTATATGTGTCTATTCAATTCAATTTTATCTATTCGAGCTAATTTCCACTACGGCTGAACAGATTTTAATGAAACTTTGCAGACGTGAAAGAAGATTGTCAAGAGTGTCATAAGCAACTTTTTGTGTTTGTTTGTCTGTCTATCTGTCTGTCGTTTGTCCTCACTGATCTATCAACTACTACAGCCAAAACTACTAAGTCTAGGAAGCTTAAATTTATAACATAGGTTTATTTTATAACGTGAGCCTTTCTTAACTTAATGTTAAGAAAGGCTTTTTTAGAAATTTCAAACTTAAGGATGGGAATGGAGGGACTCAAATAATGACGTGTTTCAGGGTTTTTAGATTTCCACATTTTAAGGGTGGGAAACGGCAGATGAAAAATTGTATCGGTTTTTTTAAAGGGTGGAAGGGGAATGAAGATTGAAAGTTTGAATGGGTGTAACAAAAATTGGTTCCAGCAAAAAGTACGTATAAACCATCTCGAACGTTAATAGTACGTATAACAGGAATTCGTAATCTACGCAAGCGAAGCTGCGGGCGGTCGCTAGTAAATAAATAAATATGTATCTTATTTTAATCGACGAGGTGTAGTATATATCTCTGACTTTGACATACAGACGATAGGAGGGATAAATATTTCAATACGCCCAATAAGATTCCATTGAGTGTTGGCTATAAGTCGATAAGTCCTAGCCAAGCCTAGGTCAGTAGCACTCCTTAAGGGTAAGAGCTAAGTATTTTCATGTCTCAGGGTTTTGTTGTTAAACTGTACTTATGGTTGAACGTAGGCCTCTCCTGTTATCTACCCTATAAGGTTTATCGCCACCTGGACATAGTGAAAACGCGTCAACGTTCATCGGGTTGTTGTCTGTCCATCTAGCTAGGGACTGCCCAATAGTCTGGTATGCTAAAGAGCTTCCAATATATCCTTTTGCATAGCTCGCTGTGTGATCTTCAGCTTGGTTTTACGTATTTTGCTATTTTCTTAAAAGTTTTTACTACAGAGAGGATTATAGTTGTTAATTATATAGGACAGTAATTTCAACTTTATACAAAAAATTAATCATCCCTTGTATGACGACGTTAATAAATCGATGCTGTTAGTAATTAATATCCCTAGGGAAATATGAATCTCTAGAATCGAATATCAGGCATGCGTAATATATCAGAAAACCCATTTTTTTCAGTGTTGACCTTAATTATAATTTAAGTGGTTTTGCGGCATGAATTTTTGGTATGTAGGCACTAATAAACGAAGTATTAAAATACTAATGTTATAAGTATATGGGTCGTACACATGTTGGTTAAAAATTAATTACAAAGATAAAAAACTGAAGAAAAGTAGGCTTCAGCGAAATGGTGTGGTGTTGAAAATTTGCATAAATTAGGTATGTGCATAGAATATGAAGACAGCTTCTCATCAAAATGCTAATGACCGCATATAAAGGAACAGAATCTATGTACATATAAAAAAAAGGCCACGAAGCCGCGTCTGTACATTATACGTTTATTAAAGATTGCGGTGGCAACGTACGTAGTTATGGATTAGACATCAAAACACCATTTTTTAGAATAATTGTCTATCTGTCCCTCTGTCTGTCTTTGCACGCAACACGCAAAAACTACTAGACAGACATACAGACAAGATATATAGTAGACTATATAGAACAAAATATAGGATACTTTACATTGATAATTGGCGCGCGGGACGTTGCGGACTGAAACTCGCTATCTTCCACCAGCTAGCTAGAGTTAATAAGTTAAGAGCTAGCTGTAAATCCTGTAGTTCACGCGGGCGAAGCCGAAGGCTGCAGCTATATACATCTACGCGTCTAATAAAATCGTAACTCGGCCGTGTCTGTAAATACATTACATATTTAAAAAAAAAATTGCGATGGCGGTGTAGGTAGTTTTCGATTTACATGTCAATATGCCATTTTTTGTAATTTTTGTATGTCTGTCCGTTTGTCTCTGTGCACGTATCACGCAAAAACTATTTTTTAGGAAATGTGGGATGAAATTAGAATCCGAGTCAACATAGATATAAGAGACTTGTTACTGCGGGGAATTATTTTATTCTCTCGATGAAATGGATTCTATAGATTTTAATCACAGAGCATGTTTTTTCCAACGTCAAAAATGTACCTATAGTTTTTTTCGGCCTGGAAAAAAATCTTACTTGTGTTCACGCTTTATATCTTGTCTACTTTGGCGTGATTGACAAACTAATGGTTTATTATACTTAACCTCCTAAAAAGCCTGGTGAATAATAATAAATAATACCATAACCAAATAATGGCGGTGAGAGACCGTAATAAAGTTAAGGAGGAAGGAGGAATTAAATTAAATTATTTTTTTATATTATTAAAATTAAGGCCTAAGGAGAAATTAAATTCTTTTTAATACGCATTTATAACTTCGACCTGTACGTATGTATGTTTGTTCGTTTGCTTGTATGTCATGGAATCTTTGAACGCGAATTTCACCCAATTCCTTTGAAATTTAGAGTAAGTGTGTATCTTCGATGACAAGACACTGATAAAATACATATGTAAAATGATAAACAGAAACTGATGCTGCAGCCAGTATTGTCTCCTCATGAGGACACTCCCCAATGGTTAATAGCACGAACACGAAACTTTGTATATTCGTTGGATTCCAATAATTAACCCTAATTTTCACCACAAATTGACGCTGAAACCAAGATTGTCTCCTCATTAGAACACTCCTCAACTGTTAGTAGCACGAATACAAAACTTTGTATATAGGTTGAATTTTAATAGTTAACCATGATTTTTACTGTGAACTGATGATGTACCTAGGTTAGTTTGCTTACGAGGGAACTCCTCTGTGGTTAGTAGTACGGACATGAAACTTTGTATATGAGTTCATCGTTTTATAAGTAATTGTGAGTTCCACCTGTTTGTTTGTAAATTTTGATGGAATGTAGTTTAAAATATCTCTCGATAAAATCTCGATAAAATATAAAATATTAAGACTAGAAATTAAAAAAAAAAATTATAATTTAAAAAAACTAAAAAAAATATGCTTTAATAGCAAGTCGAACTAAAAAGAAGAAAGTAACTTTTAGTATAAGAATGTATAAGAAGAATGCAATGAAATATTTCTCGCTAGTCACTTTATTCTTATACTAAAAGTTATTTTTTTCTTTTTAGTTCGAGTTGCTAGTTTTTTTTTCAGTCTTTTTTTTGCAATTTGCATACTCAAAAAACACCGGCCATTTTATTTAATTTTTATTAACATTTCATATTTCGTGCAATTTCACAAGTCGCGCTTAGGTCATTTCTTGCGGACGTATCCTATTTAGTGGACGAATTGTGTTTATTTTCAATGAACTAAAAAAAAAAGATTATCGATCCTTTTCAAATCGTTTCATAAACAGTAATGAATAACGTATAATACATAATATTCCACTGATTACGATTTCCGTTTCAATTTCCATTTACCTATGTAATTATCAAGTCGTGATTCAGCAAATGGCAAGGCTAAATGCACAGCCGATCGCAATTTCTCTAGAGTTCTCTGTGAAGACAGATAAAAAAATATATATATATACCTCGACTAAGGTCGAGTTAAAACAATAGTAAAATTACTACGTAACTTAGATAAAGATGATTTAATTATGTATTTCACGGTTAGTCATTGTCGATTACTTACAACATTGAGATAGTGCCTTGACCCAAACTATGTATAGAATCGGGGGAACTATGGCTCGAAATTTACGGTAACAATGAATAAAAAAAAAACAATACGTATTCTGTACAATACATGAATGTACTTTGATATTATCATGCGAATAAAGCTCATACAAATGACGTGTGTATTACGCAAATACAGTGTTATATTCACAGTCGTCAGCGCAAGTTTTAACGAGGTCTACTGGACTGGCTGACGACTGTGCAGCACCATTGGCGACGCTGTTATACGTATCTGACAAATTCTTAAGTTTTTGTCATTTCCAGAGGTATTAATAGAAAAAACGGCCAAGTGCGAATCGGACTCGCAGACGAAGCGTTCCGTACCACCATACAATATAAAAAAACGAGCGCGACGTTAACCGAACTTAACCATTAATCGTTATTATTATGTAATTTAAGAACTATTTCTTATTAAGAGTAAATGTATTTCATTTTTATTTCGTTAGTTATTTAAGAAGGCGTTCGATCCCCTCTGGCCAATCCGAAAAGTAATAACATGAGTGCACTGATAGCTAGAGACAATTTATATTACTTATTTTATTACAGTGAACCTTTGAGTTTTATGGTTCACCGGAGGTATGACAAAAGTTTATCTGTTTAGGATCCGCTTGTGATGTCATTTTCAGAGAAATATCCACGCGCGGATTGTACTCAAATACGCCATGGAGTGCCCGACTTTAAAAAAATTTTATTTCGCCATTCTTGATGATATTAATAAAATTCTTTCACTGATTCGTTTTTCGTAATAATAGTATGCCTGTAAAAAACTGAAAATGCGAAATGATTTCATTGCAAGTAGTAGCCGTGTAGGATATGTCAAATATATGTCAAAAAGTTGATGCCGAACACCGACTTATATGTACCCAGCCAGGTACACGTAAGTCGGTGATGCCAAATGTACTATTGACTGGTATGTATAATATGAGGTATTTGACGAGAAAACCTTTCTTATTAGAAATATCTGGCTGTCTTCAGAAAACCTGATTTTCTAACTTGATTACGAGATTATCATGACTCGATCACAATTCAGAAATCCGGAAAATGTACGATTTTAGGGGCGAGAGTAATATTTTCCGAGGATACTTCCGGCCGGAGTACTTCCGACGGGAAAGGTTTTTGTGTAACATCTGTCTCACAGATGAGTTTTCAATACGCCTGATCGGGTCGTATGAGCGAGTGTTTATCCAATGTCCGAGGGTTATCCTCAAAGGATTTACGCTGGGATTGACTGACAAATTGGATTGGTTCGTACATAAACAAGTGATTTTTAGACTGTGATCTAATAGAAAAATAATACTCATTTGTTTATATTGAAATTTTTGAGTTTCCTTTTAATTTATTTACAACATTTAAGAGGCTGGATTGCGTGAAATTGTTTCATCGCAAAATACTACGCTCTGAATATTATTTTCTGGCATATGTGTTATTAAACTGTGAAAAATGGTCGTCCCGATATTCGTCTAGTTTATTATCAAGTACTTCCTATAGAAGTAAATGCAGCGCCTATGAAAGATGCTTCTTACTTAGTTTAGATTTTAGTACTTAATGCTATCTGCCGCTCTTATAAACATTTTTCCATTCCATTCCATCAGCCCTTTTTACATCCCACTGCAGGGGCTTAGGCTTACCCTCAAGATGAGGGGCTTGGAGCTTAAATCCACCACGCTGCTCCAATGCGGTTTGGTGGATTATAACGACCGCCCTCTATTGACAGCAACCAGGACTGACTGCTTAACGTGCTCTCCGAGGCACGGAGTCAGTGATAGTTAATGTACTTAGGTCAGATAAAACTCATTGGTACACGCCCGGATTCGTACCACGGCCACATGGCTTTATAAATTTGAAACAGATTCGCTGCGCTCGGGCTATCAGGACTTTCCCGAAAAACATCCAACGACGATAATATTAAAATCCGGGCACATTCGTTTCTGAATTTAAAACTACAGTTTTAAAACAATAGCTTTTTTTAATTTCCCTTGCGGTGGGAAGGCGGATTAAACTCTACAGTTTCCGCGCGCCCAGGCGCGCGGGGTATGTGGGAGTTGCGCCCGCTAAACAACCGTCTTAAGCAGAATAAGGACGCGTGTCGTTAGCCCGAAATCTCCGACGACGTCATCGAAGCGGCCTGGAGGCACGCTAAGGTGTCACCGGCACGAAACCCCTAAGAGTTACTCGATGCGAAATAATTCCGTTGACGCGGGTCTAGGTTGGCGCGGGCCCAAACAATAGATATTACTCATCAAGGTAATCCATCAGTCCATAGGCCACCGGCTAACTCTACACCACGAACCAAGTCTAGTAACATATCAAAATAAAATAAAGTTGGCAATGTTATGCTTCTGACAATCGGTGTATTTGATTTCGTTTGCCCGCTGGCATAGTCCGCGAGCAGATACTAGTGCATATAATAATTTATTTTGACGTATACTGAAGTTATACTTCTTTTGGCGCGTTAGAGAAAAAAAGATCACAATGAATTTCGAGCATGTAACGGAAGTTCCGCGCACAGTTATAACACACCATGAAGTTAGTTTCTTATGTATTTTTATTATTATGGTTGTAAATATCGTTGTTTATATTCATAAAACTTTATATTGAAGTGGCTGAATTTTTTTTCTAAACCTTGGTACAGTACCCGGCCCTAAGCTATGCACACGCATTCTAGAAAGCGGCTAAGTAAAAAGAAGGTTAAAAATAAAACTATAGGTATTCTTATCGTTTTTTTTAAATTTAATTACAAAATTACAATATTACCTATAATTTTATTTTTAAACTTGTTTTTACTTAGCCGCTTTTTAGAACTCGTGTGCACAACGTACGGCTGGGTAGATTAGAGGTTATATTTATCTAAGTTTTATTTTTTAAGAGTACAATTTCATTATATCTATCAAGAAAATATAAAAATATACTTTATGCGATTATAAAATGTATAAATAAAGTTATATTCCGTTGAAGAATATGGAAATTATAAGAATATTTTATTTCTGTTTCTTTCTTGTAAAACGATATTTGACGTCAGACATAGGCCGTGCGGTGTTGCCCTTTCTGTCTAACGGGGACGTATTAAACATTCATAAATTTGTTGATAATGATTGACATTTTAAAATTCTTTTACTGTTATGATAGATTTAGAAAACTCTTTTTAATAAAATATTTTTTTTTTTTTAATAGTCAACTAGCGTATTTATATAAATTATCGATTTTGCATAAATGATTTTAAACATCTTTAATATGCAAATTTTAGTATATATGTCAAGTTTTTGAAAATTGATAATAAAATTTTAGTAAAAAAAAAATATATCTCTCATTTGTTGCTTTCAGTGTTATGATTTCTAATGTAATTTTAATAGATAATTCATTTATAATTACTTTGTCATTATTATATATACTTATGTATTAAAGTATACTATGCCATCAGTCCATAATACTCCACTGCAGGGGCTTAGGCCTCCCCCCAGGATGAGGGGGCTTGGAGCTTAAATGTATTAAAGTAAATTATTATTATCATCACAGGTGGCGCGCTCAATTATGATTACACATACTGCACTGTGTCCAAAAACATTACGTACGTCCCGCGCCTGCCTCACTTCCCGCCCGCGTAATGTTGCTAGATCGGGAGAGGTTTCCTACTGTTTTTGGGATAATCATATAAAATCAGAAAAAAGGTGTTTAATAAAAATATTAACAGATAGGTATATTTAGGCCGCGTTTATATAACACAAATTATTTCTTGCGGGGCAGCCGCACGGTCGCTGCGTACTTGTTCATTCATAGTAAGTTTTAACTATACCAGGTACTAGGTCAAAACTCACAACATTCAAATTTCCTTCAGGCGCCAGGTGTTTACTTGAGTTCAATGAGTTTTTTGGTACACTACGAGTATAATTATAGAAAGGAAGTAGCATGACCTTCTGACATAAGTGTTCTTCATTTAATAGAAAGTTACTCACTACAACTTGAAATGCATACATACCATTTTAGTTAAATACCTAAAGGAAATAAACATTTCTTTTTTTATACCTATTACAATAAATAAAACCCGGCTTCAATAAAGTAGGTACCTTTTTAAAGGTAAGGTAAGGCAAGTAAAATTTTTATTAGGTACCCTTTTGTTGAGTAATCTTTTTATAATATTTTCTTTTAGAATTTGAACTGATTGGCAGAATTTTACGTTTAGATGAATAATGTAGGTACCTAATCTTATATCTAAATCTTTTTCAATAACCGCCGTTTCTATGACTTTCACCATTTATGTGGTCATCATTTACAAGGAATATATTATTTTTTTCAATGAATTTCTTGAAAATTGAAAGAACGATTGCTAATCGTTTGATATTTGAACTTATAACAAAATCTTCATTTGAAATTTTTCGGACATGTGCTTCACAAATACGGTATTTATGTAATTAAAATTTTGGGAAGAGAAATAAACTCCATTATTTTTCAAACCAATAAGCTTGTGAATCCATAGCACATCTGAGGCCAATTGCTTCTACACAAAAGGAATATTTTATTGATTTCGACAAGTAATAAGCAACAGTTCCCGATAATAACCTACGATATATTTTGACAAATCATGAAGCTGAGGCGATTTTAAGACAATAATTTTGCAATGCTACCACCATTTTCACTATTATAGATTGTTATTGAGTAGCTTTTTCGTTGTATCACATAGAAAATCCAAATCAGAAATATAGACATCACTAATTTGTGAGTTTGATCGTGTAGGCGATTGTGGCTGTGTATCCTGAAATGAAAAACTTTAAGTCTATCATAAAATGAAAAAGCAAAATGCTTAATCAAAAACAGAAAATCAAATGTAATCAATTAAACATAAAAATTTTAGGTAGGTAAGTACCTACGCACATTTTCCGAAATCGAAGGTCCAGATGTTTCTATATGTGACTCAGACAATTGTGATGTCAATACCAAATCCCGAAATAGCATGCCATTATTAGATAATTCATATATTACTCCATTCACCAAAATTTAATTTTAATCGGAATGCATAGAAGATTCAATAACACGTATACAATGTATTCATAAAGGTATATCCTTTGTATTTTCTGGGAAAAAATGACATTTTTGGTATAATAGCCACCGAAGTACGGTATTGGATTACCCACCAACCACCTACCCGCCATCAACCCGCATTGGATCAGCGTGGTAGATTAAGCTCCAAGCCTCCTCATCCCGGAAGCCTAAGCCCCTGTAGTGGGGTATTAAAGGAATGATGGAATGGAATGAAATTGGATTATTTCATAATATAATTATGACCTACACAATGAACAGGAAAGGTGCAATATGAATAATATTTAACTAACATATCTTGACTAATTCTACCTTAGTCGGAATAGCCTGATTTCTTTAGTTTTTTTAAACTACATTTCGCGTCACAAAAATATTGCTCGTCAAGGTGAATCGAACAAATTACGTTCCGCTCTGATGGTCTCAAAAACTTATCTAGCCCTGCTCTTTGTATGACTTTCATCCAATTCAATTTTCTTTGTTGTTTGTTGTTCACACAGGTGCTTTATTACTCAAACAATAGAGTATTCTAAACAGGTATTAAATAAAAAGTAGATAAAATTTTCGATGGAACTGGCAACACTCACAAAATGAACGCGCCATTTTTTAAGTCAATCACAATATGTAAAACAAATTCAATAATTAAATAAATCCACTTTTGAATACGTTAATTACAGATGAAATGTGATCCCGTCCGATTTCTTCGTAAGCCCAGCAGCATTTTTGCATGTAGGAACGACACAAGACGACATTTTAAAATTAAAATTGACACTTGTACTGTACATTATAACGCGGTAAGTGCAACGGAGTGACTAATCGTAACAAAGTGAAACCACTCTGTTTAAGAGTGGTTTTTGTTTCTTCAGTTTCACGCTTACAGGCGCCTTCTGGTTATTCTGAGATTATCATTGTTGTGTGTTTTTAAGTGTTATTTCTTCAAACCAGTATTTACATAATAATTAATATAGAGACACAAATTATATTTCTAAGAAAAGGCAATAATTTATAAGGATTTTTTTAAAACAAACCAATGTATTAATATCATAAATAAATTAACATGCATCTCTTTTTTTTCTAATTCCATAGTCCAAATATTTACGATACTAGAATGTTCTCTTTGCGACGACAGTTAATGTGTCATTAATGACCGCTTAGCCGAGTGGTTAGAGACCCTAACTACGCAGCCAATGGTCGCGGGTTCGATTCCCACCCGCGACAAATTTTTGTGTGCATAGACATGTCTATTTGTTCCGTATCTGGGTGTAAAATATCTTTATATGTATATATTATTAAAAAAAGGATATTTAAGTATGTATATCAGTTGTCTGGTACTCATAATACAAGCTTTGCTTAATTTGGGACTGGATGGCGCAGTGTGGGACGTCGCAGCAGGTATTATTCGCAGGTATTATGTTACTCAAGAGTTACCCTTTGGAACCATTTAACTGTCTAACCCTATTAGAATGAGAAAATCCAATGCGCTTCGTAAAAGAGGTTAACATAATAATAATACGTGGGACTTCCCACACAGCGCCATCCGAAGTCCCAAAGTAAGCAAGTATTATGCTTGTGTTATGGGTTACTAGACCACTGATATACATATTTAAATATTCTTTATAATAGGTATATACATACTATATAAATGTTTTTGCGAAGACACCACATACATATAACAACCAAGACCCGGTACCAGTATCAATATTCTTCATAGAAATACTGACCCGACCTGGGATTCGAACCCGGGACCTCCAGCTTCGTAGGCAGGGTCGTTACCCACTAGGCTAAGCGGTCGTCAAATTACAAATGACGTCAGATGTGTGCCTCACCCCTCAATACATTTAAAGTATAAATATTCATTAACCGACCACGGCAAAGCCAAAATGCCTAAAGCCTATGGTTTTAGCAGGGTGTGTACCTATATAACTACATGTGTTATTTTGACAGATGAGGTATTGTTGGAAGCACCGTCGTGCCTTTCCGCTGGCTAAACGCTATATGACTTGGTATAAAGTCGAACATGGCGGTTTATTGCGGTCATAAAGTGCTCAAAAAAAGTTAAATAAAGATTAAAACATTGTGCTCGATATCCGAACTAGGGTCGTAGTGAGTAGGTACATATTGGAAAATATAGATACTATACCTATAAGTAACACATAAATCTCGAAGAAAAAAAAGGAAGTTATGTTTTTTTTTTTCGTTTATTGTTGTGGGTTAATAATTATGTCCAAAATCTTGTTTAAAAAATAGTCGAAGTCGGTAAATTACTTTCGTAATTTCTTTATTTTCAGTTTCAAAATCCTTTATAGCCGTAAAACTTTAATTTTTCTATTCTTTTTTAGTTCTATTTATCTATGCAGGAGAAGAGAAACAAATAATCGACACGTTAAAATCGTTATTTTATTAGTAAGTTACTATTATTTATCTAACGACTGATACGTCATTATCTTCAGGTGATATTGAATCTAGGAAGACCTTGTCGCCGTTAGTAGGGATAGGTGGCGGGGCAATGAAGCGGAGAGGGAGAGGGGGAATCGTTGTGACGCTCGTCCCACTGGCCTACTGACACACTTACCCAGTGACAATGGCACTGCTTTTGGCGGCGAGGTCACCCGCTCGGTACGCCACTGGGGATTTTAAGGGTTTCGTCATATGATTAATAATAAATTGCCAGTATACGTTTAGTCTTAATTAAACGTTATTTATTAAGGAACTTCTTGATAATAATGAAACGGATTAGCTGTTGGACGTTCAGTTACTTATTGGAGGCTTAGAGGAAAATAATTTAGTACTGTTGGCTATGACCATCTCCTCTCGCAGGATATTAGAATATATTATTTATTTTGTAAACCTAATTATTGTCTTATCTATTAACAAATTGATATCATAGTAAAAAAATACGCTTTGGCGCCAATGCCTTGACAAATAAAAATTAAATAACAGAAGGATATCTTTAAAATACATAGGTATATATCTAGATATTTTAAACCTAGACACGGAACAAATAGACATGTTCATGCACATGAAACGCACCCCATGAGCTTTGGGTCCGCAGTCGGCGTTTGCGAACACTAGACTAATCGGTCAGTCAGAATTGATACCAATTTTTTTTTTAAATACTCTTCTCACAACTTCAATTACACTTAGTTCCGCTTCCATTATATTCAATCCCAAAAATCACAGCTTTTCTGGTTATCCATTTCGAATCCTCATTACTTTTGGTTGTACGAAAATCTTTGGGATAAATATAAGCCTATGTTACTTTTCTTCCCTTTAACTATTTTATATTTGGGTAAAAAATCATAGCGTGTTGCTCCTGTACTGAGTAAATAGAAGACAAACGAACAAAGACGCCTTTGCATTTATAAAGAGTTCGGTTATAAAACAGGCCCTTCGAATATTAAGCGTTGAATCTCCTGACAACTTTCGATTTCGACGAGACGTGCGTTTTCGATGCTACACCAACGATTGCGTAAAACTTGACTCATTTCTGTTGCAAGTCGAGGATAAATTCAGGCCACACGAATGTCGCTTAAACACGTATACGCTTGTATCGTTTAAAGATTTTATAAACGTATCGATTCCAAGTAAACCCATCTTCATCGAAGTTATAAACAATTGAGTTGTTCGTTTTTTTTGTTTCATGTGATAGACGAATTAGGTAGGCCTTGATTATCCGTAATAAAAACTATTTTTGACATTTTAAGGTCCATTTTGTGATTTAAGGTAACTTTTTTGAGCTTTGACAATTTTCATCAATTTTCATCATCACTATCGATACACTTCAGCTCTAATAAGCTTTTAAGTTAAAACTTTCATAGTCTGAATAGTAAATACATATGTTTGTCTTATGATTCACAAATACTTAAGCATCTGAAATATGAAATGAAATCCTAAAAAATGAAGATCTCGAGCTCGACCATACAAGACCGATACAAAGACGACGACGATAAACATGCGATAAACGTTATAAGAGAATTTGTATTTAATAGATTGTAGCGACGCGAATATATTATGATACGTTGTAATACTTCGAATGATTAATAGGGGGCATAAGTCAATACAATCTTTTCATTATCGCGTTTGAAAAAGCGTGTTAAATCTTTACGTATACCGTGCCCTTTGGTGCAATTTTAATAAAACTCTATAATAAGTGGACGATCAGAAGTTAGACCAACGATCATTCGTCAGTAATTATACTTGTGAACTCTCACGAACTTTTTAGGTAGATACCTGATATTAAAATCGTGGATGTACTCTGATTTTTGTTCGGGTTTTCGATCGTTGCGAAGTATATCACGCTGTAATGAACTCAGTTCACTGTATTCACTTGAGTTATTCTTTGTTATTAAGTTTAGTACCGCGTGTATGTTAGTATGGAGTACACGTAGTATGGATAAATGTATCAGTTGGCCTGCACTTTGTCACTGAAAAATGGTTTCATTATGATTTTCTTTTACTTTATTAAAGTCGAATCAATCTTAAACTCGCGTCAAAATCACTGATCTGAGTGTTCATATATTGTCAAAGACAGTCCGCCCCACAGAAGGTCGACAGTAAGGCCTTCAACTACCCTCGAATTATCCGAACGATAAAGTGTGAAGTCGCTCTGATAGCAGCCCGCTGGCTTCTGTTACCCTGCTCCCGAAAATGTATCGCGACCAAGGTCGCGTGCCGACTGCGACTGGTATGACGCGATGCGCCCAACCATTCCCTGCGTACTGTGTAGTGATAGGATTCGCCCATCGCGAGCCGGGGTTCTTCCTCGTTTTCGCGCCAAACGCTTCGTTCCCGAGGCAGCAACAATAGACACGAAGGTCGTCCGTTTTGTGTGCATTGTTTTGGAGAAATTACGTATGAGAGGAAACAGGCGTCAACAGGCCATTTTTGCTGTTTCTCTAGATATTTTATTTTCCCGTGTAGAAAATTGTCCGAATCGCGGATAAGAAAATGGTAGAATAAAATGAATGTTTATTATATCTCATTTCAGTTTTATTGTATTATTGATATATTAACATTCGTTTAGCGGCTGGGCTGTCTGACGAGAACAATATTTATGTATTTATTACAGGCTATATCTTTTACAAGCTAGTTTTATTTTATAATGTTCTACGGGAAGTACCGTACCTTGTAGAACAGTTTCTTATTCTCCCTAGGTTGTACGTTATTAATCTCGCCGTATCTGCTGGTGGCTAGCATGGGGTTAAAGTGACCATGACGGCTATTTAGTTCCCCGGGATTCTCCAGATCCTCGAAACTACATTGCGCAAGCTTAGCGAGCATATCGCAGTAAAGATCGTGGTGCGGATATGCCAAGGTTCTTGCTGAAGCATTTCCAAAAGATCGTTCGTAGACTAGTGATCGTGGAAAGTTGCCTGGAGTTTTAAGTGCAAGTCGGTATTTCCTCTCCAACTTGATGATGTTTGTTTTACTCAGTCGCGGGAGACATTGCACTATTCCTTAATCTGGGAGAATATAAGTTTGTATGACTATGAGCTTAGTCTCGAGTTCAGCCTTTTGAGTACCATCCTGTGATAGACCCTAAAATTTCTCGGACTTGCTTAAATTTGGAGTGTGTGTATTTTATGTGTTTACTCATTGTTATACGTTTGTCAAGCTAAACACCCAAATACTTTATTTCGGTTTTGTATTGGATTTCCTCGTCAGATCTCGGTTAGTTTATATTTTCTCTTTGTCAAAAACATAGCGCATTCAGTTTTATCCTAATTACACTTAAGTCCCCATTTATCGTAATAGTTAAGCATTTTAGTCAATGCCCATTAGAGTCGTATGGTCGCTCTGTCTGGTTCACGAGCTGTGTTTATAATGCGGAGATCATCTGCGTACTGCGACAATAAGATTTTGCCTGCAAAAGCGACTACAGCAAAATAAGCATAGTACAATCATTAATCATGTTTCTTCCAAACAGCATTGATGTTACAAGCTGCATCTGTTCCATCCGACCCTTGCGGAACTGTTATTAAAAAAAACTTTTTGAATTTTCGACGTGTCTTGACAATTGAAAAGCAGTTATTTAATTGTTTTTTCGATTTTGAAGTTAAGGCACAGTGGCTTTTATTTGATAAAGTACCCATTTTAAAACGTTCACGGTGCAGGTTTTATTTCCATTCAAAGTCCTCAATAGATGATTAGAATGGCAAATTTCTATCAGTGGGAACCTGTAAATGGTTGACTGTTAACCACTCACGGCTAATTATTTTCATTTGTGTGTAACTGTTGGTTCTCCTTAATATAAATAAATAAGTAAATAAATTCATACTTAGGTCCATAGATTAAATAAATTTGACAGCAGCGTCTGGTTGTTAGGCCCCTATTATTGAATGGCATTTAGAATAAAATTTTTAATAAATCAATGTTATATTTTTCTGAAAATATCTACCCAGATTTTCTCTCGAAAAAAAGTCTGCAATCTTCTAGGTTTTTTTCCAACATAATTATGATTAATTAAATATCTCTGAAACGTTATCCGGACAGATGTTCATTATTTGCGTTATCTAAAACTAAACAACGTCGTAATATTTTGATTGCTTCATGAGGATTACTTACAATTCATTTGACAAAGTTACTAAGTAACCTAAATATTTTAGACACATTTTTGCTTTAGTTTTTAAAATGGGAAGGAGCAAAATGAGCTCAACTGTCCAAATGACGTCACGTGTACAATTTCAACGTCAGATATTTTTTTATAAATATCTGGCAAATTCGTAATTAATAAGAAAAACAATACTTTTCGAAAGATTGGTGTTGGACTTTATTCTTTCCAATTTTAATAACTTCCAGCCCAACTTTAGAATTTAGGTCTAAGTTATTTTTTAATTTATAATTTTGCGCGTACCACGCATTTGTCCATTTTTAGGCCCGCCGACATCCCCCTGCACTAGGCTGGTGAGCGGAACTTTTTTAAAGGGAAGAATATTGATAAAAAATAAAGTAAATGTCTTCAACTGATTGCGTTGTATTTGTATAATTTGATACAGTATCGTTAATTTTATGAATGTTACTTTGCAGAAGTACTAATTACATAAATGTGATTACGTCGAGGTACATGTTCGCGCCTCGCTCGCTTACACCCTGGACTAAAGGGAATGTGATGCCAGATAACACCTAGATCTAGACGGCCGCTGTGAAATTCCGCGGTATTTTATCATTACAAATTATATATACAATTTTGACCATATACGGTGGTCTTTTAAAATTAATGTTACCTACACAGTAAAATACAAAAGGTGCACCTGAATGGAAAACGATCCTCTGGATCATTGGTTGCAATAAGCGTACCTTTCGTATACAGGTCTGCCCGCACGATCGGACGCTTTCTTGTCAAGGGCCACGAAACCACACGTCCAACTGTTTGCCACCATGTCTGCAAGCTGTTTTACCCTTAAGGGTTTCCGAAGTGACATTGTTATATACGGTAGCGTCTGCCTCCTCGAGCCTCAATTTCAGCAAACCTTCGTTTCCACTTCGGAAGGTCTGCAAGATGTTTCTGCACGTCCTAAGGTTCATTTCTTTCGTGGCTGCGTTAGCGCTTTAAACTCGAGGAAAGTGTTAATCGTGTGATCCATGACTTCCTTCACCAGTATCCGATCCTGCGGACAGACCCATACTAAAGCAGACTCTCTATAAAATATATTATATTTTCATAAAAATAATACCAATCTACTCAAAGTTAATACTAGGTATAAACATAAACTCGTAGTACTCACTACTACGTTTCATAAAATAAGTAATTCATTTAAGGTAATTGTACGAATTCATGATAAACTTCCAAGCCATGTTTTATATTTATCAATAAATAAATTCAAGAATTGTGTAAAACCACAACTAAAGCCTCCAGCACACCACAATTAAAAAAAAAATATGAATGCTTTAGATTTAATAGCTCTAATCTGTTCAGTTTCTTAGACAATGGTTTGTAGTGCAATCCCTAAAAAAATTGTGAGCCATCACGGGACGCCTGGCAGATGTGAAACATAGAGTTTGTACAAGTAATATGCATAAAAGACATGATTTTGACAGGAACTAAATCTGGCGAGAATTAAATATTACGATTTTTTTTACAGAAAATTATGACTGTTTATTTAATAAACATTTATTTTCATTGAATACAAATATTAAAAATTCATAAATTTATTTCAAGTTGCGACAACTCATTTCTTTTAATCTGTAACTTCAGTAGTAGTTATAGACAGTCTATTTCACGACGGCGCGTCCTACTATAGCTCCGCGTAAGGTGCGCGAGTAAGAGGGGCATATGCTAACATTTAGTTACTGGCCGGCAGTCGGTCAGTTGATTCGATATTAATCATCATCATGATCATCATCAGCCCGTGTCTCTCCACTGTAGGATATAGGCCTTTCCCTCTCTCTTCGATATTAATGAGAATTTAAAAAAAAAAACCTAATATTTAAAATATTATTTAAAGGAACTTAGGAATTGATACCCTAATCTAAAGATATAAGGTTTTTTTTTCTTCTAAATATCTGAAAATATAGCGTGGCGACGCGTCGCCACAACATGCGTTGCCATGCAAACAATCAGGTTTATGCCCTCGCCAATAGATATTTCACATCAAAAAAAATAAGCCACTCTGAATTACTTATAGTGATCATCTTAGTGGTCGCGTACGAACCTGCTTAGACTTAGCTTTATGACGTTCATAAGTAACAGCAGAGTATCTTACTTGAAAATAAATAAATCTTTTATTTTAATATTTCACTTATTAAATAATCTATGTATATATTTTTATTATAGTCATAACAATTGTATTTGTGTAGGTATTAAAACGGATTTTTATTTATCAACCAGCCACGTGTTTGGAAAATAATTCAATAATTCAGTAAATTTTTTGTAAACAATTTAATCGCTGAAAAAGTTGTTCTTCATCAGCCAATTTTCACCCCACTGCAGGGGCTTAGGCCTCCCCGAGAGCGAGGGGGGCTTGGAGCTGAAATCCACCACGCTGCTTCACTGCGGGTTGGGGATTGTAACGACAGCCATCTATTGACAGCGTCTAATTGAAAAAGTTCTTACGAATTGTATAATATTGGATGGCCCTCGCCTTAAATCTTTTATCGCTTAAAGAACCTAAATGTATAATAAGCCTTCTCAATGTAATATAAAAAGTAGGTCAACAGGTGTTATTGTGTATGTTGGTATAGATAAAAAGAAAAACTGAAAAGGCCAATTCAAAAATGGTGTAAATGGATGTTTGCCACCTCGTCACCAGATCGTCACGCTTCAATTGGTCAATAAATCGCTGATTTCGTCCGTAGATACTTCATGATTTTGTTTTATTTAACATAAAAATTATAATATGCTGTGTATTTGTAGACTGTTTTGAGCCGACATTAAAGAGCAGTTGCCATTAAAAGTGTGAAGACCATAGTTGACCTTTGGTCTTGTTTCTGAAGTTATAATATCAATCTTGCTCGATGATTCTATGGTCCCCTTAATTTGAAGTCATATTTCCCATCAAGTAAGCGTGCTTTAACGACTTTGTGTAGCATGCGACTGGAACTTCCTAATAAGAGTAAGAGATTGACAACTTTAATAATATTTTAAAACGTCTGCTTAACGATACTTCACACGATGGAATACGAAATATATAAATATTTTACCTATAGCTGTAAATTAGTAGAGCTTGAATCATTGTTCTCCAATCTCTTTAAAAGAAGACTTCTCCTCAAAGAGATCACTCTTTGATGTTTATTTTCGGCAACAAACAGATATACATAAATACAAATATATGATAACAACGAATCCATCTTTTCCGATTTAGTCGTTAACAAACTCTGAAAGAGCATACGTCAGGTGTGTATTTCCAAACTGGTTTCTTACCATAGACATATATATACTAGCGTAGGAGACCAACTGACATCTAAACATCGCATGACCGAAACGGAAATGAGTATGTGTGCAAAATTCACATGTGGTTGAGCCAGTTTTAGTGATGTACATGGGTGTTTTTTATATTATCGATAGCACGTAGTACTTTCATGATAATGTGTCGTTGAATTTACCGCGATATCATAAGTCGAAATCGGCAATCCTATTTATTATTTTGAATCTGCTATACTACATAATTTTTGTTTTGAGTTACTTTTCCTAACTTTTAGTTTTTTAAAATGACAAATCATCAATCAGTCAATTCAAATGCCATTTCCTTTACTACAATAAATATTTTTTTTTGTTAACAGTTGATAATAAAAAATTTGCAGAAGTAAAGAAAGCGTTAACATCATTATGGAAATGTTAATATTTAGTTGAATACAAGCCAAGTAATAAATAAAACAATATAAATAAACGATTTTTATTTTTAATTACAATACGTCACGTTGCAACGCATAACAACAAAATTTTAACTCTTTGTAAACAAAAAAATGAGAATGTACAAAACAAAAACATTTACAATAGAGAAGTTCATGATGTTCAAAATATACAATTTAACTCGATAGAATTGAAAGATAAACCAAAACTAATAAAACAGTGAAAGTTTTTTTCAAATTCGTCAATAAATGACTGAGAAATAAATTATTGGTATTTATTAATTTGACGACCGCTTAGCCTAGTGCGTAGCGACCCTGCCTACGAAGCTGGAGGTCCCGGGTTCGAATCCCAGGTCGGGTCAGTATTTATATGATGAATATCGATACTGGTACCGGGTCTTGGTTGTTATATGTATGTGATGTCTTCGCTTGGTACGCAAAACACAAGCTAATGCTTAGTTTGGGGCCACGACGTTGTAATGTGCACGTTATTATTATTATTATTATGTATTTTCGTGCGGTTTGACTGGTGGATTCTTACTGCCCATGACGTCACATTGTCTACTCGATTGAGTGTCGCGTCGTCTCACTACACCACAAATTATGCCTTGGATGCCTTGGACTAGTCTATAATATCTTTTGTTTCTTTGTGTAATAGGTAATTAAGTTTTATTTGAATATAAAGGAACAAGTTTTTGTAAAAGACATAGTGATAATTTGCCTAAAATTGATATTTTCACTGTGATGGACTTTTCTTCAAATCCATTTTATATTAGTGCTGAAATAAAGGTTTAGGCTCTAAAGTTGAAGGTTCTGGTGATATATCCCGATAAACGTACGCTGACACCGATCGCTTGGTCTTCAGATTGACCTGTACAGAAATTACAGTTGGCATAAATGCTCTGACTTTAGATATTAAGTATTATTAGTATATTACTTAATATACTTAGTAAGCACATATGAAAAAAAAAGAAACCCCTAACGGCACAAATTCAGTAGGTATAGATCCTTTCTTCAAAAGTCGTCGGTGATTTAGTTAGACAAAACAGTTATCCGTAAAATGTCTACTGCAAACCAAAGAATGTTTTCGAGGAGTCCCACCTGTTCTATTTAACATTTTTTTCCATTGTTCTATGCTAACCGTGTTTACAGGAAACCTGGATATTATGAAATAGTCATCATTATCAGGAAGCATTTTTTAACACCGCAGTTTCTTGGAGGAAAATGAGGTTAAACTATTGTATACAGTAGTTTTGTCATTCAAAGTTAAATTATTTACGACGTTCATAATCAGAGAACAGATAGAACGTCAGACTTTAAATCATAAATAAATAACGATTAAAATTAAATAGAGCATCAGATTTTAAATCATAAATAAATAACGATTAAAATTAATTGTGTATTTATCTTATATTTTCATTTGAAAAAGTCTTGTATTTACATATATACCCTATGTGTAGTATATATGTATAGATGTTATACTTTCTCTTACAATGTGCTGCTAGGCTAAATAAACCTCACAATATGTTTAAAAACAGTTAACGACATCATTCCAGTGGAACAGGTGCAATTAGGTAATATCAAATTTACAAAATATTTATATTTGAAAATATCGACATATCGATACATTTTGTGCAATCCCTATGCTTCATTGTTTGATTGTAATTTTACACAATATTTTTGTATCGTACACATAATTGTTTAAAATAACAAATTATTTACAAAATAAAGTATTTACCGTATACTACTGATGTATAACCAAGTAAATTTAGGATTGCTTTTTATAAAAATAAGCATTAAGATAACAGTATGTTATTGGCAGTACTTACCGGTGAAATGTCTCTTTATTTGGATTATTAACATATGTTACAGTGCAATTTAAAACTGAACACTACACCATTTTTATCACAAGAATTAATTTTTGTAGAATTCAAAACGATTATAACACAAAATAGAAAACAAAGCTGGACCTTATTTTGACAAGTGAGTAAAGAAGACTAAATGTGTTCAAAGAGGTTTTATGTCAGATTTTCTTGCATTTCTTTCTCGCATGTAGGATTTCCGCAAAGAGCTGGATGTCATTCGCACACTGTGTTCCTCTCTTACGCTAGTATATATACCTTTATGTTTCTTACCATATGAAGTGTTCGACCCAGATTCCTTTTAATGTTCAAGAACAGTACGAGTAATTTTAATATTGTATTATTTATAAAGTGACATTTAATTTTATAATAGTCGTTATCGGTTATCGTTTATTACCATGATTATAGTTTTTTAAATGCGTTTTCTCAATTTCGAAATTCGTTGGCGGGCCGTACTTGTTGCCCTTCATAACAAAAGGGAACAAAACCTTAATTACTACTTTTGGTATTGCTTTATATTCCTTTGCTGTAATTTTTTAATCGGTAATATTAAATATTTTTAAAATACTGCTCTTTTTCGATTGTCATCGAGCGTTCAGCCAGTATCACATTAACACATTATCACATTGACAGCCATACAACACTATTTTGCAATTCTATTGTAGGTCGGTAAACAGTAGATCTGATCCGATACTATACTTAAAGACTTAACACAATGGATCCGGTAATTTCACTTTTGACAATATAAGAGCGATATTCGAATAGGAATTTTACTTTAAGGTGAACTTACCATAAAAAAACTTCGAGATCAGTTTGAAAAGAAAATATTGAGGATTAACTTAACCAATGAATCCTGTGTTAATTTGTCCCATTTTTCAACGGCTCTCTTATCTCTGACAAAGTCTGCGGATATGGCTGGCGATTCCAGTCAGCATGCTTAAGAGCATCCCACGCGTGATGGATCAGGTTGAAGTCAAGCGTGCCGATAGGCCAATCCAATCGTGAGATGATGTGTTCACAGCGAGCACCGTTCACTAATTTAGCTCGATGTTCCGGCGTGTTGTCGTTGACAAAAACAAATCGGTGGCCGTAATTAGATTTTTTAGTCGTCTGACGAATGAATCGATAAATGCCATTTTTACAATTTCACCGTCATAAAGCTTTAGTATGGAAACAGAGGCGTTCTAACTCCAAAACCTTTTCTGTCCAAAAAAAAAACACTGAATCCAGCTAACCTTGCTAACGAATCCAGCAGCAGTTCTTTGCTTTTCTTTGTCTCCTGGCTTTCTCCAGCCACGGACACGTCCGTTTTTAGTACTCATCGAAATTAAAAATTCAAATTTCATTCTTCAAATAAAAGACGATGTTGCCAGATCTTTTCTTTTCTTTGACGCTCCCTGGCCCATTTCATTGGGCCCATCTGCGCCGCTGTCTCTTGCTTGTATCCAAACTGGTGTAAGCAATTTCGAGTGGTTTGAGTGCTGATTTCATGTCCAGTGACAGTTTACAACTCTGATCTTGTTTCAGTGGCATTACTGAGTTCTTGAATCACGGGTAGTCAGCAGTATTATGCAGCGATTGTGAACGACACTCAGTCGGGCGGCCAATACGACGTTGATTAGCCAAGTTGCTTATACTTTGGTACTTCTGAAACCTGGTTGTAACGAAGCTTTGAGATACTGCGACTCTGCGTGCTATTTCTACGGTAGAATAATCTTCTATATCCGAAGTTATTCTTGCTCGCATATCTACAGATGATCAGCGAGGCGTTTTTAAAATGCAGGATTATCAGTAAAATGGACTAATATAACATTCTGGCAGAAATACCAATACTTAAGGGTTTAATGACAAAAGAAATATGGTTTTCTAATTCTAAATTATGTATTTTTAAACACAACAAAGTTCTTAACCAATTCGCTACTCGTTAACCATATTTGGTCAGATTGAACATTACTAGCCATTTAATTGACAAAAAGCAATTGATTGATAATGATTGACGAAAAGTTAATGGGTTAAAGACTTTATTTTATTAGTTCAAGAAATAAAAATTACAAGCTTTTTTTGATTTATTGTTTCCATAAAATAAAATAACTACTGACGCAGTTTATAGCGTGAGGGTTGTGGAACGTGTTCGCTGGTCGCTAGCAGACCACGCCTCGCACTACCTGATTCATAAGCCGCGGGGATTAAACTAACACTAATAGCTGGCGCGGTGGGCATTTGTTCTTCATTGCTATGATAAATTTAATTTATTTGTAATAAAGGTAAATTAGCGATAAATAATTATTAACTTACATTTATTAGTTTACAAATTTTATACTGATTCACTTTCTAAAGAGACTCTGTTCTAAAAAAAAATATTTTCCAAACTTTTTACTGCATTTTAGTTGCTCTAAACTTTTCCGGTAGGCAATTATGAAAATAAAAATATACTCATGACTTTTCAAAATTCTTATTAATGTATAATTTTTTTACTAACGCCATTAAAATTATTACAACCTATAAAAAATATGTAAGCGTGTGTACAACTGGCGCAACTGGCATTAAGGCGAACAAAATACATGCACTGACACATTTTTGTATACACCATATTTAAGTATTATCTACATTAATATGGTATAAGTAATCAGTGTGTCGTGATAGCCCAAAGCGCAACGAACCTGTCTCAAATTTATAAGGCCATAGGGCCATGGTTCGAGTCCGGGCGTGTACCAATAAGTTTTTCTGACTTAAGTACATAACTATCACTGACTCCATGCATCGGAGAGCACTTTAAGCAGTCGGTCCCGGACGCTGTCAATAGATGGCGGTCGTTACAATCCCCCAATCCGCAGTGGAGCAGCGTGGTGGATTTTAGTTCCAAGCCCCCCCCCCCCCTCACCCGGGGGAGGCCTAAGCCCCTGCAGTGGGGTAAAATGGGCTGATGAAGTGAAGAAGAAAAAGTAATCAATTAAAGTTTAAAACAAATTTTCTTGTTATTTAGATATGTAATGAAAATAAATTGACTTTAAAAAGAAAATGCTAATCTCATGGAGAGGTCTCCGTATGTGAATATATACAATGCAACCAATGATATAGAGAAAAAAAGAAAAAAATAATAATAATAACATATTTACAAATAAAATATATCTCCGTATTATAAGTATAATATTCTGTTTCCTTCGTGCTTAAGTAGGATAGTAATTACTAGACAAATTAAACTTATTAGTTCTCGATGAACTGAAGCAACAACCCGTTTTAATAGTCTTCTCTCTTCACGAAAATTTTCCATGTCCACAGGAACAACATAATTTATATCTGTTCTGTTTTGATTTAAATCTAATTTTCGCTGATTCGGCAACGTTAGCTTTTAGGTGCAACGCAGTTTCTACTGCCAACCTTGGGCTACTTTTGTATACGCGACGCGTTTATACCAAAATGCACATGCTGACTAGCGTATTGTTACCTACGAGTATTTTTAATTTACAGTTCTTAAGATTTTTATGTGAAATTGTTAATATTACGAGTAACGAGAGAAACTCAATGAATTTTGTAAACATGGCTTGATTAAAAAAAATTAAAGTTTATACGAGAAGACAGTGTTAATAACTAAAAAAATATGAATTATATGAAAATTATCATGTTACAATTAAAAGTGGATACCTACTAACTGTTTCGAATAGTGAATGTCAAACAACTTCGCCTTTTTAAATATTTGTATTTTCTGTTTGTCGTTCCATGTTCTATTGTAATAAGTTATACAGATGTGTGAAGAATTATTAGTTGATGTATTAATTTAGTAATAATAAGATGAAAAATGATCATTCAACGCAGACATAGAGGTAAGCCGAGTGGAGGCGTCTGGCGTAGGCAGGCACGCCGCATCACGCGTGATTTTGTAATAAAACCTCGGTAAAATCGTTGGAAGCGGGTCAAGGCGTGTCTTATTTACATACGTGAGAAATGTATTTTGATTCGTTACTCGGCGATTTTTTCGCATTTTTCAAGCGCAGTCTCGGCCACGGTTCATTATAATTGATTCGAGTGGTCTGTTACGAAAGTCTTGCTCACTCAAGTCAGAGGCCAAATGCATCTATTAAGCTAACTAAGTAAGTGGATGTTTATACTTTCGGTTAGATTGCGTTTGTGTGACAATGGAATAAATGAGGCGTTTTTTATAGATGCCGAATAAATTGTCAAAAACTGGACCAGTGTTAAATAATAATAGTGACTTAAGTTGTTCACAAATTTGTTGTAATTTTTTAAAATAAAGTTTTAAATCGCGACCGCGCTATCATAACTAATATTTGTTATAACTGCGAAAGTGAGTTTGTTTGTATGTATGCATGTTTACTATTTTACTTTACTACTCGAAACGATCATCATACAATTTTGTATATACGTCAGCGGTGTAGAAAAGTAGATAGGGTATTTTTCGCCCAAAAAAATTCTATTACTGATAGAAAAATTACTTTTAGACGGTCGTCCGCCATAACAATTAGGCCTACTGAGGGGGGGGGGGCTAAGGTGGGGGAGGTAAGGTATGACGATTAAGGTGGGATAGAAGTGTAACGTAGCTATTTTAGGCCGACAGAAAATAAAGCTATCGGACGGCCCACGAAACGGATTGAGTGACTGCGGTATAAATCGTGTCCTTTGCCGACTCGCGATTGACAGAAAGCGTGATTGAGATCGGAACGTAGGCTGGCATCCGAGACATGTCAAAGAGTAAACAGATTATCTAGGATCTGCCAGTTTATTATTTAAATCCCGTAATAAAAGTAGAAAATAAGGGTAGAAAAAATACGCCAAGCAGGCTCAGATCCGTAGGGAACAAGATACCACTGGAGTCCTCGAAACGAAACAGTTCAGATTAGCAAAGTTGTTCCAAGTTAAATTTCGAAGCGGCGGCAGAAGGTGTGCTCCCTAAATTGAAAGCGGCCAGGATCGACAGCGCTACATAAATACTAGCGACCGGAGCCGGGAACACGAAAGTAACTCATTAACTGAACTCTGTATGAGTCAGTTAAGAACGACATTTGTTCATGCATGTTGTTCGCAGCCGAGCCACGGCTTTGGGCGGCTCCTAGTAGCTGTCGTCAGCCAGCCCCGCCGAGGCACGGCATCGGCACCGCGACGTTAAAAGGGTCAAAATCCGGTGCACTATCGATACATTACACTTGTGCCCTCCAGGCAACAGTTTCCACACGCCAAATACAAGTCTGGGCTTATCGTTAGGTAAAATTGGTGGTAACACTATCATAGGTAGTGTGTTCATGTAAATCATAATAAATAGGCAGGACCTGAAAATGTCTGTAAAACTCCTAAAACTCATATAGATGTGAAATGGTAACGTAAATGAAAACGGAAGCAAGAGTTAGATGAGAGTAAAATTGTGAGTGATAAAAAAAGGGCTGATGGAATTGAATGGAAAAAGTGTGAGAGGGAATGAAAACAGTGGTGCCAGGAGAAACGGCTCGGGGAATTAAACGGGGGATCGATTGAGACTAAAATTGTTAGAATCGGACAACAGGAAGCAGTGGTTAAGGGTGCCCTTAGTTGGAAGTCGGATATGCGTCGGTGTTACATTTCTTACTAATTCGGTTTGTTCGATCGAAATGTCGTGAAAACGGTTGTGTTATTTTTGTTGCGAAAAAAATTTCGAATAATATTATCCAAAATATGTGTGTTTACTTTATTCCGTTAGGTTCATTTCCAATGTCATAAGAAGTTCGTGCGAAAGCAGAAGATCCTTTGATTTTTTCAATTTTCTGTTTCTTATATAAAAATTTCTTCATCATAGAAATGGACTTAATAATGTTGAAACCACTACGCTGACGTCGTTGTCTTATTAGCCCGTCTTGCCCGGCCGAAGTCTTTCAGAGTAAACTATTTTGATAGAAAATATATATTTTTAGATTTAAGAACTTGACTTTGAGACATATTTGTTTCTTGAATGAAAATTTCATTTTTATTTGTGTAGCGTTATAATAGAAAAACGAAAAAATTTCGTTATTTGACGTTGTGGGATATTGATAATATTATTATTATTATAACTTCGGATATCATATAGGTATACTAATTATGTTGCTATGTACATTAAATTCTTATTTGAATTCAAACCAACCAATATTTTACTCGTATGAACCTCACGACATAATAATTAGTCGACGTACTTTAGTAATACCTACCTTAGTATGCTCGATGCAAGCGAGTTGTCATATAGACTACTAAGTGCCGTATTGCATCAAATGCATACAAAGTTGCATATAGCTTAGTCTGGTTCCGAAACACATTTTCCACTGTGCCAACCACAAGAAAAATGTTGAAAGAAGGTTTAAGTAATCGGAGTTCAGTAGTCCGCTTTTCCTGTTTTTATCTCGTAATAAAATCTACAGTACACTAAAATTCTAGTATTTTAACTAACTTTCGCGGTCAGGTTTTTCTGATTTGCACATTTTTAAATAAATTTTTCGACAATTAAATTCGATATAAAAATTAAAATTTGATTGAGAGTTTAAAATCATTTTTATACCACTAGTAATAATCATTGTGGATACGTCATTCAATAAGTCGAATCATTCGTTCGTCATCTACAACGAGAACTTTACAGATATTTTGTTGTATAATGAATACGAATTTCCAATGTCGTGCATCTACGGCACATCGAGCCGACGACGCGCGACGCGACTGATGTCCGGTTCACCCTTATCACTTTTACTAACCAGCGCGAATCGGCCAAGACACCTGGCACCTAGCCTTATGAGGTTGTTTTTTTCATATGATTGAAATCTAAATTATTGGACTCGTATACTAAATAATAGTTACGAGGTTTTTCCAATATGCAACGTTCATAGAGCCGTGTTTTGTACAACTACAGTGTAGTTTTGGTTTTTTCGTGAAAAATTGATCAAACCATTTCAAGAAGAGTCGTATTACAAAATCGCTCGTCCATACGGCAGCGCGGTCTGCCGGCCGAGGTGTTTCATCGTGTCATTTATAGGTTATTAAAAAAAAAAATGGGCGCGATTTGAGCAAATATTTTAAACAAATAAAATCAGATAACAGTAAACTAGACTAAGTAAATACTGAACTACTACTTACTTACTTTACTACTGAAAATTTAGCTTGATGATATTCTGTCTAAAATAATATAAATAAAATATATTTCGACGTTCTGATTTCGGCAGATTTGCAATTTTTTAAGCTCTTTTTATCTGTCATTTTGTATGAACATTGTTTAATCTGATTAGAACACTTTCAAGGACAGTCTATATTCGTATTTTGACAGTGTTTTCCATTTAACATTTTTCTCCATTCATTAAAAAATTATTAATTATATATTATAATAATTAAGTGTCGTGATAGCCCAAAGCGCAACGAACCATTCTCAAATTTATAAGGCTGTAGGGCCATGGTTCGAATCCGGGCGTGTATCAATAAGTTTTTCTGACTTAAGTACATAACTATCACTGACTCCGTGCCCCGGAGAGCACGTTAAGCAGTCGGTCCCGGAGGGAGTGGAGCAGCGTGGTGGATTTAAGCTCCAAGTCCCCTCACCCCGGGGGAAGCCTAAGCCCCTGCAGTGGGGTAAAAATGGGCTGATGAAATGAAGATTAAAAATTGTGTTTGTTAGCAGACTTATAATTATAATCGAAAATTGATGAAATAGTTAAACAACGTATTTTGAATGTTTTTTTAGTTTTACTAAAAACAATTTCACTTCTGAAATTAAGTTTACTGGGGATTAAACATTTTCGATAATGGCCTAAATATTTTCATTGCGTTATCGTTGACATTTGTGACTGCCATTCACGGTCATTCAGGTCACATCACAGACAAGTTGTGACCACAGTATAGTTTTGGCAAGTGTTAACATTTCTTAACATCTTGTGTTCTAGACAGTTTTGCCAGTGTCATGTACAATATTACTTATTTGCATTCAAAAAGTTGTATGGACGATTTACAGAATTTTTATTTTTAAAATGACGCCAGAAGTCATTCTAGTGTGTTATTTTAAATAAAACCGAATTTCTAACTCGTTATTATCTCTTTATAATTTAGTAGAGGATTTGCATTTATTTAACCTTTCATAGATTGATACCAGTCAAATCCCAGCTTTTAAAAAATATATGTCTATATCATAAGATTTCATGTACCTATGTGAATCAAACTACATGCACAAAATTCAAAGTACCTACCCACAATTTTTTTTCCTAGCCCATGTTTGTATGGGAGATGGGCGTCCTTATTTATAGAAATTTTATTTTTGAGCTTGGAGAGCTCAGAAAATAAATATGGACCATTTTTTCGAAGAGTTTAAAAAACGATGAACATCGATATTTTGAGCTTGAGCAATAGCTTTCAAACTCAATAGCTTTCTAATAGGGATATTTTCGAGCGCTTTGATCTCGAAAAAAGCGGAAAGTTTCAGGGATGGCCTGCAGGTTCAACCGATTATTTATATTAAAATAATTAATACATATATTATTGCATGTATACTACAGCACACGTGCTGTGTTTGTGAGCTGAGTATTTTTGTTTGTGTGCGCAAAATATATCATAGTGTACGAGTTGTGTTCGATAGATTTCAGATATTTTTTAATGTGTGCGTGGGACGTGCAGCGCGTACGCATCGTATCGTTGTAAGAGTTTTGATAAAAAAGTAGGTCGACGCCTAATTATACTCGAGTTTGTGCTCGAGTGTTGTGCAAAGTTATGCGTATTGCTTGCGATGGATTTATTTTAATGCGTAACCATTGCATTGCCACTGAATCTATTCACTTATGAACGTTTTGTTTTGAATACAATGTATCACAATTCTATATCGTTGCATTTATATCTCGGCCAAACTGTGCGACAAACAAACGCGAAATTTCACGTATTCGTCTATAGCCGGTTTAAACGTCTGAGGTTTTATGAAATACTAGCTTTCCGCCCGCGACTTCGCTCGCGTGGGCTACACAGTTGTACCAGGCCAGTTAAAAAAACGCGACGCTCCAAAAAATTGTAACATTTTCTAGAACATTCTGAAATTTACCTACCTAAGAAATCTCTATTGAGACTCCAATTTCATAAAAATCCATTTAGCCATTTTAACATTAAAAATAACTATCCCACAAGTCACTCTCAAAAACAGTCATCTGTTTTGGAGACTAACCGGAACAAACAGACTAACAGACACTACGATTTTTATATGTATAAAAAAAATTGCTTTTCACTGTTGACAACGCTCTCTTTATGTTCACAAAATTTCAGTAAAATAGAATCAGCCGTTCAAAACCAACTTATGTCACTCCTGATAACCTCCTTTCTATGTCTGCGAAGATTCATAGAAATGGTTTAGTCGTTTTGGAGATTACCCGGATCAAAAAGACAGACGGACAACCACACGGACAAGAAGTTACCTATATCACTCCTGACAACCTATGTTTAATGTCTGCGTAGTTTCATTAAATTCTTTAAAAGTTTAGTTCGAACTTGCATATAGACTGACAAACAAAAAGCATACGACACTCCTCACACCCGTCTTTTCACGTCTGCGACGTTTCATTAAAATTGGTTTAAATGGCTTAGAGTTTAGCTCAAACTGACAAAGATACGGCCAGACAGACAAACAAAAAGTATTGTATGTCACTCCTGACAATCTTCTAATCACATCTGTGAAGTTTCATTGAAATAATATGCGATAATGCTCTCTGCACGTCTGCCAAGGTTCATTGAATTCGGTTCAGCCGTTTCGGAGATTAGCCGGAACAGACAGACAGATGGACACTACAATTTTATTAATATAGAAATATATATTTCATAAGGTTTTATCGATAGTCATAGAATAAATCGATTGTTTTTCTTTGCAACTGCCTAGGGTTAGGCCTAGATAACATGTATAGATAGTGTCTTGGATTCTGAGATAACGAAAAGTCAAATACGCTACCTAGTCAAAAAAAAACTTTTTTTATTTACATTCATGTATAATTTTGAATTTGTACAATTTATACCGGTGTTTAATTTTAAATGAGAAATCAAAATTTTTTGAAGAGTTACCTACCATTTAGGACACGAAATGTTGGTCTCTCCTCATATAGGTAAACCGAAGACCTAATGAAGGATGCCGGTGACAGAACATTGCTCGTGGGTGGGTGATTTATATTGATACGTCCATGATAGATCCAGACTTATTATATGTTATATTTGTATTCTGTACCTATGATCGTCATTGATTTAATTTAGGCTGAAACAAGGTAACATAAATTTTTTTTAAAATTATTAATAAGTAAAAATTCTTCGAGGAAATAGAAATAATTTACATTCTAAGGCCATTGCCAGAAAATTGGTCGATGTTGTTTATATAAACATTATGTCAAAATATTCTAAATAATCTTGAATCACAGAATGTTGGACCATATATTTCACTGCTCGTGAACTGTTTTTTCGGTTTTTTTCACACCCAAAAACATAACATTACAAACCATTTGAATTAAATTATATTTATTATGTACAAAGGATTTATCAGAAAAAAAAGATTGAAGATTTAGACGGTAGGCATACGAGAGTGAAAGTGAAAGTGAAATAACTAAAATTAAACCATTTAACGTTGGCATTCTCCGCGATAGTCGAATGCTCCCAACGCAAGGCCAAGCTGAAATAGTAATAACATTTTTACTGTAAAAGTGTAAAGTCTTACCAACACTATTCTGCGCGAATCGCCAGGCGATCCATGCAATAATGGTAATTTTAATGATTCAAAGTATTAATTAATGTTAATAATATCCGAAATAGACATAAACTACAGCCGATTATATCCTAAAGAAATTAGTCAACAGCAACGAATACCTTCTATTAAATGGGGTTAAAAAAATATTTCAACAAAGACCGACCATTGGAATCATTCTATGCAAATTCGATCCAGATTTTTTAGTAAACTTATTTAAACGGAAAACGTAGAACTGGTTCGTGGTGTCATTCAACTTCTTTGAAAGGTTGATGCAAAATAAAACGCAAAGTAAACACCCACCGTATACGACTGACGACGCGATGACGTTCGAAATATAATTTCCGCGTTCCAGTGCCCGACCTTGAAATATTGACCGGTTCTCATTTAAGGGCTAAACATGGATAAAGATGTAGATCTTGTGCTTGGTCATACTAAGAACTGCCTTAAGAGACAAATCAATTACAACCAATTCTTCAATATATAACGAGTCAATATTTGTTTTTACCCGACTGCTCCAGAAGAGTTATTTTTCAAGTGTATCATGTATGTCTATTTTTTACACGTTCTGTAATCTTAACAGCTTAATGGATTTAGAATTATGAGGTGTTGTTAGATTCGTCTTAATTTTAGGAGTGACACTGTGTAAAGTAAATAAAAAAGAGAAGGGAGTAATTTTTTTTTGTTGTAACATTATAAGCATCAAAAATGCTAATAAATAGCTTAATTCAAATAATAATGTACCGGCCTTCCGTCCGCTACTTCACGTTTGTGCAGGGACAGTTAAAGTGCACTTCGGTTTAGCCGTGAAAGGGTAACAAATATCTGTATACTTTCCCGCTGTGAAGAGTAGCCGCTGAGTAGAGTAATGTCCTTTTTCAGGGTTCAAGCTATTTCTATACCTTCCATCAAATTCGGTTTTGCGGTTGACCCATGAAATGGTAATAAACATATGATATATTTCCGTGATAGAAAGTAGCATCCGTCCGTATGTCCGATGTAAGCTATTTTCCTAACAAGTTTTATCTAGATCAGTTCACTTGTTTAGCCGTGAAATGATAACAAGCATTGACACACATCCGTAGCAGAAAGTAGCGTACGTCCTTTCTCTGGATTAAAGCTATTTATTTCTTATAATATAAATTTCATAAAAATAGGTTCAGTCGTTTAGTTGTGAAAACGTAACAGACAGAGACACTTTCGCTTTTCGTAAACGTTATTTCATTGTTGTATTGTAACCGTCTACAGTTTACATAGCACCACACATGATCAGCCGTCATGGATCTTAGCTTATATGTTGTTACAGGCTATAGGTTTAGACATATGGGGTGCACTAAAACACTGATCCAATTGAACTTTATTTTGTTATGAAAGAAAATCACAAACTAGCTCAATCGCAATTCACACAAATCACGAATTACACCGTTGTCGCACTTGACTTATTAATAAACTGACTGTCCGACGTCGCGTTGTCGTCCTTTTTGTATCTTTTCATATCATTCCTCAAATATTCTATTTAAAATTTACAATCTCAATTTAGCGTTGGAAAGTTCTAAGGCACCGGCGCCAGTCTTTGTGTAGTAACCAAAATGCGCCTCAATTTTCGAAATATGGAGCGTGCTATTCACTTTGTCAAAGCCGCCTCCAAAATGATTTAATAGCCGTGTGAACTTTTCGAATACATTCTATAACACATCGACGTGCTTCTATACATAGACGTCACAATATCTTTGCTAAAGACAAGCTTAGTTTTTTAGGAAAATAAATCACTTAACATCAACTGTAAAAAAAATGGCAGAAGAAATCTACAAGTCTCCAGAAACTGATACAGAGTCAGACCCCGAAACTGAACACACCTAGTTAACGACTGAAGCTCCAAAGAAACGACGTGCCATGTTTGCATTAAATATTAACCCTTTTTCTAGATGTTAATCTATATAGCGAAATATTTACATTATATAGATTATATTTTATATTTATATAATCTATATAATCTATATAATACATGAGACTTCTCACACAGGGCTATCTAGTCCCAAAGTAAGCAAGTATTATGCTTGTGTTATGGGTTACTAGAGAACTGATATACATACTTAAATATTCTTTTTTTTAAATATATATAAATATTATACATCCAGACCCGGAACGATATAAACATGTTCATGAACACAAATATTTGTCCCGGGCGGATCTAACCCGCGACACTTGGCTCCGCAACTAGAGTCTTTAACCACTCGGCCAATCGCTCGTCAAGTCGTATTTGGATCGGCTCAAACTCCTATCATTCCTATGTCCCGACTGCAGCCTACCTACACTGCGTCTTATCCACAGTGGCTCACTGGTCTCTCGGATCACCGCCTTAGTGTAACAGAACTGCTGGCTGTTGAGGCATCTTCGGTCAAAAAAAAGCAATACGTAAGAAATAATTCAAACGAAAAAAAAACGCTCTATGATTTTTAGAATTTAAATTTTTGTTTAAGCAATGCAATGTTTTTTTCGTTCGACACCTACATATATATCTATTTATAATTTACTAGCTTTCGCTCTCGGCTCCGCCTCTGTTGGACATAAGTACATATATATAACGTCCCTATAATTACGTTTTTTTTCTGGTTTCCACAGCTATACCAAATTCTTCTAATTCACTTCATAAGTTCTATCTGCTCCTACTACTATTCCATCTTTAAGCTTTGCTCCACATTTATATCGATTCTTGGAATATTTTTGTATCCTTTTCAAATTTTCGATCAGGTTAAACAGGTAGTTTATATGCTACTACCTGTCCTTTCGACCATCTCCGTGAAAATCACGTCGCTGATCCGTTACGGGGGACCAACAAGTGAAGAAACAAACAAAAATACACTTGCGCTATTATAATATTGATAAAAGCTTCTTTCCCAAATTGCCCTTAACTATAAATTATGATTACATATTTTTTTCTAAGACTACTAAAAAAATATTGCTACCCATCATTATTTGAAATAAATCGATTTACACTTACTAGGATTTTGTTTAGTAAGATTTTATCTATGAACTGTTGTAGCTGACGAAACAAACGATACAAATTAATTGAGAATAATATATATATATATATAATTGAATCGACCGACTTGAATATATATTTTAGTCAGTTTGCACGTACCACGACATGTTTATTAAAGAAAATATATTAAAATCTGAGATTGACCCAAATCCGAAATAGTAACTAGCTGGACCATATTAATTATGTAACTCCTATTTGCTATGTAATTTATCATTGAATAAATTATATTAATAAATTTATTATACATTTTTAGTTTCATACTTGTGTATGTGCTTCAATTATGTATGTATAAAATAGGCCATAAAAAAGCTCAGTTCTGCAGCTTACGTTGTAAAAAGGATTCGCTTCCTTTTAAACATAGAAACTGCAAGATTAGTGTATTTCAGCGATTTTTATAGGTTGATGACTTATAGAATTCTGCTGTGGAAACACGCTGCTAATGTGAATACAATCTTCATGCTGCAGAAGCGAGCTGTTCGAGCATTTAATTAGGCAATAAACTAGGGCCTAAAGCATCACTTAGATAGACAAGTTTAAGGAAATTAACATAATGACATTGCCGACTCATTAAATACGTTGTAACCATATTTGAAAATATGACGGACGTTAAAACATATATTGCATTGTTTAAAAAAAATTGAGATCGGCATAATATTAATATAAGAAACAAAGAAAAAGTTGTTAACCATGTTAGCCGCCTCAATAAAATCACAAATTTTTTAAAGGGCAATGTATACGCTTTTACAATAAGATCCCGGTTGACATTCAAGATTTACCCCATAACAAGTTTAAAACTACAATAAAACAAAAGCTTTAAGCAAAAGCTCATTATAAAGTGTCATACTACTTACAAAGAATCCGTGGGTGTAACCCGCTCGCCTATCAGTTTGCTTTAGTAATATTAATTTTTAAGTACTTATTGTTATAACAATTGTTTAAAATTTTGTTAAAATAGACCGTCCCTCAGTTTTTTGTGTATTCTTCCGAGAGCGACCAGCACTTTTTTGAAAGTGAAGGCGATTTTGTTGTGACGTTTTCCCACAAAGTAATAAATTTACTATTTATTTAGATGTATTTCAAGATTATGTATATTTATATAGCTACGAAATTTAAAAAACAAAACGTGCAATGAAAAAAATAACTAAAAATTTAGTGTATATAAGTTTGTAAAGAATGAACACTCTTACCTATTTTCTGTCTATCGACTATAACCTACTTGCTTGATTTTTTATGAGTATGTAACATATTCGCAGAAAAAAAAATATTTCAAGGTCTGTGTATAAGAGGAAATATTTTGTAGCAAAAATTCTCTATTATTTTATACTTCGTGGGTACCTAAATATCATACAAACAGTTCTCTGTTCTGTTATAATTGAAATTGTTGAATGAATTGCGTAACTAGATCGCCGGTCTTTTTGTGTGATTCACGATGAATAAACATGCCTTTTTACTAAGTCATCTAGTCATCACCCGTCACTAAACTTATAAATTAATGCATATACTTACCTAAACTGTTTCAAAGATAAAAATCGGTTGAGATATTTCAAAACTAATTATCCTGATAGCTTTTGGACGTGGCTTCAATACAAAGTATAAAATGACAAATTATGTAGCTTGTTTTTCTTTTTTCAGTCAATCTTTTTTTCGCAGGCAGATTTTTTTTTATTTTTTATATAAGTTTTTTGTTTCTATACTTCATTACTCACATGATACCCATGATTGTTACAGTAACAAAAAAAATCCCCCTCTCTAGTTTGATTCGCAAACGCCATATTGAAATGTGATATAGATACTCTATGTTTTCCCAAAATTAAAACGAATCTGGCACCTGAGAATCTGACACATACGCCACATATGTTAAAATCTTTCAAGACGTTATGGCTACATATGAATACACTCTAAAAACATTACCCTCAGTAGTTGGGTAAATAACTACAAGTCGGGATCCGTTCTCAGAGAACTCCTGAATGAAATACTAATAAAAATCATGAGGACGACGATAGAAGACATCTGTCTGACTTTTGTCTTTCTTCTGAAAGAAATATGCGTGATTAGATATATTTTGAACCGCGATAGGTATCTATTAAGAAGTCGCAACAGAATCGTTTTAGTGATTATCGAATTAAAAGGATACATAGACAAGAAAATGATATATATATATTTGGGTTCAAGGATAATTACTGATTGGACGAATGTTTAAAGACCCAACTGCAGACCCCAAAGGTCGTGGGCTTGGTTCGCGCTTGGGACAATTTATTTGTGTGCCTGAAGATGTCTATTTGTTCCGTGTCTGGGTGTAATGTAATGTATATATTATAAACTTCTATGTACCTAAAGAATATTTAAGTATGTATATCAGTGGTCTATATAGTAACCATAATTCATTGTGACTTCGCTTGGTATTCTAATGTAAGAGTATGCTAGGACGTTGAGTAAGTTTTCTCTTATTGTTTTCGTAATTTATTGTTTACTTATTCTAGTTACCCGTATTATGCTCAACATGGCTCGTGTGCGCAAAGGCGATGGTGTTAAGTTTCTCGAAGCTATGCTGTAATTTTAGACCTTTTAAAATTCTAAAATCAAAACCAAAATATTTTTAGTCTATATAGGATATATAGGATGTTTACACATTTTTTTTTTTAAGTTAAATTGAATTGATTACGTATCTAGAACTATAGGAGAGTGATATCTAATTCGTGGAAGATATTGTTGGGATTTTTCAAAACAAAAGTTCTTTTTCATGCAACAAATGATTTCATTTTTAGAGTTTCGGCACGCGACTTCCACTGAGAAAACGTCAGTACTATAAATTTATATATGTAGCATGTAGCCTAAGGACGGATATAGTATATTTTTATTTGATCTGAATAACTTTGAATTTCTTATAAAAATATTAGTAGGTAATAAAAGTTATAATAGAAACAAAATGATCCAATTATTAGAATCTAAAACGCAAATCATAAACTAATCTAAGTACTGCTCATCCTCATCATCAACGAGTAATCGCCACAGACCCAGAACAAAATTTTATGACTCGTGCACTTTTATAAATAAGGTGTAAAATGTGGCAACACTAATGTCGACTAACTCGACACGACAAACAAAATCGACAAACGATCGATTTCCTTCTAACGAAAAACATACGTTATTTTTCATATCGGAAACACGATATATGATATACACGTACGAACGGAACCACGTCGACAACTGAAACGAAACAAGCGGTCCACTTAAAAAGATCTCATTATAAAATTTAGTAATTTCTTAACACCGACTGAGTGCGCGAGGCCGTGAGCGGCGCCTCCTTGGCCTACATGTGTCCATCGTGTAATATAATTTAAGTTGAATAAGGTGTATGGTTATCGTCTACGTACGAACAGATGGACGTATCCAATTTTTATTATTATGGCAATCATTATAATGCACACAGTAAATGCATTATCAGATTTCATGTATTTACTGCGTTTTCGTAAGCAAAATAATGTAGATTACCTTTTCTTATAATTTTCCTAAACGTTAATCGGGGCATTTACTTCTAATAGTAAGTAGCGATTTAAATATCAGGCATCTGGATCCATTTCCCGGTATCCGGGATAGATTTTATAGCATTTTTCCTATTAGTACATTTCACCGTTTGTGCGAGCATGAATATCCAAATAAAACTAAAAGTATACGCACAAAATTTCAAAAGTACAGTAAATTATTGTAGTGTATTCATTAAAATAAAATTATTTGTATATCGTAGAAAATTATTTATTCATAATACTAAAAAGAGTCTTTTTATCCTATCCACTTTGCCTTTGAGAATAAGTGGACAAAATGATTTGAATAAATAATGAATACCGCCAGCAGAAAACGCTTGAATTAATACGTTGTAACTCGCTCATACAAAAATTCTGTCCAGAAAAGCTCCAGAAAATAAATATTTGTAGTTCTGTCAGGGGCTTTTTGTATTCAAATTTTATATCATTTGTTACCTGTTAAAAATGATTATGCATTACTTTTTATTAAGTAAACACATTACTTTCAATGCATTTGAAATAATTACTCTACTATCCTCTACCATATATATATATACATTAACGATGTCTAGAGTCTTGTATCTATACTTATTACTTATATATAATATATATATCTTATTATAAAGCTGAAGAGTTTGTTTGTTTGAACGCGCTAATCTCTGAAACTACCAGTTGGATTTGAAAAAATCTTTTTACTTTGATAGCCTAAAATGTTTATCTGTCTATTCGAGCAAATCTCCAAAATGGCTGAACGGATTTGGATGAAACTTTACAGATATGAAAAGGAAGTGGTTAAAAGCGACATATACAATTTGTTGTATGTCTATCAGTACGTCCATCTGTCTATTCGAGCTAATCTTCAAAACGGCTGAACCGATTATAATGAAACTTTACAGGCGTGAAAGAAGGTTGTCAAGAGTGATGTAAGCTACTTTTCGTATCTGTCTGTCTGTCGTTTGTCTTCACTGGTCTATTAACGTACAGCCGAAACTAATAAGTCTAGGAAGCAGAATTTTGGAACATCGGTTTATTTTATAACATGAGCATGAACAAATGTTACGAAAGGCTTTTTAGAAGTTTCAAACCTAGGGGGTGGGGAATGAAGGGACTTTGTATGAGAGTCATTGTTCTTTCAAGTTAGAAAATGAAAATTTTTAGCGTAAATAAATAATGACGTGTTTCAGGGTTTTTGGATTTCCACATTTTAAGGGTGGGAAACGGGAGGTGAAAATATGTATTGGTTTTTTTAAAGGGGTGATCGGGTTTTTAATAAACCACCTCGAACGTTAATAATAGAGTAAAGAACCCAAATATTGAAAACTTTTTAGAAAATAGCTTTGTTTAAATTATTAATAAGAGATTTCTAGCAGATTTTCAGTTAAAATGATGTCATAGAAAATGTTATAAAACAACGAAAGTATTATTTTGTAAAGTATTTATTTAAAAAAGTTATTACAAACTTTAAGAAATCTTCGTTATAGACCTGAATAAACAAGTATATCCTAATTTCGAAATCACGGGGTTCTTTAATATCGAACGTATTGGATATTAAGAATCCAATAAGTGCGAAATTAGAGTTTATCCATCTATTTAGGCACATCTCACAAACAATTTTTTTTGGTTATCGTTCCATCTACTCCAACGCAAGCCTTATTACTTTTACGGTAATTTTGTAAAGTTATTATAGTGACTTGAAATATGTTAGATGCTTTCAAGTACCCCATTTCTTTCTTTTTCACAGCGTCTACTGGCCCTGCCATTTTTGTAGGACTCCACTTTTCCTCGTCTTTGGAGACGTGAACGTCTCCATAATTGACATCTGTAAAGAAAGTAAATAATAGACTAGTACTCTTATATCGAACACCTATCGCTTATTATCAAACAGTATTCGATATTAGGATGTTAAAGAATCATAAATGTTTTTTTTTTTTAAATTATGATAAAATCTAGTAAACAAACAACTCCGAAATGTGTGATAACATTAAAACAAATATATTTTTAGTATTCAGACATTAAATAGTAGTGAAAAATTTGCACTTACCGTTTAAAAAAGGACGTCAATGTTAGGTCGATAAAATTTTGGTGCAGCGAAATTTACACACTCCACATCCATCTTCGAGATAGGTCCAGCGGGGGCAGTACTCCGCTACGCAAATTATTTTCCTCTGGAACTTCATTGTTAATAAAGTATTTGAGGGTTCGATATTAGGATAATGTTCGATATTTGGTGCACTTACCTACTCTACCCATAACAGGAATGTGTAGTTTACGCAAGCGAAGCTGCGGGCGGTCGCTACTTATTCAATATTTGTCTCGCTACTAAAAATAGATAAATCCTACCATGCTACCATGGTTACTTACCGTCGCCAACTCCTAACGAGCATCTCAAATCTCTTTTCCTTGTCCACTAATTCTGCAGTGTCGTCGTCAGAACTAAGAATATGATTTTTTTAAACGTTGCCTATTCGAGGTATTAAATAAATACGTATTAAAATTAATTTAAGCCAGTTACTTTGTATGAGCTGTTTATAACTGAGTGATGGAATATCGAGACGATCTCGAACAAAGTTGATTTTATCTCTAATTTGTTTTTCATAGGATAATTTTCCCGTGTTGAATAGAGATTGATTCAAGATTCTGAAACGATTGCCGGTAATTTATTTATCTGGGTCAAAGTGACTTAACGACGCAAATGAAATAAATGATTACAATCAGGCCTCGCTTCAAACCTTCAATTTCAAACCTTCAGCTATTTTCTGTTCTTTATATACATACGTATATACCTACGCTTCGTTTCCAATCAATATACTTGATTTGTTTCTCCTTAGACCAATTTTATAAGTCGCAGTCTAAAAGGATCATGTTCATCATTAGGCTTTCTTACCTGTTTTACTGGAGTACAACCCTTCTTCAACATTGAGGGGTGTTTGTAGCATAAGCCTACTACGGTGGTCGGGTGCGGGCTAGGGGTTGTTAACTTCCATCCTAACAAGTGACGATGGCGGCGACGTAGTTTGATATTTATTAGATTTTATAAAAGACGTTTTTCGGGAAAAGTAAGAAAAAGAAAATGACATGAACGTAAATAGCACCAATATTATTATTCCACGAAGGGAACTAATAAATGTTTTGCTCTGGTGCTCTAAGTGAATATAAAAAATATTTAAATTTATTTCTCGAAAAGCACCATTTCACATTTCGTTTTGGTGTTCTTTGTAAAATAGAAAATATTTCTAAATTTTATTAGCACGAAGAGCACCAATCGGTAGTTTAGGTTGGTGGTCTTCGTGGAACCGCATAAAAATTAAATTTTAGTCTACCAAGAACACCTACGACCCAGGTTGAAGTGATGGAATATAATAAAAGTACCGCGGCGTTGTTCACATTATCGACAAAATCGGTGCAGTGTAGCTAAGTCTATTTTGTTTATTTCCTATCCTTGAATTAATTTTCAATATTGAAACTAAAATCATAATTTATTTTTCATGTGTTTGGAGTAGGTAGGATTTAGATAAAATCTTAAGGTAAGTGGACTAGCAGGCAGATTTTATAATGAGGCGAAAAACTGAGGAAACTGATCATGAAAGTAACAACAGCACAATAAACGTGCTGTACCTCTGATTTTTGTTATTTCGCTCAATTGATGTTTAGACGAATGGTCGTTTCAATAACTTCAACAACACGGTGATCCACTTTTTCCGGATTATTAACACTGTAAGCTAGGATGATCCTGGTTAAAATAGAATGCGTAAGATCTTGATTAATTACTTAAAATTATTTTTTTGTACTTGATCACAAATTTTAAGTATTGTAGATATTGAAAAGAGTACTACTTTCTTGTTCATACACCGTTACTATACGAGTACAGTGTGTCTCTTCTATGTTATTATAGACGAATTTTATGCGTTATTTTTTTTTTACAAATGTAATCTAACATGATCCAAATTTAATAAAAACAATGCGGAATAAAAATAAAAATCGAACTAAAAACACGTACAGAAAACAAAATACTCCGACCTTTTCTCGCAGATTTGCTTTCATTCCGATTTTTGCACGAGAATGCACGAAAATTGAGTCAACACAGCTAATGAATAGTACTTTTGAAAAACAAACTTAAAGCGCTTCTACACAGCTCCACACAGAAGCTGTTTGTGAGTTAAGAACGCCATTTAAAGACAGATTTTTCACTATCAGGATGTTAGCGTTCGAATATTTCGTATTTCTGAAAATATTTCTTTAACAGCATCCACGTTTGCGGACGGTTATTGCCGTAAGTCATGTTTTCAAAAACGAATCATCGCGTTACTCAGAACAGCTATTTTTGAAGCCCGTTTTCATTTTTACATTAGGTAATTGTACACTTAATTTTTGCTTGATTGTTAAATTGTTTCCAATACATACAAATATATAAAATGAACAAGCTTGTTTCACGCTCTGCTAGTGCACTACTAATCTCAAACTAGGCCACTACGTCGATTTGGTTTCGTTTGATTGCTGCTATTATTGAAGGTGGAATGCCGTTTCTATCTGTATGTTTTAGACAATGGTTCCAAAATACCTACTAAAAAAACATTACCCTCAGCTGTCTGGTTTTGTTAACTTTTGGAAAGTTAATGTTATCGTTTTATTGGAAAGTTAATGTTAAAGCTTTGTTAAGTAGCTTATTCGCCTCGACTTAAGGAAGAGGGGCTACTTGTCCTTGTTTTGACGTAGTTTTTGAAGTAGACGAATACAGTGACGAAGGTATCGTATCCAAGTAACAGCTGAACCCTTAACAATAGGGCTTGTATTCTTAAGGTTTAGAAAATAAATGTTTTATTTCATAACGTTTTAGAGCTTCTAAGCTTTCGTCCATTCAAATAATTTTGATTTAATTTTTTAAGCGATATACAAACTATGCTTTTACTTGTACGTTTAAATTTTTAAAAAAATATTTGATAACTTTTTCTTTGGGGTCATATAATCGCAATAGAAATTCTTGATTCATAGTGTTGATTTCCAGGTGCTATTATATTTCTTCATATTAAAAAAAATTTAAAAAGTAAAACGTAAATCCTAGGATTTATGTTAAGGTTTAGGGTGGTAGACACATACGTACTTTGAATGGAAAAACGATAGTCCACTTCCCTCTTGATTGTTTACAAGACCCCAGTGGTACGTCCACATATTTCTTTGTCAATTCTATTACTTATGGCTACATGAATGTAACAAATAACCGAACAAGCAGACACTGTCGCGTGACTAAGCTTACACTCTTTAACCATTGAACCCCAACCATAAAAGGCGTGAAATATAATCCGTTTTTATCACGTAATCCAAATAAATATAGTGTCTTTGTGCTAATGAACACTGTTGATAGTATGTGATGAGTTAATTCGTTGGAACTGTACCTAATATTGCAGTTGCTGAAGATATTACTTTAATTTTTTGGGCATTTTTACCCGTAAAATAATTATTTGAAATGTGCCGTTTTTATAAAAACACTGCTTGCTATAAGCTGAAAACGTTGCATCTTTTGAATGCAGTTATTTGTATATTCATTTAAATCAATCCCTTACTTACTATTTAGTCTGCCTCGACATGCAACATTGATTGGGTTGCACACCGACGCCAGTATATGGCGATATCGAAATGCAGGTGAAGTCTACAGTAGGACATATAAAATATCGCGTTTCTCAGTGTTACTGTACAAACGGCGTAAGTCATGAAAATGAAATCAAGCGTTTCGAACCTTGTATTTTATTTTTACAACTAATAAATATTTTTAACTTTTATAAAAATCTAAGCGCTGACGCCGCTTACCCTTGTATATTTTGTATCAGAATGTTTGTAGAAACCTTTTCATTTACGAGATAAATGAGTTGCGAGCGGTATGGGAAAGAAAGCGCCTGTGGGCAACCTGTGGGTAGGTTTCCAACTTTTTTAAAAAGAAAATACAGTATAATTAGGTTGCTGATAAAAAACAAACAGTATTTAGAAGAACAGAGTTTATATATAAAAGCATACTCACAAGTCACAGAGAACACAAGTTCACGACAATAGTGTAGTTAATATTGACAATGTCAAATTGATGTTGAAATATTGGTTCTGTTGTCTGGGCACGTTTAGAAACGCAACGACTGTATTGCATTCAAACTTACTGTGTTATTTGGATACTAGTATTCTTGAGTGAGTTGTCAAAAACAATATTTTGGATACTCTATTTAGTGAACAGTAAACAGTAGTAATGGTAAAAATAAATATTGTACTGTTTTTAACAGTATGGTTGGCAACCCTATCCGTGTTGAACCTACTGATGACAAATACAGTTGTCTCAAAAAAACTTTGAAATGAGGTGACTGTACCTGTTTGCTAGTTTTTAGTAAACAAAATTTTTTTCGTTCAAAATGGCTAGTATTGAAGAACGGCAACTTCATAGTTGAGACCTAATATTATTGCTTCATTGATGAACCCTAGTTTTGCAGTCGGGCTTTTGATTGTTTTTTTTTTTAATAATTTATTTTATACTTTTTAGTTTTGTTAATTACACTAATTAACTTTCGTTTCGTATACAATCCAATAAAGATATAAAGTACAGTCTTAAAGACGCTGTTTCTTAGTTTATGTCAAAATTTAGTTTATACATATATATTTATTTATTTATTTATTTGAAAGCGGTTTTTTACTAGTTTTTGATACACATTTGTGGTAATAACAAAAAGTGTTGTTCCCCTCTTTATTTTGTGTCACAGACGCTTATACTAAATTATGATACGTCCTCTGTGACTCCGTCAAATAAGACGAATCTAACGACGTCTTATGTGTTGCAATCCATCAAGCCCTTTAGGCTACTGGGCGTACCAAAGTAATATCTAGCGGGTACATATTATGGAAAATGGTAAAAACAGATAAAAATTGTAATATGGCTCATTTATACAGTCGGAAATATTACGTGAAGGCTAGTCCTTGTTTCATATGGGTTTTCAACAGGAGTGTCGCAATGCGCCGATGAAATTCAGATTGTTTTCGCGTGTTGAAATATGTATCTCCTTCGTGAAACACGCGCAACAATGTGCTTTGTTCGTTACAGATTATGGGTCAGATGATTCTAGATGGTAATTTGGATCCAGACTTGTTGACCGATATTTTGCACAAGTATTTTTCTTTGTCCCGCTAAATGTAAATGCAGTTCAAGACAGGGAAACTACATTTGTTAAAACGAATCTTGTAAATTTGAAGTATAAAAGCAAAGTTTTATAAAAAAAATTGCGCTATGTAATTTTGCTCTCTGTTCAGTGTCAATTACTCGTTGAGAATTGACAATTCATTAAATATAAGATAGTCATGTATATTAATGTTTGTTCATGCAGCAAATGCAAAATTATCGTTCTGACGTGTTTGGGCCGCACTGAAGCTATGCTGCGAATTTCATATTTAGAACAATTTGGTATCATTTAGTGTGTTTAGAACAACTTTAGCGATCAAACAGCTTATCCAATAGGACAAATGGAGGTCTCAATTTAACGAAAATAAACAGGATAATTAAAAATAAAGAAAGCATTATAAATCATATACCTACACACATATGTATTAACTTCCTATACCTATAATATAGGTATTTATTGTATTTGCAAGGTATAAGAAAAATAAGTAAAAATTACAGGTTAGGTTAAAAGGAAACTGATACGTCTGACATTAACTACATGAATTGTTAGTACTCGAAGTAATCCATTACAAAGTTGCATGTAGAAAGAGTCAACATCTCATCCGACGAAGCCGGGTGTCAAAGGGTTTCGACTTAAAAAAGATAATTTTCTTTTCATCATCATCATCTAAGCCATTAACTGTCCACTGCTGAACATAAGCTTCCTCCATGGGACGCCACGCAACTTTTTTAACGCAATTTTTTTTAAAATAATGTTTGATTTGCGTTTATACATACGAGTGTTACATCAATGCTACAGTCTATACGAGTATCGATTTATTCTTTATTGCCTAAATGCAGCCGCATAAGATAAAAAATACACCTGTGCTTAAAAAAATTTAAACATTTAAACAAACATAATTATCCTCAATTAGACTCCCATGAGTAATAAGTGTTTGTGATGTATTATTGATGTATCTTTCTCAGGATTACGGCCGACAAAGTACCGTAGATACATATACGGTGACTGGTTACTTTGAAATTCTATTCAAAGTCTGTGACTGGTTAAGAAAAGCATTAAACAATCACATGTCTCGCAATAAAATTTAAAGCCGAGTTCTTGGGTATTGGGTAATGGTTCCCTAAGCAGCCTTCTTGCGATTCGCCTTTTTCGCATGTTGAGAGCTCCGAGCGCAAAGCTACGAGTATTCAAAGAAAAGTTATTGGAAAATTTATTGAACTTTGTGGTGCTGTTCAATAAATGTTACGCTCTTGCTCTTGAGACGTGCTCTTGTTTTCTAATTGAAGACGAAGCAATCTATTTATTACTCTGAATAAATAATTACTTGAATCATGTATTATTTTCTTATGTTGGCATGTTTGCTCCACTGGAGGACTCGTCTATCCCATCGGTTGTCGGCTTTACGGCAAATGTGATCGGCCCATTGCCACTTCAGCATGCGACTTTGGCTATGTAGACAACTTTAGTTCTTTGACGGATTTCAGTATTCCTGATTTTATCCATAAAAGAAATACCGAGCATAGTCCGTTCCATAGCGCGCTGAGCGACTTTAAATTTATGGACCAGTCCTGCCCATGTTTCGGCGCCGTATGTCATTGTACGTACGCATTGGTTGAAGACCTTGGTCTTCAGACATCCGCTATGTCTGAAGACCAAGGTCTTCTTAATGGTGACGAGAACAGACCACGGAGCTTCCCGAAAGCAGCCCAGCCCAGCTGAATTCTTCGGTCGGCCTCTTATTGTGTGTGATCCCTGACCCCAGATAATTTTTTAAATGACATGGTTTATTAGTAATTATGATTATTATTTTCTTTAACTTTGGTTGCATTAAATTTATATATTAATTAGGAAATAAATTATTATATAAAAAAAAAACAAATAGCAAAGTTAAAACAATAATAATAATCATAAATAAGTATTGATAAGATATTGTTAAGTGGAATAATAAAGCTATATTAATGATAATAATAAATGGATTCATATTTCCATATCAATGAGGTTATTATTATTTATACTTATTAACGTATTAAAAGTATTAAATTTTTAACTACATTGTTATAAATATGGACGTGTATGTTCTTTCTTTAGGTCGTAGCTCGTTATAGAGTTGTGTAAAGAAAGATACAAAACTAACCAAAATTATCGAGTTGTGAGATGGAATAGCTGCAAATAGTTGTAAAATTAATAGACTTTATGTACTCGTATGTTCAGTGGTCGAAGTCGCGAGCAAAAGCCGGTGTATTTATATAGTTTAATTACGATAAGTGGTAACCTCAACAATTTCTGGCTTTAAGTAACTAGTACGGAAAGAAGTATCTACTTTAGTAATAAATTCGTGTTTTCCTAAATTGCCAAACCTCTGTATATATAAATATTTATATATTAAATATATATAATATTTCGTTTCGTAATAAGCTTCAGCTTCGTCGTCGGTTGGACAAAGAAATTATTACAGACAACTAAATGGTAAGTTGTTACAATGTTCCCTCATGAATTAGGGAATTGAAAAATTTATAAGTTTATAAAACCAGGCGACAAGTAGAAGTACTGTATGTTTGCAACGGCAATAATTCTTGATCAAATATAGAAAATAAACGTTCTTCTATTATTAAACTAGTGTTCGCCCTTTGCTTGAAATTCGACCATAAACATTACTGATGATTTGGAGAAAACATATATGTACGTTTACGGACGTTCGGACGTTTCATTATCTTTATATATTATGATGAACAAGAAGTTTGGTGCGTGTTGTGCCGGAAGCCATAGCTACTGAGCCGAAAGTTCACAAAAAACATGAAATACGGTTAGACCAAAAAGGTTGTACGCGAAATTTGAATTGTAACCACTTTGGTCACACATTTATCCACTTTCGAAATTCAAACTGTCCTCCCTAGGGACACAAAATACACATTGTGCTCCCTTTCCGCAGGTCAATAACAACCTTTTTCGGGTGGAGGAAAAATACTATGAAGCAAGCATATAGGGTAGTTGATAATTTTTTCTATTATTTTATATGAAAGAGTTTTCTAAATATATAATAACAGAGAAATTATTTAATAATCAAATAATTTATACCAAAGTTATAAAAGTTTGAAATGTCCTGTTAGACAGAGAAGGCAACACCGCACATTTTACTGGCCTGTGACGTCAGGCCATTTAAAATAATGTTAATCTAATTTTTAAATTAAGAGACAGAGATAGCCTTTTAATAGTTTATAAGTATTCTCTTCAACCGCATATACTTAATTTTGTTTATTTTTGTTATAAACACACTTTTATATTTTTTCTTGATAAATATAATATTTTCGATATTAGTCAAACACCCTGTTGTGCGTAAAGAAATGAACTTAAAAAAAAAATAACGTCTGCAAAGTTTAACCTGCCCAGCGCAAACTTCGTGAAAAACTACGAATCAGTTGTGGGTCCGTAATATAACTGATACCTGTTACAAGTTTCTTTGACTTGAAAAAAAAAAAACATTAGTTCTGAAAACTTATGATGAAATTAAAAGAAGTTCCAAAAAATACTGATAATAATGCCTAGGATATCACACAGAAAAAAAAATGCAACATCATATTTCTGTGACGTTCTAACACGAAGAGACGTTCTATTTGACTTTTAATAGGTACGTCGCGTCGTTTATAGGCCACATTTCTAATAGGACCAATCAAGTGCGCGGCGCGGTTTGCAAACTTTCGAGGCTCCATCTTGAGCCCTTGATTATTCTTCCCGGCACGCGTGTGCTCTAACTTTAACGTCATCGACGTAGGTCAGGCACGCGACAAGGAATTAGATCAAAGGGATTTGCTAAATGAAACGAAGCTTAGTGGGACATGTCGTTAGCAGAATTAGAGTACAGGGAAAGTCGGAATAGAAATGTGTATTTATTAAAAGGCTTGAAAAGCTCGGAAGAAATTTTATAGGTAAAAATGTGTTAATACCCACTTGATAATTTTAAAAATCACTAGCTTCCCGCCCGTGCCTTCGCCCGCGTGCACCTCTCGTTTGTACCAAGATCGCTAAAAGAAACATTCTGATTTAACCGTGAAAAGGTGGCAAACACACAGGCAGAAACGGTTCCCGCGGTGAAAAGTAGCCTAATGCCCTTCCCCAAGGTTCAATCTTCAATCTCCGCCTAGAAAGTAGCTTATGTTCGTCTTTAGAATGCTAACTAACTGCAGAACAAAAGGTCGCGGGTTCAATTCCCGTCCGGGACAAATATTTATGTGCACGAACATATCTATCTGTTCCTTGACTGGATGTATAGATAAAATATCTATGTGTGTATGTGTATATTATAAAGAATATTTATGTATGTAAGTATATCAGTTGTCTAATACCCATAATACTCGCTTACTTTGGGACTAGATGGCGCTGTAGAGTATGTCTCAGGTAGTTATATAATTAGTATTATTATATAATATTTTCCTTCATTCATTCCTTCATTTCGTGCCTCAGAGAGCATGTTAAGCCATCGGTCCCGGCTGCTATCAATAGATGGCGGTCGTTACAATCCCTCAACCCGCATTGGAGCAGCGTGGTCGATTTAAGTTCCAAACCTCTCTCATCCTGGGGGGAGGTCTAAGCCCCTGCAGTGGGTGTAATGGGCTGATGGGAAATGTTTTCCTACCAAATTTTATCACGACTGGTTCACCGGTTTATCTCATGTTTATTAACTGGGTCAACCCGTATGAGTTCCGGATCTAAATTACAAATCTATAAGCTGACTTTACGCCTTTTGGACATTGACGTCGCGACCTGCGCTATATGGTAGCAATATTCTTTATATCACAGAGAATCAAATCGGTTAGAGATGCCATGTGACGGTATTTGTTCAGAGACACGTATCCCAAAAATAATTACTTATACAACGAAAATAAGAGAAAATATAACGCGTACGTAAATAGTATTGTCTATATATGAGATCTGTTTTAAGTATGCGCCGCATTGCACACTTGAAGGGTATATCCGTTAAGATGCCAACTCTAACCTATTCCAAATCTCTGTGGTTTATATCGTGTCTTTACTTGGAGTCAAAAGACTTGCAGTGAGTTCCTGTATTTCGGTACCACCACAATATTGCGGTTCGCGTCGTGGCCGTTTCTCTGTAAACTTAGAGGAAGACTTATAAAATATTTATTATTGCTTGGTATATTTAACATAGTTTTTTTTTTAATTAATATTGATTGACCTGGAGTTAAGACTATGGTTGCATATCTTATGGCGTCATTTGTTTTTACGGGAATTATCACGATTCGACGACTAAATGAGGTGTCGTTAGAAACGCCTTGAGCGTCCCCTGGTTATAGGATATGTGACGTTACACTAAATACTACCGGGTGTTTGGTGCATCGTGTGCCAAATCGAATTTGATGACTGGAGGGGTCTTTGGCTACCTCTTCAGCTCCCATAAAAAAATCTTGCTCAAACGGATTTTTTTAGAATGATTTTAAATTGTTTTGGGTGAAAATTTATAAAAGTCTGCATTTAAATTTTAATAAAAAAAAAAGTTGTCAAGGGTTACTAAATTTTCTTTTTAATCTTTAATTTGTAACATATTACGCTTCTTTTGAAACTAAAATTACTCACCAGCGACATCTAGTTTTTTTTTACAGCTCAGAAAAAATTTTTTTACTTAAAAAAATAGGCTTGTACCTAAACTTTCCATTTTAATAAAAAAAAAAACTAAAAGTAATCATGTTCTTCCAATTTTTTAAAAACATCTCTGGGCTACACCCTTTCTAATGGTGTGCAATATGCCATTAAAAGTAATCAGTAACATCACTAATTTTAAAATTTTCTAAACTTAGTCGTAATTTTCTAATATTCCACAGGTGAAATAAAAACAAGTTTTTGCATAAATTTTGCCAATAAACTTTGCCAGACGAGTGCACTTTTGTCGGTTTTTATTACACTCAGATGTGGATAATCCTGATTTTTTAAAAAGTATACTGTGGACGGACGAATCCAAATTTACCAGAGAAGGAATTCTCAACTTACACAATTTACACCACTGGGCACCGAAACGGGAAAACCCACATGCCAAAAGACAGAAATCTTTTCAAAGACGATTTAGTGTGAACGTTTGGTCGGGAGTGATTGGGAGTCAGGTAATTGGACCGCATTACCTGCCTGATAACATTAATGGCAATAATTATTTGGAATTCCTGCAAAATGATCTGCCGGAATTGTTGGCCGAGGTGCCCGTGTTTAATGAAGATGTGCCCATAGTCTTTCAAAACGACGGCTGTCCCGCGCATTGGCGTTTAACTGTGAGGGAATACCTCGACAATGTGTTCCCCCAATTCGTGGATTGGGCGCGATGGGCCTATTGCATGGCCGCCACGTCCCCAGACTTAACTCCGTTAGACTATTATGTCTGGGGACGTGCCAAAGAGCTAGTATACGCCACAGAAGTCCCAACGAGAGAGGTACTAATACAACGCATAGAAGCGGCCTTTAATACAATTAAGAACGAAATGCGGCTTCGGAATACAACTGTAAAAATACGTGAAAGATGTCGTGCCTGCATTCGCAAAAGAGGTGAACAATTTGAGTTAGATTTGTAAAAATTACGAAATAAATGTTTAAAATGCATTTTTTTTTTATTTCAAGTGAAACCTACGAAATTTAAAATTCTTATTTGCTTGTGAGTTTTATTAAAAACTTGTTTTTATTTCACCTGTGGAATATTAGAAAATTACGACTAAGTTTAGAAAATTTTAAAATTAGTGATGTTACTGATTACTTTTAATGGCATATTGCACACCATTAGAAAGGGTATAGCCCAGAGATGTTTTTAAAAAATTGGAAGAACATGATTACTTTTAGTTTTTTTTTTATTAAAATGGAAAGTTTAGGTACAAGCCTATTTTTTTAAGTAAAAAAATTTTTTCTGAGCTGTAAAAAAAAACTAGATGTCGCTGGTGAGTAATTTTAGTTTCAAAAGAAGCGTAATATGTTACAAATTAAAGATTAAAAAGAAAATTTAGTAACCCCTGACAACTTTTTTTTTTATTAAAATTTAAATGCAGACTTTTATAAATTTTCACCCGAAACAATTTAAAATCATTCTAAAAAAATCCGTTTGAGCAAGATTTTTTTATGGGGGCTAAAGAGGTAGCCAAAGACCCCTCCAGTCATCAAATTCGATTTGGCACACGATGCACCAAACACCCTGTATATGGTTTTCTGTATAGGACACAAAATCATGAATAAAAGTTTTTTTTTTCATTTTGGAAGGTGCTGTGTTGGATATCAAGAGGTTTAGTTAGTACATTTGAAATATATATATTACTAGCTGTTGCTGCTTTGTTTACATAAACTCGATAACTGTGTATGATTCACAGAATCATGTCTCAGACGTATAATATAACAGACAGACAATAGACATATAATATACCGTTTATTTCACCTTGATTTGTGTTCTTGGTACTTTGAGTTTCATTTGAACAAAATTAATATTAATATTCGTGTCGTGATAGCCCAAAGCGCAACGAACCTGTCTCAGATTTATAAGGCCCCATAGGGCCGTGGTTCGAATCCGGGCGTGTACCAATGAGTTTTTCTGATTTAAGTACATAACTATCACTGACTACGTGCTTCGGAGGGCACGTTAAGCAGTCGGTCCCGGACGCTGTCAATAGATGGCGGTCGTTACAGTCCCCAAACTGCAGTGGAGCAGCGTGGTGGATTTAAGCTCTAAGCCCCCTTCCTCACCCTCGAGGAGGCCTAAGCCCCTGCAGAGGGGTAAAAATGGGCTGATGAAGTGAAGTGAAGAATATTAAGTGAAGAATATTATATTGTCGCTGAGAAAAAAATGAAACCGAAAACTAATATAAAGTTATACAACGACACTGTACACACTTTATCGCCGAAATAAAACTCTAAAACATTTAATATACAAGAAATAAGTTTAGAAACTAAAAATCGACTACGGCAAAAAGCGAGCGAAAAAATTAGTTAATAAATTAATTAATAGAAATGAATAGTTTAATTTAGACAAGGCTATGTAGGTGCGTTGTTACTAGAACATGCGACCACGGCTGTACCCCAAGTATTGCCGACTTTGATTCCAGACGAGAATATCTCGTTTCGTGCTTTTCAGTTCGCTTTTTCCGTGGTCGGGTTTTAATTTTTAAACTTATATTTATTGACAATCTTTATCGGTGCTTAAAATATATTTTCTTATTTTCAGTGTTTATTCGTCGCTTCTTCACGGTCGTATAGGAAACACCTTTTTTATATTTTTATAGGTATAATATATAAACAGACGCTTGAAAATCTTTAAATTCGAGGTGTGAACATTGAAAACTGGACCTTAAAGAATCGATCCTAAGATTAGTGATCTCACCGAGTCGTACAAAAAATTTTTTCTACAGTTCTTCAGTACGCTTAAATCTGCTGAAAAGTAGGTAGCGCCCAGAAATATACGATGAGTAATGATTATTAAGAAACTAGCGCTTCCAAAGAGGTACAGTGATTAGACAACTTTTGTTGTTATTGCTATTTATGTGCATAAACCAGTATTTACTATATGTACTGCAGAATTGCCTATAATTTGTGTCACGATGGCTCCGTCGCGTCGCGTCGATGTTGTACATGTGATTGAAAATTTGTAATGTGCAAACCGGGTCACCCAGTAAATTTTCAGTTTTCAATGACTAATGAAAGAAAAAAATGCATTACGGTCATTCTTTGAAGAGTTTTCTTCTCGCTATGTTATGCTGCGTAACATATATACGATTCGTACGAAGTGTGTAATGCAACATCTAAGTTAAAAAGTAATGTAATATGAAGTTTTCGTGTGGACGGCATTGAGATCGTTACATGTGATGTTTGGACAATACTGATCACAATATTATATTATTACTATATTTTACAATTATTAATTAACGGAACTCACCTATCTTGGCGAAAATTTAATAAAATTCATTAATTCATCATATATCAATCATAATTCATTATATATCGTAAATGTATACAGGCATGGACGGACAAACTGTCATTTCAGAATCTACGAAAATATAGGTGGCGGAAAAGTAATTATTTCTTAATAAATAATGAGCGCAGTTCCCAGAATTCTATACTATTACAACGTTTTATTTGTCTTTAGACAATAACCGGATGTGATTCTGTGATAATTAGACGCTTTTGTCCGTAATTTTTCTCTGAAGTTCTTCAGGCACCGGATTTGCGAGAAGGGGAGGTTTTATTTATAGCTGAGGTAATTATTTCGACCCAGCAGATTAACTCTCAGTAGAGTAAACATGGACATTTAATTGTATGTTCTTCGAGATAAAACAATCCTTTTCATTTTGGTATCCTTTTTATTTTGGCGTTCTTTGGTAGTTTCAATATATTTCTCTAACATTTTTTTGTACCGCTTGTAATCCTAATATTGACTATTGTCTTGAGAAATTGTTCAGGTGACTGTGTTTAGGAAAAAAAACAAGATTGTCATGGTTCTCCACACGTATATGATAAAAAACAAATAATAGTACATTATGATGCAAGTACGGTAAGCTGCATATTATACAGGAGGTGTTCATAGGCACGAGGCGAAGCCGAGTGCTTATAATAAACCGATGAATATAATACTCAGCTTACTGAGTATCAGCATGATACGACGTTTTTCAATACATTTGCGATAAAAATTAGGTAATAGATACTTCAAATGTAATAATGGCGGGAGCGGGCTGCTTTTCGCGGTTACGCATGCTTTACAAACAAAACGTTCGTTTGTGTTGGTGTAAAGTAAAAGGGCCTATTTTAAGTACTGTAAATTACAACATTATGATTCAAGTTTCGATGTCATAAAGACCGCATTAATAAATAGCAAATTAATTGAAAAAAATATTAAAAGCCCTGATTGCGAAAAAGAAGACTTAAAAAAAGGAAGCGAAATGTCTTACTGATCTGCCCGATCCCACAGGCACGCAGTCGGAGGCATCTTTGACAAGAATAAGCAATGGCTTCGACTTCATAACTGTGGGTTTTTTTTGTTTTACCCTTGCGATGGGAAGGCGGATTAAACTCTATGGCTTCCGCGCTCCCGAGCGCGCAGGGTATGTGGTAGTTGCACCCACTAAACAACCGCCTGAACCAAAATAAGGACGCGTGTCGTTAGCCCGAAAGCTCCTACGACTTCATCGGAGCGGCCAGCCGGTAGGTACACTAGGGTGTCGCCGGTGGGAAGTTGTCGGGTAACCCTAAGGTTTTTGTAAGGAATTTTTTCGCAGTCGGGTTTTTTAATTTATTTTTAATTTAATATTTTCATTTTACATTATTTAGTGTCTATGAGAAAGTAACTCCATCTGCTTATCTGTTATTTTACATTATTTTATTATATTGTAAGTACCTAAGAAACATTTAATAAAACTAGAAATACCAAATTCAATGGAAAATTCATATAAATAGATTTTTCTTAAATGATAAATGTAACTTTGACAGCTTTTAAATATAATCACAAGAAAAAGGCGAAAGCCTGGAGTGTAACATTTATACCTGATTATACCGTTGCCTACGAATTTCTATACCTTTGAAAGTCATAAAATGCTAGTAACTCGGGCTTAGAGGCAAAAAAGAAAGCTTCGCAGAAAATTAAGCTTCGCAAATAATCATTGTTTAAATCTTCCAACTGAACCTGAACAAAAGTATAGGTGTAAAGTATGCGATAATAAAATCTTTGTTTTCGCGTATATTGTGTGCAAAACCTTTTTTCTAAAAACCCGTTAACATAAACAAAATGATCAGCAATAAATTTTTGTTCACGTCATTTCAACCCAACATTTAAGCAACCCAAGCTTGACATAAAAAATGAATTTCATTAATATTGCTACTGTTTACTGACTGGTATGCCGATGAGACAGTAGAAGAACGCTCGCAGCGGTGACCTAATTTTGTATTGACATTTTTAGGACAAATCCTACGCGCGCGAAAGTGTTTATAGATAAATTGTGTGAAGATTTTATATAGAAAAAGATTTATTATTTATTAATGACCGGTTGGCCGAGTGGTTAGAGACCCTAACTGCGGAGCCAAGGGTCGCGGGTTCGATACGCGAGCGGGACAAATATTTGTGTGCATGAACATGTCTATTTGCTCCGTGTTTGGGTGTAAAATATCTATATATGTATATATTATTTTAAAAAAAGAATATTTAAGTATTTATATCAGTTGTCTGGTATCCATAGTACAAACTTTGCTTAGTTTGGAACTAGATGGCGCTGTGTGGAATGTCCAAAATATTACATTATAATATGTTTGTCTTAAAATGTTAATTGTGCTTGCCCACTGAGAGTTCCATACCTACCTACTGTAACATATACTGTATATAAGTCTTGTAATTATTGAGGGATGAAATTGACAGCAAGTCCATTACACCAGAGGTAAAATTTTGATCGTTCTGTCCAACTATCTAGACACATATTGGTTTATGTTAGTTTCGTAGTTTAAACTAATACTGCATACTCTAACCTTAGGGCCTGAATAGAGCGGGGCGTCGAGCGTTTGGCGGGGCGTGCGAAGACAAATCTAAATAAATGATACCTTAGTAAACCGGTAGCGAGGCGGTGGTGGACAGTGCACACCGGTTTTCTGCCACACGCCCTATAAAACGCCACACCTTTATAACTTCGATTATAGTAGAGTAGATGCTCTCTTCTTGAGGGGAGGCCTAAGCCCCTGCAGTGGGGTATAAATAAGGCTGATGGAATGGAGTGGAAGAGTAGAATTACAAACTCTGGATGATCGCATCTAAAATAAATTTCTGTAATGTTATATTTTGTCGTTTTCAAATTTTTTAGTAATTTTTCTATACAAGTTTTCGGATGACTCCAGTTGAAATATATACAATTTCAAAAGTTTTAAACGGCACAATAACTAAAAAAAGTTAAGCTATAGAAGGGAAGCTTTTTAGCATGAGACGCGAAAAAGTTTTTAATAAAAAGATTAATGAATTAAAATACCACGCAGTTAAAAAAATGGATCCACCCGTTATCCATTTCTCAGACTGGTCGAATTTTATTTGTGATACCTTAAATTATTTAAAATGCATTGTATTCTGGTCATATACAAAGTTCCAAACTCCTAGCCTGTCCGTTGCCACAAAGTCAAAAGGACATTCTTTTGTATCTTCAAAATCATATAATATATCTAATATCCAATTAAAATTGTTGCAGTTAAGGGGGCAATTACAAAAAAACGGCATGTTTAGGTACATTTTTAGGATGTTTGGAAAGGTATATGGTCATAAACCTAATTCTAAAATAAAGATCAGTTCTTAATTTACAATTGTGTTAGAAAACATTTGCATATTTTACACTCTTTCACACTGAAAAAATATTATTTTGTAACCCACTTTTGCCGAAATCGCGGAAAATTAACATTTTTCGGTACATATTACACCATCATCACAAGGTTTTTTGAGATTAAAAAATCATTTAAGTATAGTTAATACTTCATCCTTTCTTTCTGTTAGAGGAAATTTTGATAATAAACGGAAAAGTAGCAGAAAAAAATTATCAATAATATGCAATTTCACCGAAATTTCGCCATACTATTTTGTATGAACTGACAGCACATTGACAGCTTATAACCAAGCGCACACGGCATCGTGTTTCAGACCGCTCCGAGGAGCGCTATTGAAAGGTCGAGTGTACGTCTTTGTTTCTCTTCGATCAAATGCTGTACGTATGGTAAAGTTGAACTCAATCAATCTTGAGACGTGGGTGAAAGTAAATTTATAATATTTTATGAATTGAATTAGTTTGAATTTTTTTTTCCAAGGCGGAAAGCTATTAAACTTAAAATAAAAATCTTACACTATATATACAATGTACATAATATATAGATTACCGAGTTGACTAACTAATAATTTTTTTATGATAAAAATATTAAATTAAAACATATGTAAAAAGTGGTGTCCTCTTGGAATGGTGTAATTATTTTAATTTTAATACGCTTTTATAAGTTCCACCTGTATGTTTTTTTTGTATCTAATATAATCTTTAAACGCGATTGTCACCCACTTCCACTGAAGATATTAAGCTGAAATTCAGAATACATATGTATCTTCGATGACAATGCTCTAAAATGATAAACATAACTTGATGTTGCAGCCAGGATTGTTTCCTCATAAAGATACTCTTCACCGGTTAATAGCACGAACACGAAACTTTATATGTAGGTTGGATTTCGATAGTTATCCATGATTTTCACTATAAACTGATGATGCACCACGATAATTTGTTTACAAGGGAACTCCTCAGTGGTTAGATTAGCACCGACATGAAGCTTTGTGTCGGTTTGTATCATTTCATCGTTTTATAGGTAATTGTGAGTTCCACCTTTATGTTTGTAAATTTTAATGGAATGTAGTTTAAAAAATATTAAGACTAAAAAAAGATAAAAAATAATATATTAAAAAAAAATTATAAATTACACTTTGATACGACTTTGATAGACAATCGAACTTTAAAAAAGAAAATAAGTAGAAAAAAAATAGAAAATTAATGTTATTGTGAAAAATCGTGGACTGCAATGAAATATTTAAAACGACTGATATCGGGCACCCCACATTTTGTCACAATAACATTATTTTTCCTCATTAAACACTTTATTCTTATTCTAAAAGTTATTTTCTCCTTTTTAGATCGATTTGGTATTAAAGCGCAAGTTTCTTAGTTTTTTTAAACTATAATGTTTGTAGAAGGCGGTCTGAATGATCGTGAAATTTGAAGGGCAAGTTAGTCGAAACAGGGGTGTTCGCGCGGTTCCTCAATTTATAGAAATAAATAATGGTGGGAGCTAAGGGCGCGAGTGGGTTGCTTTTCGCGGTTTACGCATGCGGTGCAAATAGAATGCTCGCTTGTGATTGGTGTAAAGTAAAAAGATTTAGTACTGTAAAATACAACATTGCGGTACAAGTTTCGATGTCATAAAGAACGTATTGATAGTAACTGTATTGACAAAAATATTAATCGTTGTTGTAATAACGCATACAGACTGTTTTTTTTTTTGTAATGTGGACCAAATAATAATAAAATTTTAATCTATAAGAAACAGACTTTATTTTAATAGAGTTGGGCCCAGAAAGAAAGAAGTTCAAAATGGCAGACACTATTTTCATTTTTGACCGCAGATTTGTGAAGGGAGACCACATGGACCCATAGATATCGATTTTGAAAGCAAGCAGTTCAAAAACTAAAACAGATTCAAAGGCAGTAATTTTTTTTAGTTCTGAGCACAGATTCGTAATCGAAGACCATACAGACTCTTACACATTGATTTTGAAAACAATCGGTCCAGAATCAAAAATAGTAGAATTTGACGAAATGGGAAATGAAAAGGTCACCTCATTCAATGGGACCTCGGTTTCGCCATCGCCACGTATCACAAACAAAATGCACTCGTATTGCGAAACTTCGCATACGATTACTGTGGCACAGTATAGTATTGTCTAATAATTTTTTTTATGGAACTTTAAAAGACATCGTAACCCACACCCATAACACAAGCTTTGCTTAGTTTGGGACTAGATAGCGCTGTGTGGGATGTCCCAGGTATTATTGTTATCACTACATATTATAAAATAAAGTCTCCCGCCACGTCTGTCTGTTTGTCTGAACGCGACAAACTCAAAAAGTACCGAACGGATTGGCATATTATTGACATCAATGGACAGAGTGATTCAAGAGAAAATTTGTTGAAATATGACGATTATTGTTGAAGAAGTCGGAAAAAAATCAAGCCGGTTGGGAACTTTCATCGAAAATGCGGCCTAATCCTTTTGAGATATAACAAAATAATGTATGGAGGAATTGTGTCTCTTTTATAGAACTAAAGAAAAGTTCACGATAGCATATGTCTATCTTTTATGGATAGCTTACTATACTATTTTTATGATGTAATATGATGAGGTGATTGGAAAACAATTTATACGGATATGGTATTAATCCTTATCAAATTAAATACGATATTTACCTTCAGCATTTCATGAACATTATGATCGCCGTTTGTATTCTACAATTTAAATCAATATCTTAGGAGCCATACCGGACGACGCGACACGCGTGGTTAGGCTGAAGTTATCAACGTTGTATACAAAGAAATATTTTAGTTTGTTTTTAGGTTTTTATTCTTTACTTTTTCATATATTTATAGAATTCGAAATAAAATACATTAAAAATAATCCAAGTTGGACGAACTTGCGTTACATTTAAATCTAATGAAATCCAGTCCACATGTTCGACACAACAAGCTGATACGACACTACGACCGTAAAAACATTATGGCTCTGCTACCCGTGCGAAACCGGGGCGGATCGCTAGTTATTATATAAAATAAAGCAACATTAAAAACCTGACATAAAAGAAAACTAATTTTTAAATAAATAAAAATAATAATGATCAAGACTAATTAGTTCTGGTATAGAGCCAAGTATGTGTTGCCTCTGGTGCAGATGCGTGTGTAGTAGTAAGCAAGCTGTCAAGTAAAACCTATTTTCGAGCTGTCACTTTTTGTGTATACGTCCTTAACTTAGTCGATAATTTTAAAAATATATCTATCGGCAATCAAGACTCTTTGACCTCTCATTGCATACAAATTGTATTGAGTGAAGTTTTTAAATTGGATCAAGGATATATTGAAACAGTTGTGAAACCTTAACTTATTAAAAAAGGAAAACTTTACCGTATATATTTGAATTGAAAACTATGATAATTAAAAATAAATAGTTTCATATAAATTGCGTCGAACAAACGTACCAATTAATTTCACCTTGTCATTCCGAATGTCAGATCGGATAAATCGTTGACAAATCTTTGTCATATTTCAACAAATTTCCAGATAATATTAATAAATTATACACATAAACCTTTCTCTTGAATCACTCCGTCCATTGGTGTCAATAATATGCCAATCTGTTAGGTAGTTTTTGAGTTTATCGCGTTCAGACAGACTGACAGACAGACGCGGCGGGGGACTTTATTTTATAATATTAGTGATAACACGGTATTAAAACTAGCCATGTATAAAAAGTGAAACCAAAGAAACATTACGACTTCAGAAATAAAAAAAATGTATAAAGACTTTCTCCCTGACCTTTAATATTTTTACTTTAACTTTAACACATAGAGTAATGAAGTTAACAGCAGCCTATGATCATATATTTTGTGATTGTCTATTTGCTAGTTTTTATTTGATACGTTACTTTTTTATTCACTTGTCACTTGATGTTAAAATCGATATCAAGATGTTTAGGCTACAGAGTGTACAAAAGAATAGACATACAAATAAATATACATTCATACATTTCAAAAACATCATCTTGTACAGTCGGTTAAAAAATAAACTAACCATAATAAGAGATATTTTTAGCATATTTATCTTACCTGGCATTTTTTTGCCATTCCGGGAATGAATGATTCGATCCATTCTACCTATTTCTCTGATTCTATTGAGATTGTTTACATATAGTTTTTATGTCAATCTTAATCAGCCAAATACGTTTAGATTTTGAAAATGATTTTTTTTCGTGATGCAGAATATGTAAAGTTGTAATCGATTAAACACGTAATAAAAAAATTTGATGTGTGCTAGTAGTTATTACATTGTTCTTCTTATTTTCAAACATTTATAATACTTCGTTATACGTTTCTTCATCATCAGCCCATTTTTACCCCACTGCAGGGGCTTAGGCCTCCTCCAGGGTGAGAAGATGGGCTTGGAGCTTAAGTCCACCACACTGCTCCACTGCGGGTTGGGAACTGTAACGACCGCCATCTATTGACAGCGTCCGGGACCGACTGTTTAACGTGCCCTCCGAAGCACGGTGTCAGTGATATTGTGTACTTAAGTCAGAAAAACTCATTGGTACACGCCCGGATTCGAACCATGGCCCTATGGGGCCTTATAAATTTGAGACAGGTTCGTTGCGCTCTGGGCTATCACGACATCACGTTTCTTCGCAATCGTTTTAATCGTTTTTTTTTTACATATACCTAAATACGTAAAATCCGTATAATTTAATCTATAACCACCATAAACATCTACGCAGAAGTTGCGATAAGGAACGTGGGCGAGTTTTAGGGACTGAGTGATAACAATCGTTCGTTTACCGGCGTAAATACACGTATGGATAAAAAACCGTTCATGTGCGCGTTTCGCAGTTACACCGCCAACAGACACATGTAAAATCTTGCATTATCATTATATAACATGAATTTAATCGGCTTTAGCTTGTGAACTAGTTGATCTTAGATAATTGTGACTAATGAATCCATTACTCATTGGGATAACTCGCATTAAATTTGTACATTTTCAAATTTTTCAAAACAGGGGTTCGCTAGTTTAGGGTAACTCGCGAAAAAGATCAACTTAGAGCCGAATATATCGTAATTGGGATATACCTAAAAAAAACCGTCGAAGAACCTCGTTATAATTTAAAAATACTTATTTAACAAAACCTCACACGTTGAAAATAATTTCACGCTTATTTTTCAAGCAGGGTAGGTAAGCACGGTATAAAATTTGTTTTCTAATATTTAAAAAAAACGATACTAAACAGTCACGCCTCAGCGGTTGAATTCAGCTCCAGTCGGTCGATGACGTCGAATCACTTATATTCATTCGACTGTGTCGGAATTTATTTGATAATAACATTAATAATAATAACTGGGACATCCCACACAGCGCCATCTAGTATTAAAGTAAGCAAGTAGTGTGCTTGTGGTATGGGTATTAAACAACTGATATACATCTTCTATTCTATTCTGTATATATTATATATATAATGATATAAATATTTTACACCCATAAATGGAACAAACAGACATGTTCATGCACACAAATATTAGTCTCGGGCGGACCCCACGCCTCCCCCAGGGTGAGGAGGGGGCGGGGGTTGGAGTTTAAATCCACCACGCTGCCCCACTGCGGGTTGGGGTTCACGATCGCCATCTATTGACAGCGTCCGGGACCGATTGCTTAACGTGCTCTCCGAAGCGCGGAGTCAGTGATAGTTATATACTTAAGTCAGAAAAACTCATTGGTACATGCCCGGATTCGAACCATGGCCTTATGGGGCCTTATAAATTTGAGACAGGTTCGTTGCGCTTTGGGCTACTGGGCTTTGGGGTCAGTCTTATTATCACTTAATTTCTTTTACTGTATTTAATTAATTTAATTTATTGTGGTCATTGTGACTTAACTATAATATTTAGACATATAGCCTCGCGGATTTTTTTCTGGGTCATGATGAGTAGGTACTATGAACATGTAGTATATTATTTCATGTCAATGACTTTCATACGCATTGATATCTTGGGTTATATTATAGTAATTTCCGTAAGGATCTTTATTAAATAGAAAGTGCGAGTCCGATCGCGCACCGAGTGTGCTGTTCCACCATAAAATATATTTTGTAAAGTATTTAAAAAAAAAATGAAAGATTGAAATTGCAAATATATTTAGTATTTGTAATCATGATTGTAATTACAACCATCAGTTTCATTTTTAACTACAAATTAATTATTTTCAGATTTTTCCTTTACTTTTTCTACGAGATCTTGCTTCTTGCAAAATTTCATGATGGTTATTGATTTATTTGCGAATGTCAAAACACGCGGCAGAAATGGCCGTATTTTTTCATTACGCTGATTTAAAAGTTTAATTTTTGTACTCCAAGGGACTTTATGTAGGTACCTACGTATTTAATAATTTCAACTTGATACCTCCACGCGTTCGCGAGAAAAAGGGTCTTGATAGACAGACTGACATACAGACGGACAACAAAGTGATCCCATAAGGGTTCCTTTTTACCTGCCTGCGGAGTTAATATTTTTCAACTGTACGTATGTGGGTATGTCTATTTCTGTCGCAGGCTCTGTAGCCTAAACCATTTGCAGGGTCTTAACGTATGAGGTGTCGTTATATTCGTCTTAATTGTGGGAGTGACATAGGGTATACAATATTTAAATACGGAGTCTGTGAATCAAAAAAGAGAGTGTGAATAATATTTTTTTGGTATCAGACCAATATGGGTGGCAAATTAAAGCCGATATAAGCCAATTCCAAATATATATAAACGGACCGATTGGCCGACTGCTTAGAGACCCTAACTGCGCGCCGAGGGCTCACGGGTTTGATTCCCGCCCCGGACAAATATTTGTGTGCATGAGCATGTCTATTCAACAACACAAAACATCACGCTAGATCGGTCCATTGTGTATAGCTCACATATCCTTGAAAGAATCAGAATTGTGTAGCCCTAAACCGAGTAAACAATAGAGAATATTAGTTTTTAGTTGAAATAATAATAAAAAAAAACATTAATATAAGAAAAGCCCGATCGCATAAAAGCTCATTTTTTAAAAGAGAAAAGTAGCTCTATAATTTATGCAGTGTGAATAAAATACACTGTCATATGAATATGTCTTGAATTCTATATGGTAGGTATGGTGGGAGGTATAGCAGGCGGGGACAATAAATAATTACAAAAGGATTTTTTTGTAATTTAAAAAGTTTTGCACTTAAAACACCACTACCAAACGTTCCCGTTATAATGCCTCATATAATATTCAACTTATAAAAGCACCGACATAGATGTACTTGTTTTTCTCTTTTCGGTTTATAATATATTACGCTCCAGCGTTCCGTGATTTTTTTGTATTACTGTTTTTTTTTTCCTTTTGAGATCCAGAACCCTAAAAGTAACCACGAAGATTCTGGTGCCCGATACAATCTTCTAACCTGACCAGGTCCGATTTGGATATGCCCAAAGTTTAATTAGGTGTTAGAAAATCATCGTGCTAACATTCCTAAATTTAAGTCGTTACAAAACGCTGGGTAAAAATTTTCACCTAATATCTGAGACATCCCACAAAGCACCATCTAGTCCCAAAGTAAGCAAGTATTATGCTTGTGTTATGGGGTACTAGACAACAGATATACATACTTAAATAGTTTTTTTTAATAATATATACATATATAGATCGTTGAAAATATTTATCAGATCGTTTTCGTGGGGGAGTGTAATTCGGCTATATTTCCGAAATTTATGATAGTAAACGAAACAGTGGTGTCAAAAGATGCAAGGGCTTGTGGGGCATCGTAAAATTTTTTTTTGTTAAATCGGTCGGTTACTTTTTGCGGAAAATCGAAAATGGTGAAAAAAGACGCCATATCCCAATATTTTGGACAAAAAGTCGATTATTTCGAAAACGAAAGCCCATATCTAAAAAATTAAAAAAAAAACTGTGGGCTGCCCTTTTCATTGAATGGTTATCAGATCAGTTACCTCGGAGAGTGAGATTCGGCTATATTTCAGAAAGTTATGAAAGTAGATGAAAGGCAGTAGTGTCAAAAAGATGCAGGAGCTTGCGGGGCATCGTATGGCACCAAATTTTCGAAAATTGGTCCATAACTTTTTTGGAAAATATTAATAAAATTGTTTGACAAAAATGTGTTATAAATTTTTATTTTTGATGTTCGTTTTCAATGTCCTCCGATAGTTATGAGAAGCGCGAAATCTGTAGATTTTTTAAAATTTTAAATCGTACTAGGTAGGTATATGACATATATTTATATGAAAGTGTATTTTATTCACACTGCATAAATTATAGAGCTACTTTTCTCTTTTAAAAAATGAGCTTTTATGCGATCGGGCTTTTCTTATATTGCTGTGCTCTCACGGGGCGTCACATAGTGTATAAGATGATTTTGTCCGACCACCTAAAGATTGACATGTGACAATGCAATAAATAAATAAATAGGTAGGCCCCATAATAGCTAAAATCATTATTTTACTTATCTCACATTTGCACTGTACATTGTACGGATCGGATGTAACGCGTCGGCACATTAACATTCTCAAGTACTACTCAATGGGAGGATTCTAACTGAGCTTATGTTTATTTTTCAAGAATTGATACGCTGAAGAACGCTGATAATATTATTTGCAACTAAATGCCCCGCGCTTTACATCCAGACATAACAAATTAATAATTCGTCACGAGAAATGTAAACTTTTGAATGGAATTAGCGTGAACGGATTTTGTATTTATGAATTTTTATATATTCATTATAGTAATTCAAATAAAATTATATTACATCCATTAATTATTAAAGTTAAAACTAAGTAATTTACAAATTAAAAATATGAATTATTGATTTTGCCTCGTAAAAACTGATGTACTGCTTGTATTAACTTAAAAAAATACATCTATTTATTGGCTTTTCCCATTGTTATGTCAAACTAAAACTTAGAGTTGAATTTTTTTTTTATTATCATCCTCCGTTTCTGAAATATTCAGCTCCAAAGTAGCTTTTTTCGAGCCCTGCGCCGGCATTTCCATGCAAAAAATCTGAATAAACTAAATTTTGGGTACGTACTGACTGGATGCAAACAGCTCAAGACAGAAAAACTTGGGCTTCTTTGGAGGAGGCCTTCACCTGCGGAGGGGTTCTTGCAGAATAAATACGTTATAAAATAATTAAATAAATCATCTCACAAATATTAAAAGTAGTATAGCAATAAGATTAAGTGTACTGACTGTGTTATTCTCTGCAAGAAATAAAAGGCTTTTATTATTATTATTACTGAATTAATGTTCAATCAAAATTTGTTTTAGTATTTTAACATGTTTCGAAATAACATTAAAAAAAACCGCTAGAACGGAACAAACACAGACTACTATATCCAACGCTATGCCATTTAGCTTAACAGTAGTATAAACGCCCCAATCCATTCAAGTCGTTTTAACACAATCAAGTCCCGTCTCACTTAAACTTCTAAGGTGCGAAAGAGAAGTAAAATAAGTCATGTGGTGTTGCCCTAGTGACCCAGTGCACTTGGCCAGGAAACAACCCCCTTTTCCTGGAAACGCCACCCTGAACTGAACGGACCTATATAACCTCTAACTATGTATAATACAGTGCCTTCACCGTGGCCCTTTCCCTCTGATCCGTACTGAATTATTAATTATTTTCACTTCAGAGAAAATATTAAATATACAGAAGGGTCCGTGAAAGTTTTCTATGTTGAAATACGATTACAAGTACTTGCTTAATCAACTAATTAACAATAAAAAAGCTTCTATTGCTTTACTGTATGTATGTTTTAACATACCTCGAAACAACGTTTCGTATTTTATATTTGTGTGTAATATACAGAATTTCGACATCATCTGGCGACTTAAAAAAAATACCTTTTCTAGATTTTAATACACCTTTATGTAACGGTTCTTCTTCTCACTATTTTGGTGTAGGTCTCCTTCGACTTTCTCCATTCGTATCTGTGTCGCGCATGTAACTGTTACAGCTTTCATATACAGACAGACGAACGGACATGGAGATACTGTAAGATTTCCTTGTAGGACTTTAAATTATTCTTGCATTTTATTCCTGACTTGTGAAGCGATAAACATTTACCAGATTTCAATAAAAACGACACCATCAGCCAGCCTGTCTTGACACCGAACGGCGCAAAAGAAGAGTAATTACATATTAGCGTTGCCCTTATTTGCCAGCCTTATGGGAGATTAGTGTATTCGCCCTTCAGTTGATTACTTCAAGCAATCGAACCTTTCTGGAACAGGGACGCACGAGTCTAATTATTTGCGGCCATGACTCTCTTTTGGGATTACCAACGTACTTAGTCCGTCGCGAAGCTAAATGCGTAAGTGCACAAACTGTACCGTTGCGATGTACTGGTATTTTTGATCTAGATGTTTGTAAGAAAATAAATAATTGACCGTTTGGTCGAATGGCCGGAAGCGCCGACCCCAGACCCAAAGGTCGCGGGTTCGAGTCCCGCCCGGAACAAATATTTGTGTGCATGAACATGTTTATTTGTTCCACATCTGGGTGTAAAATAACTCTATATGTGTGTATTATTTAAAAAAAAATATTTAAATATGTATATCAGTTGTTCAGTCATGACAGGCTCTGCCTAGCATTAGACTAGGTGACCGTCTGTGAAATGTTCGAGATATTTTTATTTTTATAGATATCTGATTTTTTTGTATAGGTATGTCGTCGTGGGCGGGGCCGCTGTACATAAAATATTACAAATCTCACAAACAAAAAGGTTGTCTTTCGCGCCCTTCTCTAATGAGTGAAGAAATGTTAATATAATTTTTAGAGGATTAGGAGGTGCTGGGATCGAAATCCGTACAACTTACCGCGTCAATGTATGTTAGAAAAAAAAATACCAGCTTTAAAACACAAAAAAAATCTCAATTGTCGTAAATTATAGTGACTTCTTTGAGGATGAATAAATAAGTAAAATATTTCTATAGTTAGTAAAAACATTGGAGTTGGGGTTTCTAGGTCTACAACACCAGAAAAAGAACATTTAAACCACCTATCTATAAAGAAAAATTAAAATATTATAACTATTTTGTTGGTGCGAGTATGACATGTTTTCCAAAATTGTGTACAAACCATTAACCTATTCGTTACTCATTAACCTTATTTGGTCAGACTGAAGGTCACGACCCATTTAATTGACAGACACTATTGATTGATAATGTTTATTGACTAGTTAAATTAACATAATTTAGAATTCTTACTCATTTTTACTCAATGTGTCGTGGAAAAGCAGATGTCAATGAGTCAGCATAGAGCGGGCGACCTGGTTTTGTTAAAATATATCAGAAATACTCGTAAGCTTGTTTTGAATTAGATTATTGTACTGCATGATAAACAAAAGTTTAGCTTATAGAGGTTTACACGCACGATTCTCATTTTATCTTAAATCGTTGTTTGAGATAGAGTGCAGTCATTTGTGAATTTCGTTTGCGAACTAATTTGAATAATTTGAATATTTATTTGAATAATTGAATTATACCACGCAAAGCTTATTCACAACGGATTCGATGGCAACATTTTCACAATTTATGAGTAAGTAACTAGCGTTACAGTAAATTACATCGTGAAATCAATAGAATAATAGATTGATATTGAAAAATTTCTCTAGAAAATAAGAGTATCATAATTATTAGAGTCCCTAAAGACAATAAAAAACGGGCCAAGTGCGAGTCGGACACGCGCAACGGGGTTCCGTATATACACGATATACATATTTGTATTATGTATTTACCAAAAAAAATGTAATGTAAACGTCGTAAAGTGTTATTAACATTAATAAAACTTATGACCCTGATATTAATATTATTTATTTTGACTAAACATAAAAATTAAAATTTTGAATCAATTTAATTAATTTCATTTCATTATTATTTATAGTATTTTACTAAATACGTGAAATCAGTTCAATCAATACCCGACACTAATATTTTAAGAACAATTTTGTCCGTTATCGAGGTTAGACGAATACACATCATTGGCGACAAATGGAACTCCAGATCAATTTTGTTTTTTCTACAAAGAGGTTTTAACAGAAATCAATCGAAACTTGGAATTTTCCCGAAGTAGATTATCTTCAATAAGTCTACTAAATAGACTTAATAGGTACGATAACAAAATCAATAAGTATATGATTGAAAAGTAAATAACCTTTAGGTTATTTATTAATTTTATTATTTAACTATTTTTGTATAAAGATCAACAGCAAACTATTACATATTAAACTTATAAATAAAAAATAAAAAGCCAATTACAAATCCTCACAAATAGAATTGAATTAGTAAGATCGATGGAGTGAACAAATTTTAAACACGTTCATGGTCACTTAGTTTCTAAAATTATAGTTAAACTGATAAAGAAATTATTCATTATTATATTATTTTATTAATTATTAATTAATTAGTAAATGTCTTTTTTGTGTTGTTTTTACGAAACGAAGTTTTACATGCGTTTCGAAAGGCCACGTCAGAGCCCACATAATTCAATTATTGGTGACCCATTTAAAACAAATATTTTTCATTTCCTTTTATTAGGTAAACGTATTAATTTTAATTTCATATATAAAATAAGTTTACTACTTTAATGTACCATTAAAACGTAACTGTTAGAACATTACGAAAGTATAATAATATTGTGCGCGGGCTTCGTTCATGTCATCGGGCACTCTTGCTTTCTGTCGGGGCCAATGCTGGGCGTCTGTGCGAAAGTGAAATGGCATACTTATGGTAATGGCTTTCGTCGACCTCAGAGAAACGATTATATGACTATTGCGTGATGTTATAGCACTATACGAGACTGCGATTCAGCAATTGGTTGATCAAATAAAAATTAAAGGGTAAACTTTTACTTAATTACCAAAGCGAAAAAAAAATGATGAATAGCTCGCAAATGGTTCTATTTATCACGGATAATATTCATGTAAAAATTCATTCCGTCAAAGGTTGCTCGAATACCGCTGACTCTATCCTCCGGTCACTCCAAATCCAGACTACACTCCACTCCATCCTATATCTACTTTCCTTCAGTGCATCTGCCTTTTCCCTTACAAGCATTGTTCCTGGCTGAAGGTCGAACGAATTGATTGATTATTGATTGATAAGTTTGTTTGGACAACTTAGCTGCCGCCGCAAACTTAATGATTTAGGTATATTTTACCTGAATAATAAAAAAGTGTTTTATTTATGTATTGATAATGTCGACAGATACTTCAAAATGTTTAACGATATATACCATAATTTAATTCTAGTTCATTGATTTGAAATTTAAGATTTCTTTTTTACTTTGCTGTTGTTTTGTCTAGGATGTAGAGTAGAACTCGATTTTGTCATCTTTATGTGTTTGATCTTCCATCGCCTAAGGAATTGACTACACGTTTTCATGTTGTTTATAATAAATGGTTTTAACAGTAAAATTAGATTTTGCTGCCAGAGCATTGTGTGTCTGGCCTTTCATCTTCTACAGCATATAATGAGTGTAAGAGATTGTATATACGTTATTCATGTCGTTTACATCACATGATGTTAGCCATAAACGTAAAATTTGGTTTAGATGATTCATATTTGAAATCGCAGTGAACTTCATTTTTTAAATTTTTAAATCTATTTATTATTATTATTTTTAGAAGGTGTTTCAGTTTAGTTAGAAAAGGGGGATGCAGAGGGGCTACTTGTTAATAATAAATGAAACGAAATCACGAACTGGTAAAGTCCTTTCCGTATATTAAGTATTTGTACACCTAAGAGTACCTATGTACGTTGCTATGTAGGTACTTTGTTTCTTTATATACGGAATGGACTTTCGGTTAAGTTCGCTTATAATATGAACAAATTTTTATTAACATTGCTATTCTAAAATTCACATTCACGAAATGGTCGACCACAAAAATTTGAATGTTGTAGTGTTTACTTACTGTCCATTGAAAAGACATCAACGCGCCGATCTAGTATTGTATACAAAATTATAATATATTTACGTTAAAAAAATTAACTTAATGTTTATTTTATGACATTATACTTGTATAGCATATGTTATAAAGTTTTTGTAGTAGACGTGTCAGTGTCCATAAAGTTAATAGGTTTGTTCCATTCAGCTTGTTAAAGTTCTTACAAAATCGTCCAGCCGTTCTTTTCATGCAGATAACGGTATTCCAGATCCGAAACGGGTCCTTTATGATCTTTTTATGATGCTATAGATGGAAGACAGTCCGATTCTTTGGGTTATTCCCTATCTACTACCATTGTATTTTGTTCGAGTTTTAGTATAGTGCGCTGACGGATTCAAATCGTAAAGTTGTTTGAAACGCCGTCGTTCGCTGTTCGAATTAATCCTATTTTTTGCAATCTAAAATAATTTGGTCGATGTTTGATTTCGAATGCCCTGAATTATTTGATATCATTTTCTTGTGATCATAATAGTGGCATTTAGTTTAGGCGTCGTTTATGGCTTCTACTAAAATAAATGATAGTGGCCGCGAAAGTTGCTATTTCTATATTGCAATAGTTATCAACGGTTATGTTGTGCGAGGTCGGCGTCGCGTCGGCGCTGCAGCCACGGTGTGCTTTTACGTAAGAGCAAATAAACGTAAACACGGCCGGTGAACAGCGCGCGGCTGGCGGCGGCATCGGCACAGCAACCCTGCTCCGGTGCCGCACGGCGCAACTGGGTCAGTGGGCCATCGCGCGCCCACCTCCCCTCCCGCCTGCCGATCACCTCGGCCCCTCCTGCACCCGCCGCTGCCGCTGATCCTCAACCCTGCTCCTCCGCGCTGTCAACTCTGCTGCCCTCATCCTCCCCCCCCCCCCTCTCTAGCCTTCTCGCCTCCCTACCGCCCCGCGCCGCCACGCTGCGGTGGCGCAACATCGCGAGCGCGCACTAACATAGACCTGGATCGCGGGAAAGTGGGTCACCGACTCACTTTCACTTATTACATGGGCTCCTAATCGTTTTCCATTGTAGGCGCGGGGTCGGTTGGGCGGGGGGCGAACGCGCGGGGTGCTCCGCGGGGGGGTGTGCGGCGGGCGCGCGCATGCGGGAGGCGCCCGGCACGCGCTCCACCCGCCACCGTCCACTAGCCGCCAGTCGATCGCGGACCGTTTCCTGAGCGGTACGCGTCGCATGTGTAAGCGCCCGATACTCACGCGCGCCACTCGGTGAACGGACGAGCTAACATAGCAGTGAAGTTATTTAATGAGAACTCGGAGCCGCGCCGCCCGGCCGGTGACTGTCCCAACCCCTAGAGTGCCGACATGTGGTGTCACTGGCCCATATTTCCCTCGGTGCCGGACGATCCCATTGCCGACACCACCGGCAGATAGTGTAACGTGCATTCATTACGTGACGGAGTGAACTTACTGACGGAGAATAGCAAACTTTGTGCGTGGTCCTTGCGAACGGTGTAGGAGCTAGTGCGGTGCGAACGACTAAGACGGACGGGCGCGAGTCCACCTGGCGATGACCATGGATCAGCAGACGGGTCTGATGTCTCTGAACATGTCCCCGTTCGATCTGAGCCCGGGCGACGGCGCCGGCTCGGCGGGTGGGCCTTCAGGCGCCGCACCGCAATACGTGCCGCAGGGCGCTGCGTACCAGTGCGGACCCGATCAGCAGTCCTTTGGTTATGCAAACCTAGATGCCTCATATTTGTTTCCTACAGGCACGGCAGGCGATCCGAACGCCTACCTGCCTACACCCGGCGTGCCCTGCGACCAGACCGACAGCAAAGATGTCATCGAGGAGTTGTGCCCCGTGTGTGGCGACAAGGTCAGCGGCTATCATTACGGCCTGCTCACCTGCGAGTCCTGCAAGGGCTTCTTCAAGCGCACCGTTCAAAACAAGAAAGTGTACACGTGCGTCGCTGAGCGCGCCTGTCACATTGACAAGACACAACGAAAAAGGTGCCCGTTTTGCCGCTTCCAGAAGTGCCTCGACGTCGGCATGAAGCTCGAGGGTAAGTGCCTTCATTTATTAATTTATTTATTTATTTATTAGGAAAACACACGACACACTGACATTCACATTCAAACAACATGCGAACTTTATGAACTTTATGAGTTCGTATCGAGCCGATAGTATTATTTTTGAATGGTGAAAATTAAACAGCCGTAGGTATGTAGGGTGCAAGTAAGGTAATGTGGGCCACGCGTCCGCAGCGCACGGCCCAGATACGGTTACATCATCGCGAAACTAACGCATTCGAAATTGAAAGTTTCACTGGGCGGGCGGGCTCACGGGCGCGGTGTAGCGGCGGCGCAGGGGCAAGCCCGTTTTCGTAATCGCACGCACTCGACGGAGCGCGGCGACGACTGTGGGCGACCTTCACCTAGTTAACGAGTTAGCACTAACGGCCGCCAGATAGCGCACTGCAAGCGCCCTAGAGCCTCCTACGCCGCACCACTCCCACACCCAAATTCAATCGTGTCGCCAGCCAAGAAATCCGTCTTTAGGCTTGACCAATCCACAGTCCGTGATATCGTACCGTATAGTGGAGCACCAAGTGATGTCACACCACTAAACGTTTATTCCTAACTTTTACTTTGTTAGCACTTTTCTAAGAATTTCTTAGAAAAACCGCACTTCTGAACACAATCGGTATCGGCACAATAAAATTTTAAGTTATAAATTCATATAGGCGGGTAACGGACTCACTGACCGGAATAAAAATTTGACTAAAAACCATGTCTCCATGTCGCCATACAATCGACCGGAATAATTCAATATATTTACAGCAGTTCACCCAAATCGTTGTATTTATTTTATTAAACGCTTCTGAAAACATCGTCTATTTCACATACACTGTCATATATTATCGTTGCGCAGACAGTACATGAATAAGGAGTAGTAGAAATAGGTATGTAAAATTATAGGAAAAAGTATTAAATAAAAGGGTTCCTCCAACAATCTTGCCTTAACATGAGTTATTCAAGAAATGGACAAATATTTTTCTGAAGTTATTCTTGGAAATGAGGCACCTGATATTGGTAGTTATTCCAAATTATACAGAATTATTAAGTATGTAGGTACTACATGCATCGAATCGTGGAAATATATTCAGCGTCATTTGAATAACGCGCACAACCATGAAAATATCTTCCAATACATTTGCTATTAATACGGTCTTTATGAAATCGAAACATGTAGAGAAGAGGTGTGTCAGTTGAACAAAAAAAAAAGTAATTCAACAATATCTCGTTAATTACATATTACAATGTAATAATTTTTTGGTATGATAGAATAAATTTTGCCCTTCATCGATGTGCATTAAAAATATAGCAAAAAAAATTATTGTCTTACCCAATATTGTGCTAGCGCACAACAGGTCAGTTACAATTACACCACCCGGTGGGTCAATTGTAACAGTAGGGTAGGTCAATAGTAACAGCTCAATAAAAATAAAGACTTTGGTAATTTAAAGCTTATAATAATAAAACAAACTACCATAAAAAAGTTTGAAATGAAATGAGAAAGAATATGAAGTTTTGTTTTAAACGATTAACAACGCCAACGAACGTTAAAAAATCTGGAATCGAACATTATTCAGATAAACAGTTTAGGCAAATAAAATATGGGTCATGATGAGCGCAACTACTGTGTGCCCATTTATTACGTTCAAGGCACTGCAACCAGTCTTCTTTACTTTTTTGATACGATTCACAACATTTGTAACATATTACAAACGACACTCCGCTTAAAAAAATTCAAAATGCATACCCGGAATCAGTTGACAAAACCTCCACGCATGTATAGTCACAGTTTAATGTTTTATTTGCTTTGTTTTTAACATATAATCGAAAAAAAAGTGAGCTGACGAAAACTTTCGGTTATTACTCAAATACTTACAAAACTGAACTGTCGATCCATGTAATAAACCGAATTGACCGGGAGTACTGTCGGTAAAACAGTGTTCAGTGGCACATCAAATGCCGGAGAAATAATTCTAATTAGTGCTCACAGATAGAGCTAATTACAAATGTTACAACCAGCACTCCGTTAGAACCGACACGCCCTTCCTCTACCGTAATGTTGTATTTTACAGTACTAGGCCTTTTTATTTTTACACCAATCACAAACGAGCATTCTGTTTGTAACGCATGCGTAAACCACAAAAAGAAACCCGCTTATATTTACCTAATTTTAATCGCAAATTTATTGAACAATGTCGCATAATGCTCGTAATCAGTAAGCTGGATGTTATAGTCTCGGTTTATTATAAGCACTCGGTTTCGCCTCGTGCCTATAACCACCTTGACTATAATGCACTGATAAAACGTACTGAAATAAGTTGCTAGAAAATCTGATTAAGTTTCTCTATTACCTTAAGACGTAACTATATCTATTCAAATTGGACAACTGTACAATATTTCTCTGCCACTACACAATTTCAAGAACAAATAATTCAATTTTATATCATACGAAACTATTAACAAATGGCAAAAACTATTTGTTTGCCTTAAGCATTGCCGACGACGCAATGATTGGCAAATAACCAGTTTACAGAGAATGAAACGTGGAATTTTGTTAACATTTTGTTAACAATTCCTACGGTACCTAATCACCGAATGGGTCATACTTACATATAATTAGAAATTATAGGATATTTGAAATGGATGTTCGGTGCCAAATATTGACAGTGGGCGTGGAAAACAATTAACAGGATTTAAGTAACATAACGTATACGTATTTGTGGGTAAAAGTTCGTGTCCATCGGCGGGTAATACTTCAAAAGGGAACCAGTATCAACCAATAGACGGAGGGAGATTTAGAGCACTTGATGAAGTATGTGAGGTGGGAGAGGAAAAAGTGAAATAGAATTACTGGAGGAAAATGGGGAAAGAGGAGCATTGGAATGAGTATACGGAGGATAGGGAAATTAAGGAAGGAAAAACAAGGTGGGAGGGTGTAGATGAGAATAGGAAAGGAGAAGGGGGCTAGAGATGTAGGTAAAAATGAATGGAGCAAATGCATGGAGAAAATTTTAGATAATTCGGAAAAAAGTTCATTGAATAAAATTATGGGTTATTTGTAAAACAAAAAAATAAAAATAATAAATCAGTCAACCCGCGTCGAAGCAGTTTGATCCACAGAAGGACAGTCTACAATAAAGTTCATCGAGCAGCTAGGGTCTTATTCTAAATTCTAAACATTCATAGTCACTACAACACTACATGTATAATTTATACACTACATGTATAAATAATAAAAAAGAATTATTCGCACTTGCTTCATGAATATACATTTCAAAGAGCTATTTTAATAGTTAAAGTCCTTTTCACAATACCAGAAATACGCCGTTGAAATCTTTAATATGACAATTGTTTTTTTTATTCGTGGTTTACGTAACATCTCCATAATATATGTTTTGTGACTTCAAAAATGTCTTCGAAATGATACGAGAACGAAAACCCAGAAAAGACCGTCTAAAAGTTGAAGGGATTAGAGAGTTATTTTGGTGGCAAAGAAGAGTTACAATTGAAAGTATTTTTTTTTAAAGTGCATACATTTCGAAAAAATCGAATACAAGCATGGTTGTCGGAGCTAAAAATGGTATTTGAAAGAGTAGCTTTGTGTTCACTGCCGTTATAAGTAGTTAGTTCATTTAGCTATTAATAGATGGCGCTAAAATCTATTTACATCGCGCCACTGATATTTCCATATAATTATAAGATATGATTGTAATTTATATTCAATGTAACAAGAATAACAACAAAGACAAATCAAATTCTATTGATTTGTCTTTGTTGTTGTTAATATCAAATCAAATTCTATTGATTTGTCTTTGTTGTTGTTCTTGTCAAATCAAATTCTATTGATTTGTCTTTGTTGTTGTTCTTGTTACATTGAATATAAATTACAATCATATCTTATAATTATATGGAAATATCAGTGGCGCGATGTAAATAGATTTTAACGCCATCTATTAATATTAATAGCTAAATGAACTAACTACTTATAACGGCAGTGAACACTTTGTAAACACTTTTTATTGAATTAAGTCAAAATTTGTGGTATACATGGATTGGCAAAGGCGTAATCTAAAATATTTTTTTTAAATTTTGAATAAATTTTTAAGTTGTGACTAGAGATGTTGTGTATGTATGGAGGTTTTTGATGCCCGTAAATATAATTTGTGTGCATTTTATGTGAAAAGATACTTCTTTAGAATACTATCTAGATTAATAAGAGATTAAAATAACAATAAAATGTGTTGATAGTCATGTCCAGAATGAGATTTGTAAATATTTTTAGAGTTCAGTAAACCAAATAATGTCGTGTCGTGATAGCCCAGAGCGCTACGAACCTGTCTCAAATTTATAAGGCCCCATAGGGCCATGGTTCGAATCCGGGCGTGTACCGATGAGTTTTTCTGACTTAAGTACACAATATCACTGACACCGTGCTTCGGAGGGCACGTTAAGCAGTCGGTCCCGGACGCTGTCAATAGATGGCGGTCGTTACAGTTCCCAACCCGCCGTGGAGCAGCGTGGTGGACTTAAGCTCCAAGCCCCCCTCCTCACCCTGGGGGAGGCCTAAGCCCCTGCAGTGGGGTAAAAAATGGGCTGATGATGATGATGATGATGAAGCCAAATAAAAAACCATTTAACATCAGATTAGTCCGTCTTAATGCGTATTTATTTTATTTGTCTACGGGAATATTTCATCAGTGGATTACCTTTGCAATCCACTGATGAAAAAAAAATGTATCACACGCATACATTGATGGATACATTAATTAATTTCATTGATTACACTTTTGCTTCACATAAGACGCAATTTTTTTTTCTTGTGATATCGCGCTGAATCGTGAAATGAAGGAGTTATGCGTAGTTTGACAACTGCGCATAGCTCCATCATTCCGCATAACTCCTTCGATTCGTTAATGCGTCGTTCCTAGCGACACTAACCGAAGGCGAGTCCATTTACTCGTACTCATTGGAAAATTTTAGCAATGTACGGTCAGTCACCAGTTTATAATGCAACGAAGTGCAACAGACAAAGATTAGGTATCAGTTTTACAAGGTGAATAATTAAATTAAAATTTTTTACTCTGATACCAATAAAGTACGTGTTATTAAATCGGTTGACGTATTTTTGAATAATTTCTAACAACGAAGATGGCCTAAAAATTTTTTTTTTTTAATAAGTCGAGATACCTAATCGCATTATACGAGTGTAGCATTAAATTAGGTTTTGATAAGAGCGCTTTAGCGTATACAGAACGTTCCAAAAAATAATTGTTTTCTATTGGCATTATACATCTTTTATTTTTCCTGGATTAATCTTCTATTTAATTTTACAATGAATGTGGATTATTTGTCACGCTATTAATTTATGATACCGTAAATAATAATAATTAAATTCCTTAATACAATTTTTTAAATTCCCATCTGGTACCAAATAGTAACTCTGGAATTTCTATAAGCTGAATGTATTGAATTCACAAAGCCATGGAAAATATTTTAATACCTATGTAATATTACCCAGCTAATGTGTGAAGCGAAATAATTGATTTTTTTTTAACGTATACATGACAACAACATCTAGGCCCCAAACTAAGCATTAGCTTGTGTTTTGGGTACCAAGCGAAGACACCACATACATATAACAACCAAGACCCGGTACCAGTATCAATATTCGTCATATAAATACTGGCCCGACCTGGGATTCGAACCCGGGACCTCCAGCTTCGTAGGCAGGGTCGCTACCCACTAGGCTAAGCGGTCGTCAAAAAATGAAATGACGTCTTTGCTTGATATTTGTATTTATTTATGTAATATGTTCTAAGTATTCCGTTTGTTGTAATTTCAATTATTTATCAACTAGTTACGGTTGCGATACGCTCTATTATTCGCGGTAGGTGGAACGACGACTCGACCTCACTGTCCAAAAATTAACAACTTAGATTCCTTGGTAAACAAAGCGTACCTATGCGTACCTACTCTGTTGAAGTAATATATACACAAAAAAAGAATTCAACAAAGAAAATATAGTTTTCAATATAAACAAATACCGCATATTCTTGGACCAATTTGCATTGATATAAGAATTCCTTTTCTTTTGTTCACTCATAAGCGACGTACCGAAGTACCCAAAACAATTTAATATAAAATCATATAATTTATAGTATCTACACACGTTTATGTGCAAAGTTTGGCTTTGATTTTCTTCTATTATGTTATTTAATCTACTAACACGTAATGTAATAGAAATATGATATACGAAAATTACATAGAGTTGCTTTAAACGAATTTAAAAATGAGAGTTGTATGATAAAACAGATATTTTACTAGCGTTGATATCATGAAAACAATAAAACCATTAGTAATGTGGTACGAGATTACTAACTTACGTTTTAAGTATAAAACTTGGCCAACTTATTTCTCTGGGGGGCGAAAACGGGCGCGCGGGGTCGCGGACAGTCACAGCTTATAGTATAATAGCAGGTGTTATAAAAGCTATCGTAATTTTGCCCGCCCTCGGTAACTTACTTGGTACATGAAAAAATCGCATGACGGAAAAGGCGGTCTAGGCAACGAAATGATACTTCTGTCAAAAAGCGGTCAGCTCATAAAATTCTGAACTATACGTTCATTGAAGGTAAGGTCGATGTTTCAATAACTCAGAGAGACTGTAAAAATCTGATCAATTGCGCGTCGTACGGTATATTCGCATGCCAAAAATTTCCACACTTATATAATCTATTTCAATTGTATGTACAAATTTATTTAAGAACATAAAAAGCGTATTTAAAAAGGATCGCCAACGGACCGTGTCGTCAGTCGCTTTTGTCGTGTCGTCAAGCGTGAGTGTCGCTGTTTAATAAGAAAACCGATTTTGTTTTAATCTAAAAATAGTGAATCGTGTCATTTGTTCATATGTAAAAATAGATCACAGACATGAAACAATTCAGATTAGGTAACTAGAAAGTCTGTACGAATAACTATGAAAAAACAAGAAAGAATATACTTACAGAAGCATCCAGACACCGCTGTCATTGTTGGGCCGTTGTAACATATGTTTTAATTATGTTTGTCCCCATTTGTAATAAGTAATATCTTATTTAACATTCAAGTCATATTTATATGATAGCGTGTTTTATTCACATTCTATAGATTATACAGCTTGTTTTTCTCATTTCAGTTAAATGTTATTTACGCAGTCGGGTTTTTTAATTAAGAGGATTGTGTAGTGGCAAATTTCCATACAAGCGGCGTTATCGGTTGCTCCCCATTAAACCTTAACCGATTTGCGAATATTTAATGCGTAGGATTTTTTTTTCCAGGTTGTTTTATTTTTCACATGTTCAACATAAAACTAATTGTGTTTTCACAACATCTTATGGAAATTCATAATTCTTAGATTTTTCATGAAACAACTTCGAAAAGAAAATCTCCCCGCACTTAAGTTGTTATTCTTGTAATGTATCAAAATATTAAAAAAATTAAAAACGTACAAATCTAGTTTTTGTTGTTCTGAATACCATATAATTTTTTTACGCCAATTGATTAAGATTTAATACGGTGCAACCGTTTAACGCCATTTGAATGGAAATTTGCCACTACATATTCCTCTTAACAAACTTATGAAACGAGGTGAACGCATGAAACGCATAGAAATTAGATTTTGATCGGATAGTGATCAAACTCTTTTCACCGAAATACCTTCTTTTATAGACACATTTATAAATGGTCAGTCGCAGAAATTCTAATATTTCTAGATGGTCGTATCCTATGATAAAAACTAATTTAAAAAATAACTGTGTATAGAGTTATAAAGTAGACAGGTGCTTATGGTACAATAGGGAGTGCTATGGAGTTTTTTTTTTTTTTAAATGGCGTGCGTTGAGCGTCGTAGTTCCTGACGGCATTTAAAAAAAAGAAAACTCCATAGTAACCATAATAACTGTACTACAACATTGCCGTTTTTATTACTTTCGAATAAATATAGTTTCAAAAGTAAAAACCGAAATCACGTTTTTAGATTCGCCATCACTTATTAAGTAATAATTAAACTCGACACTCGCGAAATTGCTTTAATGCAAAAAACGCCCTAATCAAGTATAAGAATGCGGTGTTTTTATTGTGAAAGGAACGAAACTTTGCGGGGAATGCGTCTCGCGACAGTAGTAACTCGGTTGCGGATTCTCATATATAAATTAAGTTATTTTTGTCACGAGACGGCCGACAAGTCTTAGTTATATATGCAATAATAACATATGAGTTAAAGGAACGAGCAAGCGATATGTTGCCTCTAACAAATAGCGCGCGGCCCATCGAATCACGAATCCCTGTGCGCATAAGTACTGAAAAATAATAAATATTATTAAGAGTTGATAAAAAAAAATGAGATTTATTACAGCATTGAAAGTTTGAAACTAGGCGATGATAATGGCCAGCGGGGGCGGGTTGAGCGCAAATTGTTCTAAATATATAACGCCGCCGCGCCGTGACCCACATGCGAGGGCCGCGATGCGCTTGTGGTCATACACACTACCTATGTATATCTGTACACTATACGTAAGACTGCAAAGATAGATATTTAATAATTTTAAACTGACCCCCGTTTCGTACACTTTGCCCAACCAGGTAAAATAACTCATAGATTTTAAGAATAGGGACATTCTGCAACAAAATTTTAATACATAACATGTTTATTATCATAATTACATATAAGTTAAAGGATAATTTAAATGTTACGTAAGCGCATGGAATAAGGTGCCATTAATTCTTTCATGGGAAGTTGTATTCGTTTTTTTAATAAAAATCCTAAAGAAATGTTAAATTTAAATTCAAATCAATTTACGAAGCAAGTTAAAGTCCAACTCGTGAAAAAAGCTTACTATTGTATTAGCGAGTATTTAAATGATAAGTACGCATGGACATCATTGTAATAGTTGTAGGCATATTTAAAAAAAAAAACTAAACTAACTAAGAAAAACATATATTTAAATAAAATAAACAAGGAGGAGTTTCTTGCCGGTTCTTCTCCTTCTAGTTTTGGAACCGGTACCTAACCACCTAATCAATTCATTTTAACGTTCAATAAGTGTTCGTAAACGTCGTATATTGAATAAAAACTTTTCGATTTTGATTTTAATACAGTTCCAATCAACCTTTATGGCGGATGTGAACATAGGCACAAGTCGCGTCGCAGTAACCAGTTTTACGTGTAGCAGGACGCAGTGGAGCGAGGGGCATATGAGTGAACCTGCGCAAGAATTCATAAAGCGTTGTATTCTGATCCGCCATAAAGTCTGATTGGAACTATATACGCCGTTAACGGCGTATCCACTCAGCTCGATTTAGTGTCGTTTGTAGTGACCTTTGCGGCGGTCTGCGTCACGTTGACGTGCCTGTGCTTTCGAACAAAATGTCAATTTATGTAGAAAATAAAATCTCTGATTGAAGCGCAAGCGAGAGTATCATTAGTCTATTAGTAATACGAGGAGTGGATGATCAAGAAATTACAAATCAATTAAGTAAAACGAAATACATTCCTTTGATTATATAATGTCTGGATAGAGAGCCGGCGTCAAAAAATGTAGATGAAAATACACCTAACTGTTCGGTTGTAATTTACTTACACGGAGACGGTTTGTATATGGGTCCAGGTGGAACTACTAGGGCTTACCTCGTAGAGTTATGAATAACGAGCGCCCAAGGCTCTACAAAAAAAATATTCTTAGGTAATACTTGTTCGACCTCTGAAAAGAATTTCGGTTTTACATTTCCCTCAAGCTCTTGGGGAAAATTTGGAATGCTTGCCGATGGCCTATATATTGTTGGCTCTAAAAATATATGCATTATTTCGGCCTCTACCTATCGCACCCTTATAGATTATTTTATTTTTCTATATCGTAATGTATAGATGCGGTCGCATAACATTCACTATAATAATAATTGTTTACATCTTTATGAAAACGCGACACATCTTCAGTTATAAACCTGAGTTATCAATATATACGAAGGTAAATTAAATACTTGCGCTATCTTATTTTATTAAATCTTTATGATTATTATTAACTACTATAACAATCGCCTTCCACAGAGCGATTTATTTGAAAGTATGTTTAAAATTCATTTAGAGCGATTATATCTTGTGTGCGTATTGTGATTAACCGAACTTATAGCCAGATAATCGTTTTTAAATGTACCAAATGATGCTGCTAGACTTAGAGTTTACGTCTGTGTATAAGGGAGCGCGAAGATAATGCCAAGTTCTAATACTACTGTTCTAACTAATTTCTCTAATTTTCACCCCCGCGACATAATATTAGTTGTCGATAATAATACATTATAAAATCACCCTGTAACATTTTTCTATTATCTACATGGTGATGTGATGCTCAAATAACTGTTCAAATTAGTTTTTTGACCTTTAATTTATCCGCCGAATCTTTAAGTCGTAACAAGTTAGTGATTTTATAGTTTCGTAAATTTTTTGATGGTATCCAAAAAATTAGATTTGATTTTTTGCTTACCGGCGCATGTACGTCGACTTTAATTAAGAAATTTCGCTTCATTGAGTTCTATTATGTCTACATTGATGCAAATAGAAACTATAAATAGAAAAATTCCGTGGAAGATAATTAAATTGTGCGAAATTTTAAAATAAATTCCGAACTTAAGTTATATAATAGTATATATAATGAAAACAAGTGCTAAAAAAATTTCATTCAAATGATTCATTATACCCGGACCCAATAATTCTTGTTTGCACTGTAAAGACAGGTGACACTACACACATTTACATAGTTTATTCCGTGTATTTAGAAACAGTACACCTAACAGCTAGGTATTTATGTACGTTGTTTCTTAATATACGGAATAGACTTTAAACTTCATATCCATACACCTTCATCATCAAAAATATAATTATTTTTAACATTTGAATGTTAGTTTTTTTTTTAGTATAGTCAGTTTAGTTTTTTTATACTAAAGCTTAATTTTATAAATTTTTATTTTTGATTTAGAAATCACCAGGGAACACGACTATTTTATGACGTCGGTATCACAGTTATGGTATGGCCAGCAAATTATTTCGACCGTTTATAGAATGGGCTTATTAAAAGTAATCGAATCCACTACTTAGCTCCACAGATCTTAGGAGCTGAAAATTTTCATAGAGAAAGAGTGGTAGAACATTCCGCATAAGGGTCATCGTAAAGCTTCTTGGAGGCAACAGAAATTACCAATTAAATTTTCAATTTAGGTAAATTATAGTTTTCTTCAAAAAATCACTGCAAGTCCTATTCTCGAAAAGGCGGACGCATACGATTCACTAAACAATTATATACTCAGAATTCTTTGGAACAACGGCATACTGAAATTATGGTTAGTAACTTCAATGCTTTTTGGTCAATGAAATATGAATATTTTAAATTCGAACTTTCAAAACTATAAATGCAGGGTCGCTCTATTTAGGCGTCTGGGAGCTTAATATCAAATAACCTCGTTGGTAATAAATCATTTTTACTTTGATCTCTTTAAGATATCTTTTATAGTTTTATTTACCAGAGAAAATAAAATGTGGAAGACCAGGTCACAGATTATATCGGACAAGAGTATTTTCAAATACCGCATAGAGGAATAGCAGTGAGCTGCTTATGTTGCATTTTTTAAAATTCAATAGGATAATCTTTCCATTCAATAGGAATATTTTATATCAAACATGAATCACAGCGGTCCTTTCAACTATAGGCATTCATCTCTGTGGTGTATTCTCGTCATCTGTGTGTGTATTGTATGTTTTAACCAACCGTACCACGTTTCGCCAACTGTTTGCAATGTTTGCAACATCCACCTACTTACATACAAACTTGCGTTAGCATATAAATTATAGAACTCCGTCCAAACTACTGTTAGTATAAATAACTGACACCTGGAAAAAATTGACAAATTAAACGAAGTGGGATAGTTTTCATGTATTTAAAATTATTTCAATAGAGATCTTTCCAAACTTATACTTTTTAAGAAAAATCATATAACAAGCATTGTCAAAATGCACTGAACGATGAATTCGATATACATCACCAGAGTTACGTCTCATTTAAAAGGGCTTTATCCAAATTATAATTTTTTTTCTTTTTTTTAATATTTTGGTCGTTTTTGTGTTTATTACTTGATTATTACCATGTACTATTTTACAATGCCGTATATAGCTATTAAGGTCAACAGACTCGCCTCTATTGTATTTTGTATATTTTGTATCTTTACCTATTTTTAAGTTTATTAACTGTTGCTGTATCTATGTAATAAATAAATAAATAAATAAAAAGGAGGTTTTATCGAGTAAACTCAAAATCAACTTATAAATTCCGTTTGGACGATTTTCATCCACTACCTGCTTCTTCATAACTATTGGAAAAAGTTAGACTCAAACTTAAGTAATGTTAAATTAAAAACACATGTTAATAATTGAATAAAAACTCGGCTAAAGAAATGACATTTCCTTAAGTAATTTTCGTATCTAATTGATTTGGAATACTATTCCCTAAAAAATTAAGATGCCCTGAGAAAAGTGTTCACACCATTAGAGTAATGGATGACCCCCTAATGAAAAACGAGGAATATGAAGAGGAAAAAATATGCGTCAGCGAAAATTATAGTTCCTGAAACGTAATTATGATGATGCATAGTTTTTTTTTCTGTAGTTTCCTCGTATTTATGATGGTCTCGATAATAGATTGCTCTACTGATCGTGAAACCATCATAATAAAATCTGAATTCACTAGAGTACTGTTTTCTCAATGTGCACAAAAAGTCCGAAATAAAAAATATAGTCCAATTAGAATCGCGTTGCCATAAAAACAAAATGTACAAAAATATAACCGTATTTGTTACGAGGTCTATCTCAGAACCTAAACTAGTTAAGAATATGGAATTTCCGTATATTTATGTAGTGTATACCGTAATTCATGAATAAATGCTGAAAATGCTGTTCGTAAGTTGTGACCAAAACAAAATTTTTGTTTTCACTCGAGCTGGACATCGCTTGAGCCCGTTGCTGCGATGTTTAGATGATAAGTGGTGATATCAAACCCTTACTCCTGCGCGAATCCAACTCACACTTAACGTAGTTTTTATATTTAAACAATATTCTTTAGTTGCACATTTTTATTATTTTGCATATCATCTGATTCGAGTTGGAATATACGACTTCACTTCATCAGCTCATTTTTACCCCACTGCAGAGTCCCCACTGCAGGTCTCCGCCGAAGTGAGAGAGGCTTGGAGCTTAAATCCACCACGCTGCTCCACTGCGGGTTGGGGATTGTAACGACTGCCATCTATTGACACCTTCCGGGACCGACTGCTTAACGTGCTCTTCGAGGCACGGTGTCAATGATAGTTATGTACTTAAGTCAGAAAAACTCATTGGTACACGCCCGTATTCGAATCATGGCCTTAGGTATAACCAGGGGCCTTCTAAATTTGAGACAGGTTCGTTACGCTTTGCGCTATCACGATTTTTTTATATATACGAATATACGACTAATTAAGTACAAAAAAAAAAAATTACAATGGGAGTGTTTGAAACCGATTGTTTATTCTGGGCGTCTCAAGTACCATCTTTATGTAAACAATTCCTGCAGAAAATTTGATACTCAAGCATGAGCCGTCTCCAGAAAAATTTATAAAATCAACAACAATAAAAAATATATGAATCGACTTATTATCATGTAAAAGTGTATTGAAGGATGTAATAAATAAATATTTTTAATTTAATGAATTAAATTATATTAATTATTTTTTTTTTACAAATTTAATAAACTACTTATACCATAGCAGTAACTGTTAATGTTTTGACTTAAGTATGCTTTAGTATACAACTGGTTTTGTTGTGTAGGTATTGATTGTTAATGTTCATGGTGTGTCGATACTCCACGAAATTCAAATAAGGCACACTTTTTTTTCCAATGACAGAAGTCTATTTGCAAACAGATTTACGATCTCCTTGCGAAGTCGAATGAAGTACTATGACTTTTATTTGTTAACATCATTTTTGCTTGTGTTGTGATTCATCATGGCATTATCTAATACGTATTTCTTTGGGGCCGTCCATTAATCACGTGATCTTTTTTAAAGCATTTTAACCCCCCCTCCCCCTTAGTGATTCATGGTAAGGTTTAAGACTACCCCCCTCCCCCACCCAACATCACGTGTATTTTTAGTATCTACAAAAAATCTTAAATTTTTTAGAATATTTTAGATTATTATCTTAAATACAGGTGTAAAATATAATCTTATTTTATTCTGAAATTAAGGACCATGATAAAAACGCTTTACACTATATTTACACTACACGCCGCCATTCGATTTAAAAATCGCGCATTTGAAAAAATAATGAAAAAATAAATACACGTGATATCTTACCACACCCCCGTCCCCCCTTGTGACATTTCGTGATTTTTGTCAAACCCCTCCCCCCCCGTGCAAGCCTCACGTGATTAATGGACGGCCCCTTTACTAATCGAAGCGTATTTTGTAAAATTTGTGAAATCCAGATAATGCATTGAATCGGTAAAGGATACGTTATCCTGTGAGCGTAAGCTACCTAATTAGAAGATATTTTATACTTTATAAAAATCGAGACATGGAGATCGTCTTTAATGCAAATATTTAGTAGTAAATAATAAAGCAATTGACCTTACAACTATCCCGTATAAGAATTCTCTGAAGCATAGTCAACAGCTTCATTGCAAGAAGAGTTTGAAAATATCGGTGTATGCGTACATAAACTGTCTCTGAAAAAATAATAATTGCACGCTTATATAGAATTACTTCTGGAGACAAAGTCTGCACATTAGAATTTTGCGCTTGGTTTGTCGCAAGTGCTTTGAAAAATCATTCTTTTTCAAATTAAATTATTTAGACAGATGAATATATTTATTCTCTAATAAAGACCTGTACAACAGATAAAATAATTACTGGTCACATACTATTCCGCTTACGACATTGACCATAGCCAACGATATTGAGCAATTAATCAGCAATGCTCGTCACTTATGGCTTTCGATTTGGATACGAGTGAACAAGACGCAAATATTTAGTTCTAGGCGCGCCAGAATATCACTGACTCCGTGCTTCGGAGGGCACGTTAAGCAGTCGGTCCCAGACGCTGTCAATAGATGGCGGTCGTTGCAGTCCCCAACCCGCAGTGGAACGGCGTGGTGGATTTAAGCTCCAAGCCCCATCCTCACCCTGGGGGAGGCCTAAGCCCCTGCAGTGGGGTAAGAATGGGCTGATGAGTGAAGTGAAGCGCCAGAATAGAGAAAATGTTATATTTCTAAAGGTCCATAATTTCCATTTTGTGAAAAATCGCGAAATAGTTACGAGTTGAAAATGTTGAAAAACAATGTCTGTGGGACACATATCTTCGAAATTAGAAAGTCGATATTTATAAATTTATAACACAAAACCAACCAAACACGTCGATTTAACCGCATGCGGATAAAGCATCGGTGACGGGACCTTATGAAAGGTAAAACAAATTCACACTTGATTGATTTTTTAAAGATAATATACTAAATACCTACGTTCAGTATTGACCCACACTATTAATTATTTAAAAAAAAAATCATCATCAAAGCGAAAATACGTTTAATTTGCGTGGCGTTTAACATGTGGCGCCATCTTTATATGTTACTTAGTTGCATTCGAATATTTTTATTTCAAATAAGCTAAATAAAAAATTATTTCAATAATTAGGTGAATGCGAGTATGAAGCGAATGATAAAAACGTTACGTCTAGGATTATTGTTTCTGTAGGGATAGCTACAGCCACAGACCAGTCAACCTATAGAACACTCTTTAATAAACGTCAGTACGAAAACGAAATCGCCAAAAAGAGGCGGGTTGCGGGGAGAGGTCGGCTAGTTTTCATTGGCTCGTTCAAAATTGACAATTTAATGGCTTCCTACCTGCTTCCAACTGACGGCTCACTAGTGACGTAGTTATGTAGTGTCACTACATAGCCTTGGCGAATGCTACTCCCTGTCAAAGCGTGGTCTATAAGGTTGACTTGTCTGTGGCTACAGCAAAATAACACGCATTTAATTTTATTTCTTATGCGTTCCTGACCCCATTCCTTCTATTATCCACGGCATTTACCGTCTGCGTATCGACCCACTAAGCGAGATTGTGTGTAGATTAGTATCATACCGTTTCATCACAATAATACTGTACAAGGTAGGAATTTTAACATCGTACTTATTCGACGCTTTCAATGCAAGTCGCGTTAGGTTGGTGAGTACATCGGTGTCAATGCTCATTCGTAGTCAAAAGGTTAACGTAACGCGATTGTTGTCACGAGTTTTATTCTAAATGATAGGTGTGTAATTAAAAAAAATCTCTTGCCGTAGACATTTTGGGTTCAAAAGCTGAAATTTTTTAACGTATTCCATAATGAAATGATGAATTTTTTTCGCTTAACCCATCATGTGGGGTATCATATAAACCTTTTTTTTATATGAAATTTAAGTTCTATATAGACTTGTTTTAGCCCCCGATTTCTGAAATATTCAGCTTCTCTAAGTTGTTAAATGGTTTCCTTTAGAAATACCAAGGGGGCTCCTTGAAATTTGTAAGCAAACCATTTTACCATCATCATCATCAGCCCGTGTCTCTCCACTGCAGGATATCGGCCTCTCCTATCGCCACCACACACGGTCCTCCGCCTTTCAAAAAATATACTATCCGGTATGTCGAGTGGTTAGAGCTACAGATTATAGAACATAAGGTCGCCGGTTCTGTTCCGCTCGGGACTAATATTTTTGTGCAAGAACATGTGCACTTGTTTCGTGTTCGAATATAAAATAATTGTATGTGTATGTCATGTAAAAAGTAAACTTAACGTTATGCATAATAATATAACTAAAAAAGTAATCAAGTAAAAAATATGACATTTTCTTTTCGTATTAACGACTTTCATGGTCAAGTTTCTCTTTGTACGGCGGTTGGTCGCCGGCACGGCGGTAACATGCATATAGTTCTAGGTTGACCCGGTCGTAGATCTCGTTTAGCTCAATATATTGACATTGACCACAAATGAAGTCATTTGAAAAAAAATATCCAGTTTTAAGTATTTTTTATTTTTTATTTCTTTTTTAATTTTATATACATATTGGAAACTATATGACCCCTCAATTTAATGCAACGTTTATAATATACGTACATATCCGAATTCTATTGACATAAAAATATTGCAATCTACATTTAGGTAAACCTATAGAATTTATGAAATTTTACCTTTAACCGCTTTAGCTAAATTGAATGTTGTTAACGAAAGTTTTAACATATTAAAACCATCCGAGACCGGACTCGATGGTTCCACTATGACACAATTTACACGAATCGCTCGGTGACCCAAATGCGGATTGCGACGCCAAGTTACCAACACTGACCGGCCGACTCCGCGCTTGTGCAACGAACGTGAGTTCATATTGACCGATTGTTAATTCGTTTTTAAAATATGTGTATATATATATATTTATTATAACAAAATCTAAAAGTAATAATAAAAAAATAGCGCACGTACAATTTATGAATATCATAAACGAAAAAAAAATGATATACTTCAAAAACTTGAACTGAAAAGTTAAAACTTAAACTAAAAAGTTAAAAATAATAAGTAATTTTAAATTAAAGAAAAGGACACATTAATGAAACATTAACATTAAGGAAGTCAGTGCCAAGTCATTACATTGCGTTTTATATTTCTTAAAATGGTCATCGACTTTATAAACCATATGCCGCCCATTAATACTCTTTTATTTTTGAAGTCGGTTTCAATTTTTTTTTTTAATTATATTTTTAATTTTTTAAAAGTAACTGTAATAAGCGTGTCTTCTTCAACAAAATTATATATTATTTATTAAAGTGTAAAAAACTGATTATTAATTTTTTTTTGAATTTTGGAAAAATATTAATTATCACCGGAGATATACAAAGCAAAGTTTGTGTTTTTACGACCCGGTTGTGACGTCACTCGTTACGCGCTACGTAGAAATGACCCACGTTCGTTCATAGCAATGTAACGGAATGACGTCATGGCACGATTTATTTAAAAAGATTTTGTTTTCCGTATTTTTGTAGATATAACAAAAATTCTTTCACTAATTTGTTTCCCTTAATAAATATAACTCGGATGTTTTAATATGTCGTGATAGCCCGAACGCAGCGAACCTGTTTAAAATCTATATGGCCGTGTGACCGTGGTGTGAATCCGGGCTGTACCTACCAATGAGTTTTTTCTGACTTAAGTACATCAACTATCACTGACTCCGTGCCTCGGAGAGCACGTTAAGCAGTCGGTCCCGGTTGCTGAAAATAGATGGCGGTCGTTACAATCCGCCAACCCGCATTGGAGCAGCGTGGTGGATGTAGGCTCCAAACTCCCTTATCTTGAAGGGAGGCCTAAGCCCTTTCGGTGGGGTATAAAAAGGGCTGATGGAATGGAAAAATTTATCATATTTCTATAAAAAACTGATATCACAAGACACGCTCTCTAAACCGGCTGCTCAAATAACACAGCGCCGTTTGGACGACACTATCGAGAAATCACAGTCTTATCCCCTAACCTCTAAACGTTAAGTAGTGCTGTAGCTTTCATCATCAGCTTAATAGGATGAAATGCTGACTCCCAAACGCTAAGACCTGAATAACTAGAAAAAAAAATTGAGCTCAAAGTTACTATTTATGCCTATAAAATTTGAGGGTATTCCTAGATTTTCTTGTCATTCCATCATCAGATGCTGATATGATAATGGGACGCCCTCGGGAATATACCCTTTCAAATTTCAAACAAAAAGAGAATTTTCTAAATCGGTTCACAATTGACGAAAATATCGGTGAGCATTCATAAAAAAAATATATACATACAGACAAGAATCTCCTCCTTTTTTGGAAGTCGGTTTAAAATGTACTCGTTTTGGATGGAAAGATGAAAATATCACATCAATATATTAAATAAATAATATTTTTTTTGAAGTTTGAAGAATTATGTAGTAGGTACATTCATTTGGTATTTTTTTTGAAGTTTTGTCAAAATAGACCATGTAAGCGTGCGAACAGCAGTTTTATCTCGTTTGTGTAGAAGATGTCGACGTATTTTGTCTCCTCTCGAATTAAATATGTAAAAAATCAAAATCAAAAAGTTTTTATTCAATATAAGATGTTTACACACACTTATTGAACGTCAAAATGAATTGATTAGGTGATTAGGTACCGGTTCCAAAACTAGAAGGAGAAGAACCGGCAAGAAACTCCTCCCTGTTTATGATATTAAGATTTTATTGTTTAAGATAATATAAATATTAAATACTCTTTACTTGATTTTCTTTGGAAAATTATCTGTATGATAGTATAAACCACATTCGAAGATGATACCCCTTAAGAAGTAGTTCAGAAACTTTATCCTAATACGCACACATGTTGTCATGCGATATGGCCAGAGATGAAGCTTGACTTTGTATTAGCAAGAAACGCAAACGTAAGTATACCATAAGCTTTTCTGTAAATGTGTGTTCATTCATACGAATCAATCTTATTCTGATTGCGGTATAAATAAAATCCAAAACCTCGGTTGGGTAACGTTTATGGCATCAACCTTTAGAAGTCAAATTTGTTATATCGCCGATATTTGATAGTCTCTAATAATACTGCAGGTTACTCAAGTACGAGTTTTACAGTGTCTCTCACTTTATAAGGAGTTTGTATACCTACAGCCATATTATGCTGTATATTTACGTGCCTTGGTGTTGTCATTTCCTTTAGAATGGTCGATTCATGAGTAATTGCTATCAAAAGGTTTTAATTTCTTTTTATCCTCAATACATGTTTATGACGTTCCTTTGACGTCGTTCTCATTTATTATCCGCTTTATTGTTTATTTGTATGTGAATATTAATTATATATTTGTAAATTAATTCATTAGGGTTAACATTGTTCGCTTAAAGTTAAACCGCCTGCTAAAGTATAAAATGAAATTTTCTCGATGTATTCTCCCTTGCCATCGTCCCTTATTCGTTGTGATTTGGAAAGTTTTGTTCGACGGTCCCTATGCCTCCAGGCACATTAAGTACGTATTATGTAAGATGACACGAATGTTACTTTAAAAAAAAGAAGAAAATAATCATTAGGTACACTTTCAAATTTAATTGTTAATGTTTAAATTTGTCAACTAATAATGCGTGAACGCTAAGCCAGTGTATAATTTTTTTAACTTCCATATTTAGACTTCTGAAGAAGTTTTTCAAACAAGGAAATAGAGGGGTAGTTTCACGTACATTTTGAATTTCAGCCTAGAGGATAATGCTTCAATGCAAAATGAATTAACAAACGCGCTTTGCCTTTTTATTTATTTATCATTTCTTAATAGGAAAATGAAATACTAATAATAATATATGTTCATAGATATTTATTATCTATATTGTTTAATATAATAAACATAAGCATTTCTATTAAGACGACTTTACTGTAACGGTTTATTGTTGATGTTCTGGCGTAAAATGTGTAAATTATATATATTTGTTCTATTAATGTCAGACCTGTTATTTTTATTAAAATTCTATTCTAGAAATTTAAAATAATAAGTGAGCTATTGTTCATGATTTTATATAATATATACCCTGTGTTTATACTCGAAGGAAGATTATATTATTTATTTTTATATTAAAATTTTAAATACGACATAATTCTTTTAAATAGTTTGGCAGCCCCGAGCATAATCTAATAACCTAATTAAATGTGAAAGTATTGTAAAAATTTAACAAAATAATTATTTTTTTTATAATTTTATTCTACCGTGACACTTTAATTACTGTGAACCAATTTTGTTTGTATTCTATTTTATGTTTGTAATAAAATATAATTTTTTCGACAATGGCATACCAACACCTTTACACATTCAAAGTTATTCAATAATATTTGAAATCCACTACTCCACATCGTATAGTAATTTATACTCATCTTGAATTATATGGTAGTGGTATCGGTGGCATATAACAGTCTATATAAAGGCGATATAGTTGCGACATTACACTGCGCAAGAGGGCGTCGCGCGCGGACGAGCGTTTCACAAGTGAAGCTCGAGCCCCACCGCACGAAGAGCGTTGGCGTAATCGACGCCGAAATGTATCACGACAGTAAAACCGACAAGGGTGGCTAGGGAATTGCTATATAAAAAAATTCGCGTGATATATTTTTGTTCTTACCGTTCTGTAGGGCATACACATCCTACGTGTTAAACCACGATTTCATCAATGTGTGAAAATTTTAGTAAAATCGGATTATTTTTTATTGATTTATAATGGTATACAGGATGAGTTTTTGATGACCAGCCAAATTTTTAATATAATGACCTTTGATAAAAATCCGTTGGCCGTCTTGTTCCTTTTTAGTACCGTTCAATAGGAAAATATTCAGTTAAGACTACGTAAACCTTTCCCAAAACTACCAATATTACTAGTCACCGTTCACGAGGGCGCCAGTGCACGTGCACGCGCCCCGCTCACATGCCCCATGCCCCGCCCTTTTGTATGTAAGTAGAAGGTAGCCAAATTTTGTTAAAAAATATTTAGAATGTAATTATTCATTATGAATATTTGACCTATATTTTTATTTACGTCATGAGGTCTATTGGTGATACCTAACATCTAGAAAAATTTTTGCTGGTAACTAAAATCTCATCCTGTATACAGAAAAAAATAAATAGAGTTATGTGTATTTTGGGTTGGGAGTTGAATAATTAGTTCGATTATAATAGATTTCTCAAGAATATGTTTCACGTACTTACAATAACCCCTTACAGTTACGACGACCGCTTAGCCTAGTGAGTAGCGACCCTGCCTACGAAGCTGAAGGTCCCGGGTTCGAATCCCAGGTCGGATCAGTATTTGTATGATGAATATTGGTACTGGTACCGGGTCCTGGTTATGTGTATGTGGTGTCTTCGCTTGGTACCCAAACCACAAGCTAATGCTTAGTCTGGAGCCTGGGCGTTGTTGTGATGTATACGCTATTATTATCATTAGCTTTATGATAGTAAAAATAGATTAGAGTGCCAGCATAGGTAATATAACGAGAATATTTGTTGAAAAAATCGGTTAGGCGGTTTCGAAAATTGAATAATTCCAGTATTCCACCCTTTTACTGATAGCGCTCGACTGCCCCGCGCTGTTCGAACCCGCCGCACTTGAGACTTCTGCGTCTGTTTCAAACGACCGCACTTCTATGGAGACGAACACTTTCCGCCGCTGTCAAAGGGAGCGGGCAAGGATTGGCGTTTCTCTTGTTCTTTTTGTCTTTTTATGTCATTTCTAAACTGCGGGGGCGCCAACGCTATTAAACAGTTTCCTTTTCGTTAATTTTTTACTTCTACCCTCTGTATCTTTTAATAAGCATATTGGTATTTTTTAGTGCGTATTTAGAAGTCTACCAAAGCGAATATTTCCGTCTCTTAAACTGCAATTTTACTAAAAATTTATTATACTATATGTTGGTAAAAGCTTCAATTGGTTTGCTCCAGGCGCGGGCGCCTTAATAGCACCATCCGTGCACACGACCGACGACACGACGACGACGGTTTCTTTCTTCTAAACCATTTCCATACCGCAATATCAGCCTATTATGCCCACTGCAAAGGCTTAAGACTCCCCTCGGGATGAGGGTGCTTTGAGCTTAATCCACCACGCTGCTTCGAGACGGTTGATTGATTATAACGACTGCTTTTTAGTGACGGCACCGGGCCCGGCGGCTCAACGTAAAAATAAACTGAGACAAAAACTTATTACTTTACATTTCATGAAAATAGTTTTTTTTTCTTCATCGTTTTAGGCTATGTGAATACAATATATAACTAATAAAATATATACGCTTTTACCTAAAAAAAAAAAAAAAAAATTTAAAAAATTAATATTGTTTGTTCACTCATTAGGTATTATTTATTCTATCCATCATAATGCGCAGTCAGTTTCTACCGCAGAGATGGTTCTACCCATAGAGCATTGGAGTAGGTTAGAGTTGGCATGTAGGTGGTTACGCGATCCCCCTCAAGTATGCAATATGTTGCGTACTTAAGACAGATTTCTTAACCTAAACTCTAAAATGCGACATCATATCATATCAGAGATATAAGGGAAAGAGATGAACGACTTAATTGCTTTCTGGAATTAGATAAATCCAAGACAAAACAATTTACTTATGCGTAACATTTTTACTTATTTTTTTTTTAAGTAATAATTTTTAAGTAGGCACTTCTAACCTACTCGATTCTTTGTGGTACTCCCCCTCTGACGACTTGCAGACTGCAGACTCAAACGCGTTTTTTAACCTATATAATATAGTTATAGAGATATATAATATATAATAGAGTGCGGTGAATGAAAAATGAAAAAAAAAAATTGCATTACCCTAAATAATATACCTATTGTTCGTAGTATAAACGATTGCATATTTTGAAGTGTATGTATACTTAAAATGGGGACTAAATCCAATGTAACGCAATTTTGTCGGTAGGCGTTTTGAGTGATCGACATTTCGGGTGATCTCGGTAAAATTCGGTCCAGTTCGGCAACTGATATCGAAATTTTTTATTAAATTAATAAAATGAGACGCAAGATTCGATTTCATGGCTTTCTGGTTCAGAGACGAGCCTCAGGCAGCTAAGTTATATATGTGGTCGTTAACACATGCGAAATGCAAAGTCGCTTCCCGCTGTCTGTCCGTCCTTACGTATGCTTAGATCTTTAAAACTACGCGACGGGGTTTGATGCGGGTTTTTTAATAGATAAAGTGATTCAAGAGGAAGGTTTATATGTTTATAACATACATAATATAGTAGAGAAACACTGATGCTTTTAGAGATTTCTAATGTGATGTCGTAAATAAACACATTTTTTGCGCTTCCATTGCAAACGCTGGCTGAACCCTACGAGATAGATCAAAATATTGTACTACAGTATTGTACATCTTTAAAAAGTCTACAAAAAAGTCCGTGATGGTATATGTCTATCTCTTAGGGATGACTACAATAACCATATTTTATCTTTTGCTTTTTACGAGAAATAAATATGACGATGATTGTTGAAGTCTGAGGTTGGAAAAAGTTAAGCCGATTGGGAGCAAGGTAGGAATAATCAGCTCTGCTACCCGTGTTAAGCCGGGGCGAGTCGCTAGTATTAGTAGTAGTCTTTATCAGTCTTTCTTTGTTTTTGTTTGAATAAAGTCGGTTATCCCCATATTAGCTATGGTGACAACCGATCTATACGTACCTAGTGATGGGTATCTATGGCATAGAGCAAATTGATTCGACAGCAGCGTCTGTGAAGTGACACTTTTGCAATTTTGCGGGGTTGAAGACCGGCGCGCGGGAATCTCGCGCACTGAAACTCGGACTGAAATTCGCCATCTTGCACCAGCTAGCTAGAGTATGAGTGGTTAGACGGCAAACTAGATTCGCACTTTTATGATCTGAGGTCATCTATACTAATATTATAAAGCTGAAGAGTTTGTTTGTTTGTTTGTTTGTTTGTTTGTTTGTTTGAACGCGCAAATCTCAGGAACTACTGGTTCAAATTGAAAAATTATGGTTGTGTTGGATAGTCCAATTATCGAGGAAGGCTATAGGCTATACTACATCACGCTACGACCAATAGCAGTGGAGCATCAATGAAAAATGTTGCAAAAACGGGATAAGTTATTCCTTTTGAGAGCTTCCGTCGCGCGCGCTGCGTAAACGGTTGATGTTAACCAAAAATCATGTATGACGGAATTGTTCCCCTTTAAAAGTTCTAACCAAAAGTCCGCGACAGCATATGTGTATCTTTTAAGGTTAACTTACTATAACCTTTTTTATGACAATCAAATTTGTTCTAACATTATGTACTATTTGCGAAGATGTTTTTTAAATGTAATATTAATCCTTATCAAATTAAATACGTTAGTTGTCTTAAGCATTTCATGCATATTATAATTGCCCTTTACACCACACAATTTAAATTAATATCTTAGCAGTTTTTATCGAAATATGAAAACAATAGCGGGAGAAAATAAATTCGCTGTCTGCCTCTGTTCGTTAACTTTTTACTTCCAAACCACGCAATAGACTTTGATACGGTTTTCAGTATTATCTTATTTTCTTATTATCTTATAATCTATTAATCTATATAACAGAAATACTTATTATAAAGCTGAAGAGTTTGTTTGTTTGTTTGAATGCGCTAATCTCCGAAACTACCAGTCGGATTTGAAATTTTTTTTTTGTCTTTGATAGCCTGAATCTAGCGGAGGGTTATAGGCTATATATATGAAAACGAACTGTCTGTCTATTCGAGCAAATAGGTTTCGGCCAAAACAGCTTAACCGATTTTGATGAAACTTTACACATATGAAAAGGATGTAGTCAAAAGTGACATACAGAACTTTTTGTATGTCTGTTTGTACGTCCATCTGTCTAAACCAATTTTAATGAAACCTGTCTGTCTGTACGTGTAATGTCGTCAAAACTAACAAATGTTACTTTTTGTCCGTCTGTCTGTCTGTACGTGTATCTGTCTATTTGAGCTAATCTCCAAAACGGCTAAACAGATTTTAAAGAAACTTTGCAGACGGGAAAGAAGGTTGTCAAGAGATTTGACATTAGCTACTTTTTGTCCGTCTGTTTGTCTGTACGTCTATGTGTCTATTCAATTCAATTTTATCTATTCGAGCTAATTTGAAAACTGAACAGATTTTAATGAAACTTTGCAGACGTGAAAGAAGATTGTCAAGCGTGTCATAAGCAACTTTTTGTGTTTGTTTGTCTGTCTATCTGTCTGTCGTTTGTCCACACTGATCTATCAACTACTACAGCCAAAACTACTAAGTCTAGGAAGCTTAAATTTGGAACATAGGTTTATTTTATAACGTGAGCATTAAGTTAAGAAAGGCTTTTTTAGAAATTTCAAACTTAAGGATGGGAATGGAGGGACTCAAATAATGACGTGTTTCAGGGTTTTTAGATTTCCACATTTTAAGGGTGGGAAACGGGAGATGAAAAATTGTATCGGTTTTTTTAAAGGGTGGAAGGGGAATGAAGATTGAAAGTTTGAATGGGTGTAACCAAAATTGGTTCCAGCAAAAAGTACGTATAAACCATCTCGAACGTTAATAGTACCTATAACAGGAATTCGTAGTCTACGCAAGCGAAGCTGCGGGCGGTCGCTAGTAGTATATAGAATTTGATGACGGATTCCGGTCCATAACGTTTCGCATAAAATTAAAACTTTCGGTTTTAATACAACAGTCATTCCATATGTGCAAGGCCTGATTGGACAAACAAATAAATATCTAGACTAAGTAATTAAAATTAAACTCTAAGTAATTTTATTATTATTTATTGGGAAAACCATCAATATTAACAAAAGCCAGTAATTAATTACAGGTTTTCACAGGTAGAAACACAAGGATTATACTAAACCAAGAAGCATTAGGGCATCTTCCTAAAAGTATCTCTTAGATAATTAGATATAAACTATCACACGTGGTGCACAATACCTGAACTAATAATAGAAAGAAAAAAGTATATGATATGAAACAATAAAAACTAAAAAAAGAAATTAAATATTAAAATTAAATATTAAAGTAATTCGATTAGAATCATTTTCTCTGTCTTTATAATGAAATCACTGTAGTCGTTGTTATGCAAATTGATTTTTAGGATTCCATAGCTAAAAGGCTGTATGTAGATCGAAGTTCTGTTGCGGTCACTCCTCTCTGCCCGTATGATACGTTTCACTCGTAAACGGTTTGAGTCGTAGACCCACTTAAAAATCGATTTTTTTTTAAATTAGACGTTTTAATAGTTCTTAAAAACTGAACCATTTACGAATTTGGTATTTCTGTATGTTATATCTATGTACTATATTTGAATAACAAATATTGAAAAAGTCAAATCATAATTTTGTTTGTATTTAAACTATGACCAAAAGAAATATTTTGTTTTTCACGCGTTGTTGCGTTGTCGTAGCTCGGAAACGAAATATGTCTTCAAATCAAATATCTTTATTTCGTAGTTACGTAACATAATCTTGAAATATTTCACAAAACTGAATTTATTACATTGTTAGAAAAATAAAACAAGACCCAAAATTTGGATATTTTATGTTATGTGTTGATCCGAAACTTATTATAGAATTAAAATTAATAAAAAATATTTGTCCGGGGCGTTCTATACAAGTAAAAGATGGCGCATTTTTTTTTAAATTTTCGCGGCTTTTTGGATGTCGTCTAGAGCGCATTTAGTAGAGTACGAATATAAATATAAATATTTTTTTTTTTTACTTTAAAATAAAATGGATTGGACCCTTAATTAAAATTTTTTGGTTGATTCATACAAATATATCAATGTGGTGGTACGATACCCTAGGTACGCGCACCCGACTCTCATTTGCTTTGGTTTTATTAGAAAATAATTTTTTAATTAATTTCATCTGTTTAAAACTTACGTCTGTTTGCCGTTTGTGAGAATCTATGACGATACCGTAATGTATGTAAACTAATGGAAATTATTTTTTTATTAATTTCGACAATTTCAGTACTGTATTCTGTTTTTGTGTGTATATATATGGGTAGGTACATATATAGTAATTTAAAAAAAAATGCTATAACTATTGCAAATGTAAATATGAGTCGCGAGTAATCATTATATGTGCCCGGCATGTCCACAATGGTCGTAATTTTGTCCCCGTTTGTCCACGCAACGAGTATGGCATAATGATTGTTTTTTACACGGCTCGCTGGCTGCCATACACGCCGCGTTACGTAACGGCTACGACAATAAGTGGATCATATTTTGTTCATGACATAAAAACAAAATACGTGAATTTCCAAAGCTTCCAAAAGTTTTAAACGGTGTTATAGATATTTCTCTTCGAGCGCTTTCAATGTAACATAAAAATTAAATAAATTGTAAATTAATAACCGTAATATTAATGTGACGCAACAGAAAATTGCCTTGTAATTTCTCATATTGTGCTCAAATGTAGCTGCGTAGAAGTGTTTATATATGTATATATGTGTATCGAGATATTTTAAACACTACTTATGTTTCCATTGTTGTAAAATAATTCAATATGGGGGGGGGGGGGGGGGGGTATCGAGATAAAAGCTGCGCTCAATCAGTTCATTATAGTTCAAAACTATGTCGCGAAATATTTTATTTTCATCAAAATTACTTTATGTGATGCGTTTCTAAGTTTTTAATGCAATGCTTAATTTTGACTTCCATGGTTACTCGTATGTTAGAAATTTAGGCTTTCGCGAATAAATTACAATAATATTAGGGATTTGGACTGTTACATCATTAGCAATATAGTACCATGATGGAGGAGCTTATAATCATGATTATAGTACAGCCTGCAACCTTTCTAAGCTTACCGTGTAGCATGTTGCAAGAGAAATAATGGCACAATAAATTGTACAAATATACGATTGAATTCAATCAAATGGGGAATGCGACTAAATGCAAAAACGATGAAAATTCATTGTTGTCGGTTAGTTAACTAATTATTAATTGGACAAAATACTAAATGAAATTTTGAAGCTCGGTACGCAAGTCAAATGTTAGAGATCTGATACGAATTAGGTGACTAGTTAATTAACGTTTTTGAATGCTCTGTACTTCTTTGTAGATTAACGAATTTTAAGTAATGTATAAAGTTTTCGTGTAATTGAAAGATGCTGATTTAATTTAATGCGAATGTTTGATGATGATTCGCAAGTATTGGATCGAAAGTTTTTCGATCTGTATGCTTAAATTGAGAACTTAAATTCTCGATAAATTTGTAAACATACAGTTTTAACCTTAGTGTATAAATGTACAACATTACACGCTTATTATGTTTATACCTTTATATACCTTTTGGAATATTCCAGAAGCGACGATCGACTGAGTCACGCGAGCGTATCGTTCTGATATCAAATCGTTCTGTTCTAAGCGGGTCGATCTTGGACTTATGGGTTTCGTATAGGAAAATATATATCACATGCAAAAGAATTTCAATAAATTCAGATTAGGTTTAGTTTATTTGTATGCTAACATTGACATATATTTTAAAAGGCGGTGAAGTATGTAATGATAGTGGTGCCGCGGGCGCTGCTTCGCGACAGATGTTCGTTCACAATAAAAACGCGCGCACCGGCGCCGCACAGCGCCGGCTATTTCGGCGTGCTGCCTTGACCTGAATGGAGCGTTTCGACAGAGCGGCCTCGCACACCGGGCCTTTCTATTTTTTAGGCATTACCTGTCGTATTATTACTGGCGTTGCACGAACAGACCCGCGCCGTTTTAGGACGCTGCGCTGCGTTGTGCATTTATTTGTACTTGCGCACCTAATCGTTACTTATTTTAGAACTACTCACTTTATGGTTTCTTAGCGTTTAGACGGAAAGATATAATGGTAGATTATTAACTGTGTAAGCCCCCCTCATCCTGAGGGAGACCTAAGCCCCTGCAGTGGGGCATAATGGGCTGGTGGAATTAACTGTTTATCATCATTTGAAGACAGGTGGTCGCGTTCATGTCATTGTATTTTATGTCACTTTAAAAGCAGACAAACTGTTGGGTTTTAATGAAATGTACCTACGCTTTGGACTATCCGCAATGAAACGCTTTTGTAGAGCTCCGCTAAAACCTGTTCCAGTGCGTAAATCCGATAAGCTCGATGCTGATTCTACCTACCTACCTACAGGTAAATTCGTGTTTATGCTGCTATACAAATAGCGTCGGTATATTGCACGATTACTAGTTTGCAAATAAGCAATGCTCTAGTGATTTTTTCGATTCAAGCTGCGTTAGTTAATGTTATCCAAACGCTCTAGTGTTGGATTGGAATCAGAGCGAGTGATCGGATAAGAATCGTATTGGATTCTGGTCTGGCTGGTATAGATAGCGGTGTAGTGTAGCAGCTATGTATAGTGGGATCTTGACACAGTTGCAGCGGAGCGGGACGGTGTGCGGGTGTGGGTAATGATTAATCTGCCAGTTACACAATTGCTGCGTGGCAGGCGGCGGCAGCAGGGGAAGCTATCTGGCCGTGTAATCGGGGCCTCGCTGGCAAGTGCGGCGGGCGTCGTGCGTACTCGCTCGGCGGCATTCGGCCGTCTCCGTCTCCGCTCGGCTGCGTCGCTAGCCTTGACCGAGTTTCACCGGCTCGACGGTACAAGGATCGGTCCCCACCTCTTCCCGTCCTTTCGGAACACAGTTTTTTTTTATCTCGTTGACACGATTACTACAGATACAAACCGTGGCACGTATATGAAGGTCTTTGAAGTTCGCGGCTGGTGGTACGCGGCTGTCTAGCTTTTATACTATCGACTACCTACTAACATGGGCATGGATCGACGCAGGAATACAACTAGGTGGTAAATCGCGCGCGCCCCGACCTCAACTAATTCGGTCCCCATGACCCTGTAGCCAAGGTCGACCTTGACCCATCTGTAACTAGGGCAACCGTAAATAGAACTTGAGCGCAAGGTGAACTCGCACGAACCGTTTCTAAATCTGCCTCGCGAATGTTTTGTCAACGGCTAATAAATTTTTGATTCGTAAAAATGACCTTGACCTTGATCCACTTGTGAATGTAATAAACAAGACTGGCCTCGTTTACACTATCGAGCGCTATCGCGTGCTATCGCGTGCTCATTATGATACATTTAGTAGGTAATTATTTTTCTATACTCATCAATTGACTGAAACTGCAGTTCTATTATTATTACGTGTAACATATTGTTAGCAATATTGGATAATAACTATTGCAAAACGAAATACTTACGTACCCTTTCTTGGTATTTAAATGATTCCAATTTTCAAATATAACAACTTTATAAAATAGTTCGAAAAACTGCATTTTATTAGAAAGTGGTTTCATGTATAATTACCTTCACAAGATTAAAACATTTCAGCGGGAATAGTTCCTAAATATTTTTATTTTTACCTTGTACCTTGCTTAAAATAAAAAAAAAAAAGAAAATCGATCGTTATTGAGACATGAAAACTTTGCAAATTCTTGAATTTTATTTGTATTTAATAACCTTACTCTAAGTTTGTGGTGCGCCTAGAATATTCAACGGGACGCTTTGAGGATTTCACCAAAATTATCTAAATTTAACAAATTGGCTTGCTCAGGAATTTAAGTCACCGCATGCCACTGTACAGCTTAGAAATTACTTGCATCATTTGAGACATACCTACCTCAAGTATGAAGTACAGAATTCTTCGCACATAGTGGGCTTCCATTCTATTTTTGTAGTCCCACAACACAATGTATATAATTATGTCAGTCGGATCTTGTGTTTATGTATCTATAGTTAAGATTCCCTCTTTTTAAGCGATACACCAACACCTCAATAAAACACTTTTCACGTTATATTAATAACGTAAATCTTAACCGGAGGCCCGCGCCAACGGAATTATTTCGCTACAACTTCGCGCCGGCAACACCCTAGTGTGCCGCCTGGCCGCTCCGATGAAGTCGTTAGAGCTTTCGGGCTAACGACAAGCGTCCTTATTCTGCTTCAGGCGGTTGTTTAGTGGGTGCAACTCCCACATACCCCGCGCGCTCGGGCGCGCGGAAGCTGAAGACTTTAAACCGCCTTCTCATCGCAAGGGTAAAAAAAAACCAACATCTATATTGTTGAAGTATACATACAACTGATAATTTGCCATGGTATGAAATTCTCATACATTATTCGAAACTCAACTAACGATATCAGTCAGATATTTCACTTTGGCATAAAGCATAAAAATTCTAAAAGTTGCCAAATTGATAAAAACGTGATAAATATATATAACTACAATGGTGTGTCTACAAGAATGACATATAAGGGATTCCGATTTCAAAGACAACTAACTAACACTTTGTTAATGGAAGACCGTAAGAAAACACAGAAAGAATTGGGCCTGGATTCAAACACTTTGAATGAATTTTTGTAAAACATTTTGGATCGTAAGGCATATTAATAAGTTTACCCATAAAAAAATACGAAAGTGTCTGTCTATCACTTGTCTGTGATCGATTTTAATGAAATTTAGTACAGACATAGCTTAAACCCTGATAAAAAAACATAAGTTACCTACTTTCTGCCGCGAAAAATGTATCTGTATGTGGGTTACCTTTTTACAGTTAAGCTGCTAAACTCATCTTGGTGAAATTTTTTAGGTACTTCTTTTTATTTGTAGTTCTAATATATTGTGTTATTTTAAGCAACTGATTCCAATATTTTAGTTTTTCAGACGGTACTTAATTGTTAAAATATAACACAGATGCATCTTTACTTTCAATAAATGTGCATAATACATTTTACATTGAATAAAATAGTTACAACTATTATTTTTAACAATTTGCAACTTTAGCTAGTGACGACGCGACATCACAAAGTAACTTGACGTTTATTGTTTTCGTTTTATGGTTTAGCTGTGGTTCACGATCGTTTTTGCTTACTTCGAGACGTCACCGCTACTCATAAAATTACGAATTGGCCAAGAAGGCTCTCTTCTGCGTTTACCGTCTAACCACCCATACTCTAGCTAGCTGATGAGTTGAGGAGTTTCAGTCCGAGTTTCAATCCGCGAGGTGCCCGCGCGCCTGTCTTTACCCCCGCGAAATTACGTGTGACAGTTTCAACACTATGAAGTGGTATTTTTCTGACTCTATTACAATCAAACGCTGCTGTAAAATTTATTTACTCTATGCCGCTACTAGACAATGTTTCAAAAATTATTTTAAATTAACTACACTTTGAAAGAATTTGTAATAAAAAACCCGACTTCAGAAAAAGAGAACTGAAAAGCACGAAACAAGATATTCACGTCTGGGCATGGCCATATATCTTGTTTCGTGCTTTTTTTAGCTTTTTCTACTGTTTTTCGAGATTAAATTTTTAAACTAATTTCTTTATAAAATTTTTTTTTTGGGATTTGTTTCCGCGATAAAGTGTGTGCAGTGTCGCTGCATAATTTACTGTAGTTTTCGACTTTATCTTTTTCTCAGCGATAATATTCATCTTAGCTTTATTCAAATGAAACTCTAAGTACCAGGAACACAAATCAAAATAAATTGAACGATATATTATATATATAAAGACGTCTGAGACGTGATTTTATGAATCATACACAGTTCGAGTTTATGTAAACAAAGCAGCAACAGCTGGTGATACGTATATTTTAAATGAGCTAACTAAACCTTTTGATACCCGACACAGCAACTTCCAAAATAAAACTTTTGTTCATGACTTTGTGACCTCCAGAGAACACCATATTGCATTTAGTGGAACGTTTCAAATTGCCTATAACCAGAGTACGAACATACACACATAAAGCCTGACACCATAACCTTCGCCGTAGTCGGGTAAAAATCGACTAAAATTTATTTCTTAACATTGTGTGTGTAAAAATAGCATTGATATTATTAATACGGATGGGATGCACTTAGATGGTCGTACACTGAACCCATGGCAAAAGGGACAGCGCCTTCTTTGGGTTGTCACTTGCGTCAGCACATTTGCGCCTTCACATCTTGGAGGGATTCAACGATTACCTGGCTTAGGGGCTAAAACAGCCGCAAAGAACAAACACGCTAAATACGTCAATTTGGAATCGGCTCATTACTCCTCGCCGGTCGCTACCGAGACGGCGGCGGGACCTTGGTGTTAAGAGGTGAAGACATTTACCTGTCAAATAGACTGCCGCCTGAAAGAGAAGGGTCTGGACCCGCGTTCCTGCTTCTTTCCTGGCTATACAATGCGGTAACGCCGCCAGCGTGATGGGGGGCACTTTTGGATGGGAAGACTTGCGAGGTGGGCTTTTTTATTAGGGTCAGATGTTATAAGTTGTTATTTATTTAATGTTATAGAATCCAACTTTGTCTTTATTTATATAATTTTTATTAGCAACAAGAGAATTCAGGCCAGCAAAACAATATAATAAATATGACTATAATATTGAAATAATTTTATTTTTATTCCAATACAAATGATTTGGAATGAAAACAATTTTACAGGATACGGGTGTTTGTTTAACAATCTCTTACGCATGAAAATTTTATTTTCGCCCCTCCAAGTAAATGTTACATTGCTAAAATAATAACCACGTTCGTATGGATGTTTTCTTATTCAAGCACGCTTTAGGCGAAAAGCGGGGGTTTAGTTTGAAAATTTCCCTGAAACGATTAACTTTCAAACTTCGAAATTATTTTAAAGTTTTAGGGTGATGTTACAGAGTTAATTCTCGTTGCGGTACCGTTTTGCCCTAAATCATAGATCCCTCAAATACAATAGTTACATAGACATACGACGACCGCTTAGCTTAGTGGGTAGCGTCCCTGCCTACGAAGCTGGAGGTCCCAGGTTCGAATCTCAGGTCGGGTCAATATTTATATGATGAATGTCTATACTGGTACAGGGTCTTGGTTGTTATATGTATGTGGTGTCTTCGCTTGGTACCAAAAAAAAAACCTGAGCTAATGCTTAGTTTGGGGCCTAGATGTTGTTGTGATGTACACGTTATTATTATTACATAACAATGATTGACTATTCCCGGTTTAAAAGCGTTCATGAACAAAAATGTAGTTTATACCTTTTTAATTAGTCACTAACAATGATTTCTGAAATCATGCTAGCAAAACACGTACATTTTGGCCACACTTACTGCAACAAACAAATTTAATTCATGAAAAAAATATTGGTGAATGCTCTTAGACGTGATTTTCTAAGAACATCACGAAAACAATATATATTTCAAGAATTTATAAACAAAATTAAAAGTGTGAACTTTGAAAAAAAAAATAACGAGTACCAATATACTATTATTTTAAAACTTTTTTTTTTGTTTTTGTGCACTGGAAATCAATGCGCGGATAACGTTACATTTAAATTTGTTAGGACTACCTTCACAACTTCACAACCAACCAAAAAATAAAATCTGCGAAGAACGCATCTTGACATTACAAGATTGAAATTTTAAATATTTTTATTTATGTAGATTGTACATCTAATTGTAGACTCAACAAACTATCTTTTATTTTTATTGAATGCTCTACATAGAAAAAAAAATAAAAATTAACAGAGCGAGGGCATTATCTGCACTGTACATTTATAATAAAAAGTATTATTTTTATGTAATTATTCAGTGAAATTAATTGCCTGAAACGACCATCCATTGATGTTTTTTTTTCACGCATTGCGCAAAATATAATGAGTTCTTTATACTTACGTTTATTTTATTTTTATTTTTCTAGACGCATTCTAATCAATTATTGTGCTGATTACAACAATAATAATATAATAACATATCACGTAGACAGATCATTGAATTAGCTATTATGGTATACTAATACTATTTCAGCTATAAACTTATATAGCTTGCTTCACGACGTAGTATAAAACAAAGTCGCTTCCCGTCTGTCTGTCCCTATGTATGCTTAGAAAACTACGTAACGGATTTGGATGCGGGTTTTTTTAATAGATAGAGTGTTTCAAGAGGTAGATTTATATGTATATAATGCATAATATAGTAGAGAAACACTGATAATTTTAAAGGTCTCTAATCTGATGTCGTAAATAAATACATTTTTTGGGCTTCCATTGCAAACGCTGGCTGAACCCTACGAGATAGATCAAAATAATATACTACAGTATTGTACACCTTAAAAAGGTCTCCAAAATAGTCCGCGATTGTATATGTCTATCTCTTAGGCATAACCCACACTAACCATTTTTTTTCCTGAAATTGGTGTAAATAAGTATTCGAGCACAGAAAATATTTTCACGTATCCATTTTATTGTTACTTGCCACCAGATGGCCCTGTAGCATTTCTTTTTCTATAACCAAAAATGATACAAAAATATAGTCCACGCGGACGAAACCGGGGGCGGTCGCTAGTTATTTATATTTGTTTATCGAATTTAACTATAATACAATCGAACTATAGTTTTATACATCTTTGTAATAGTGTGTAATAGTTTGTACATCTTTCGTTTCTGTAGTTTATCAAAACTTTCCATTTCTATAACTAAAGCTTTATGAAATGTGTAATTTTGCTAATAATTTGCACATCTTTTACATTTCGTACCGTTCGTAATCTAGACTTGGCATGTCTGGGTTGCACGATACAGTTGCACCGTAGAGTTAAAATTTGCCATGCGTTCTGTCTCTTTCTCGCTTATATTATTCCCCATACAGCTATCTGAATCCCACGAGCCGAGCGCAGTTCAGTATACAATAAAAACGGGGTTATTTTTAACTTGGGCGCGCCACCGACGACGCTGAAAGGCCCTTCCGTTCAAACTTCAAGCTTCAGTTATTTATTTACAAATACACTGCTCGAATACATTCGTTACATTGTGAATATATATATTTTTGTGTATATGTAAAAATGAAATTTTTATTTTACTATTAAATTTTGATTATTTAGAATTTTACTGAAATATTTTTAGCAAAATAATTTGCGCTTAGCTTTCGTCGTTGCACAATTATAACACCAGTAAAATTTTCGAATAATCGCGAAGGCTCTGGCGTGGCTGTGGTGCTTGCTTCTTAACTTGGCTCTACACACTATGGTAGTGTCTAAATTATTAGCAAACTTAATTTAATATTACTAAAATAAAAGATTCAAAGGCAAATCAATGGATTGCGAACTAACCGAATCAAACGTAAGAATGACTTTTTTCTTTCCTAACGCTCACTCATTCTGTTTTTTTTTTAATCGCCTATAACATATTACTACAATTGAAATTACAATTATGTAATGGCATTGCCGAGTAATAGACTGCCTAAAGCAAGCGAAATAATACTATAGGATTTTAATATTTTAATTGAACGAAATCTTTTGTGAATTCAGCATTTTAATAATTATTTAAACTTTTATGATTTATTTGATAGTTTATTTTATTTATCTACGCAAACGTATCGTGATAGCCCGAACGCAGCGAACCTGTTTCAAATCTATAAGGCTACGTGGCCGTGGCAATCCGGGCGTGTACCAAACTGACTCCGTGCCTCGGAGAGCACGTTAAGCAGCCGGTACCGGTTGCTGTCAATTGATGGCGGTCGTTACAATCCGTCAACCCGCATTGGAGCAGCGTGGTGGATTTAAGCTTGAAGCCCCCTCATCTTTAGGGGAGGCCTAAGCCCCTGCAGTGGGATACAAAAAGAGCTGATGCAATGGACTGGCCCTTGACTTCGTTTTACTTTTAAAATTAGACAAATCGCACTTTCAGAACCAAAGTGAGTTAACTAAAAATTTTGGATTTTGACTTTGGTAATAAAATATATTTAAAAAAGTATTTATCATAAACATATCTATGTTAAAATAAGGCGATATGTTTAGGTCTCCTTTTAAAAGATGAGACTTTACGGATAAGCTGTAAGGTCCTTTTTAAACTCGGTTTCGTTTCTAACATTCAAAATTTTTTATTTTTAGTTAGGTCACTTTCGTTCTTAACTTCGTTCTTTAAGGTGGGAAACGTTCGCAGTAACTTCATCTAAACATTTCACGCATTACACTAAAAAGAATTTATATAACTTGTATTCTCCAAACCTTTGACAGCCTTTGGAAATGTATTCGAGACGAATTTATTCATGAGTTAGTTCTATAGCACATACATAGCACGAGGAATTTCAGTAAACATCGCTCCCTACGTCCAGTGTCCAAAATTAGACTTTGCTGAAACTACCATTGAACTTCAGAGCTTATATTTATCGCTAAGTGAACATTTATTATTAATACTTATATGTTTTTATACTTCACTTTTATGCTTACAAATAATAATAATAATACATGGGACAGCCAAACAAAGCGCCATCTAGTACCAAAGTAAGCGAGTATTATTGCTCGTGTTATGGGTTACTAGATAAACCTAGGTTTACCAGGGTTTAATTAGAATTGCCCAACGATTTTGGGTAATGTCCGAATAATAATTGAAATAAATTTTCATTCGGGATTCATTCATACTCACCTAGGTCTACCCAATGCTGGCTGGGTAATGTTAGGTGCTGCGTGAAAAGTTATTGTCTGTGAAAGGGCTGAATTGTTTTTAATTTACTAACGAATGATATTTGGAGATAATTCTGTTAAAAGTGCCAATGAAGCCAAATCGAAAACTACTTTGCAATACGGGCGATTGGAGTGATTTGTGTTCTCTTGACGCAACACTTAACATTACCCAGCCAACATTGGGTAGACCTGGATGAGTATGGATAAAACCCGAATTAAAATTTATTTCAATTATTATTCCGACATTACCTAAAATAATTGGGTAATTCTGAGTATAACTAGGTTTACTCAATCTTCGTACATTACCTGTAACATATATACATAAATGTTCTTTTTTTATAATATATACATAAATATTTGTGCCGGGCGGGAATCGAACCCGCGACTCTTGGCTCTGCAGTTAGGGTCGCTAACTACTCAGCCAACCGGTCAGTCAAATGAAAGATTGGTTAAAACTTCGTGGTACAAAACCAGCCAAGTACCATTTCAATTCTTAGAAACGAGATTCTGCTTATTATACCTGTATAGTTATTATTTAACCAGATATCACATCTATACGTGTTTATATGTAATCTACTAACTTTATTCAGTTTCATACATAAATAAATTTTTTTGAACAGGTTTTTGATGTGCTTTTAGAATAATCGAACTTTGATTTTGTCATGGTTACTATAATTTAAAGGACACCATTCAAAGTTGCCCCAATTTCATAGTCCTTTATTGCTATTATATGATAGAAAAAGCTTGCGTCAATTGAAATAGCGATAGTCTAAGCTCAAAATTAAATGAAATCAGTGAAACAGGAAAATTGTGGAGAAGTCGTGAATGTAGGGTTGCGTAAACAATTACCTGTAACAGAATGACGCATACGATTCTTATAACCATAATTCCGTATTTACCTTTTGAAATATGGAGTCCCAAAAATAACTTGAATATTTCATCTCTCTGCGTTCAACTTAAAGAAATGGGCAAAGTTACAACACTGAAAAACGGAATCGACACGAATACCATGAATTGTGTTCAGTTAAAACAAGCTATTACAATAATTTCTGTAAATATGTATGTATGTATTTCATTTAATAGATAGTACGTTTCCAAGCATTCCTAATGTTACTTAAGGCAATTTCAAATTTATTCTAAACTTATACAACGACAAACGATTTAAGATGGAGTGATTCTAGTTTCAAGAAAATAGCTTTTCAAACCTATACACATATGTAAATCAAAAGCTAACCACATTTAGTCTATGAAAGTTTCCTTAACCCCTTGGTACTACTAAATTATCGTTTGACTTATAATACCACCGTGGGTACGAGTTTCGTGGCGTGACGTGTATGTATAATGCTAACCATTTGCGAATACCTCGGAATGAATACGATTATAATAGCTCGACCGGTTATTAAAAATGGTTGGAAGCGTGACTAAGCGTCATGCTTTGTTGGTTGACACAGTGCCCCTCGCTTTTGTCTTATGTAAAATGTCAGTTTATAAAGTTTCGTTGCTAACATAACATTAATTATTTATTCCGCGGAAGAATTTTTAAACAAATGATTTTTCGTATTTGTGAAAATTGTTAAAAGTCGTACCTGTTGTATTGCACAATAACCTTATCGAGAATATCTGCCTGTGAATATATATTTTATTACTTATATTTTGAAGGTACGTCCAGACAAGTAATTGCGACAGCCACAAAACAAGCAGTGTGCATAAGTAACTTGCTCGAATCTTACACAGTTTGTCGAGCGAACCTGGAACCACCTTAAAATTCTTCAACAACTGTCAATTGATGGTCATTTGTATTAAGAAAATATTACTAATTCATAAGGATCATTATTTTATCGGACTATTTGTTCCTTATTTATCTGTGTTTCGACCGGAAGTGTTCTCATAACAACACGAACATGAACAACAGGAAAACGGAAGTAAATAAGAAGAAATGTAATAATGACGTAGTAAGAAAACGTAGGCTGAGCACACAGCAAAATAAAACTTCACTTGGGAGGACAGTCAGAGAAATCTATTCTTAACCGACCACCCGGGCAAAATGGGTGAAAAATATATTTCCAACGGACCACCTGGATTGGTACCTGTTATTTCAAACTCTCCGTCCACCTAGATAAACTGCTGGCTGTGAATTGTTAAGAAGAAATGCAAGCATTCATATCATTAGAAATTAAAAAAAAAACTGCTAATCTACATGGCCTTTAAGTTAAAATAATAGATTTAATTATCGATTGCAGTTCGCCTCATCTTGCTTATTCATTTTATAAAGGCATAGTAGATCATGGTGACATTCGCAGCCTACTGAAGCATAGTGAGGTCATTCCATTGTATATAACCGGTAGCACATCTGACCCTACTAATTTTGATATTATGTTATATAACTACGAAATAAAGATATTCGATTGATTGTTTACAATTTAATTAATCACATCAAGTTGACTGTTAGGAATAAAATTATTAACCAACCACCTTGGTGGATGGATTGAGTTAGAACCGTTCGATTATTTCCTCTTAATAATAATAACGTATACATCACAACAACGTCTAGGCCCCAAACTAAGCATCAGCTTGTGTTTTGGGTACCTAGCGAAGAGACCACATACATATAACAACTAAGACCCGGTACCGATATCATTATTTATTATATAAATACTGACCCGAGTTGGGATTCGAACCCGGGACCTCTAGCTTCGTAGGCAGGGTCGCTACCCACTAGGCTAAACGGTCGTCAAAGTCTTATCTCCATATTGGAGTGTTAGAATCATCCTACATATTTATATCGTAGTTCAACGTTAAAATAAACTTAATTCCACTTAAATTCATGACTTCCATCTAATACTTGTAGAAAGAAAGTGAATAATGTGAAAATATTTTTACTCTTTTAATTTATAATCCAAAGTTCGGTTTAAAAGTTTACAGTTAGTAGATTTGCATGAAATTTAGACTTGTAGACGGTTTCGAGTACACAAATGCAATGCAAACATTGTACAGTCTTGGAAATAGCTCGAAGTTGGAAACTTGCCAATATTAATCGAGACATTGAAATACTAACACTGTAAACTTAACTTAATCACGTTTAAGGTTGTCCTTAAAATAAGTTAAAGTTCATTCGAGTTGAATATAACAATAACAGGAATTGATTTTTTTTGTTTCTGTATTGCGGTTAATTAGATAGATAAGGAACCTAAAAGTTCGTTTATATAGACGAGAATTAGACATAAGTCTCATTTTTCAAACTTTGTTTTTATTCGTTAATTAAAGAAAACAGGAAATATAAGCTGTCAAAAAGCGCATAGATTCTCTTTTGACAGCTTTTGCCACCTGCTTTTTCTTAACAATTGTTGTCGAAAAAATGTACTTCTTTAAGCTATTAGAATTTTTCTTTTTAATTAAATTAAAAACTACATTTTTTCATGTAATGCCTAATTCTCGTCAAGATATAAGAGTGTAAATATCGTTGGAAATACTTAAATAGAAATTTAAAGTTTAAATAAACCTATTAACGAAAACAACGAATTTACGTTAAATTTCAGTATTAAGCAAAGATCTAACAATAACCAATTACCAAACACGTTTCATGTATGGTGACCCCCTTTGATTTTCATTGTTATCTTTATTTTATTTATTTTTATTAATTGTTGTTATAGCGGCTATAGGAACACTGTAAAAATTGCAAGTGTCAACCTATTATGGTTCAAACGATACAGTCCTGTGAAGGACGAAAGGACAGACAGCGGAGCCTTAGTGATATAGGGTTCCCTTTGGTGCCCTTTGGGTACGGAGGCCTAAAAATAGTAGCAGTACAAAAATGTTCAGCGATATTTGTTTGACTATATTGACATTTGTTGACCACACTTCACTAGCGCCGCCAGTTGGTGAACTCAACTGCCATAGCCAGTATCAGTTTGATACGTAAGCTCAAAATATGTATATGGCATCGCTCGAACCTTAACCTTCCCACGTGCTACGGAAGTAAGATTTGTTTCATATTAATATTTATTTGTTCGGGGTTCATGTACCCAGCCTCCGTAGCCACAATAACTCGAAATTAATGGTAATAGTATTCCGTCGAATGTTTGGGTGTGACACCTGTCGCGTGAGTTTTTTTTTTTATAACACTGAATAGTTATCTGCTCAATCTCCGAAACGGAAATATCGTTATACAAAAAGGAAACGTTATTGTACGTTTGTTATCCAATCACGTTTCGGCAAGACTGATAAGGTTAAACTTTTCGCCGTTGATAGTTTGTCAAAATTACAGGATTACCATGCAAATCTAATTATTAGATTAAATTTTATTATTTATTAGAATAACCTTATTACTACAGTATTAACGTTAACAAATGCATTGCAAATTTAATACACTTATGTCAAAAATAATACACATCGGCCAACGATACAATTCTGAACTGTTTTTATTTTAATGTGTATATAACATATAAGTGAATGAACACAACTTTGCGGCTTCAAGATTGTTCGGAACCGGCAGACCACGTTTTACGCATGCGAGGGGAATAAGTTGACGTCAAACTTTTAAATTGAGGACACATGTTATGTTGCCAACATCATATAGGTATTTGTACATCAAGATGAATCGCGCGATCGATTGGCGAGACAAAAAAGTATTTTCAAGTTTTATGAATACTTGAAAAACCCTATTTAAACATTAAAACCTAGTGCTCGACATATTTAATGAATATTTGTATATTTTTGTTTTACATAAAGATGTAATATTTGATTAAACTTTCGTAATAAAAATATTGCAAATTTGCATAAAAGCACGGATAGACTAGAAGCCCTCTTCTGCGTTCACCGTCCGTGCCGGTCTTCAACCCCGCGAAATTGCGTGTGACGTCTTCGATACTGTGGCGATACGTTTGGCATTTCTGACTCTATTAAAAGCAAACTCTACTGTCAAATTTATTTTCTCTATGCAAATTAATGAAGGAACATATAAACACTCTGATATGCTTATTAACAGTTGTGTTATATTGACTCTACTATATCAAAATAATTCCTGAGTGTTCATTATTTAATCTCACCCCGCGTATACCTAAGGCGTGCTCTCGCTAAACCGAACAATCTTATAATGAAAAGCTGTAAGAAATCATGACGTTTTTAATAAACCTATTAATATATGATGATATTGGTAAAGTTGTGTTCATTAGATTTAAGATACACAAAGCATTATCGTACACATGAGTTTTTGTTACTTGATATGAAATAATGAATTAATTAATGAGCGGCATATAGTTTATGAAGTCGGTGCCAACTCAGACAATTTTAATGGGTACTTGCCAGGTAATAACGATTACAATAATTATATATTCACAACTATAACAGTGAATGAATGATTTGGCACCGATTTCCTAAACTATATGTCACCCATTAATGCTGTTTTCCTTAAAGTAAAAATATAATTTTTGACATTTTAGTTTAAGTTATTGAAGTCGGTTTTTTTGGGATTTTTTTTTGTAAATAATATTTTTAATTTTGATTAGTAGATCCATGGTTAAATTATAAGGTACATCTGTCGATACAGCTGTCATCAATTTTTAATGTAAAGAATAATAATTGAACGCGCTAATTAGACAACAGAAATGACCTCATTGCTATATTGGTCATTGGACTTGAACTCTTTTGGATGAGTGTTAGACTAGAATTTAGAAGTGGGAAGAGAGCGGTAGTTACTTTATCATCGTGGTCGAGCAATACAGCATAGATAGATTGTTTTACCATTTCATTTTATGCATTAATATTACAAAATTAGTACCTTTATGTTCTCAATAGTTCGCAAATACTATAAGGAACAAACACAAAGAAAAGTATACATTGGCAGTAACCGTTGTGGTTGTGTCGGCCGTTGTGAGGAAGTGTATACTTTTCTTTTTGTTAGAACGTATATATATGTGAATAATAAATGTCCTCGATGTATGTATCATGTGTTGTCGGTGATGATTACCGTGTTGGTTACAGCTGTACGAGCCGATCGTATGCGCGGGGGGCGCAACAAGTTTGGTCCGATGTACAAACGTGATCGCGCTAGAAAACTACAGATGATGCGACAACGACAGATCGCGGTCCAGACGCTGCGTGAAGGCGGGCTCGTGCTCGGCTTCGGGTCACCGTATGCCGCAGTGCCCGTGAAACAAGAAATTCAGATCCCCCAGGTTTCGTCACTGACGTCGTCTCCAGAATCGTCACCAGGTCCTGCGCTGCTGGCGGCTCCCCCGCAGCCACCGCAGCCGCCCCAGCCTCCAACTCACGACAAGTGGGAGGCCCATTCCCCCCATTCAGCTTCTCCAGACGCCTTCGCCTTCGAACCACCAGCAACTACGACAACCCCTAGCAGCACCGCTGAAGCCACAAGCACGGAAACATTACGCGTCTCACCCATGATAAGAGAATTTGTGCAGACGATCGATGACCGGGAATGGCAGAACTCGCTCTTCGGACTCTTGCAGAGCCAAACCTACAATCAGTGCGAAGTGGACCTGTTCGAGCTGATGTGCAAAGTGCTCGATCAGAATTTATTCTCGCAAGTCGATTGGGCGAGGAACACCGTGTTCTTTAAGTATCTCAAGGTGAATTTTCGGATAAGTATAATATCCTGTCCTTTATCCTGTACCCTGTCCTGGTGTACACCAAACTAGTTGATAATGCTCTGCAATTATAGCTGTGCGAGTTTTGAGCATTGCGATGGTTTTCGCTGGTTGTATTAGGAATATGGGCGGTACATGAGGCGTTGGTGGGGCTGTGACGCACGGCGGCGGTGCCGACTGTTCGCAATCAATAGACTCGACAACTAGGTCAAGTTCCCACGCTACTCGCGCCGCACCGCGTCGCGCCGCGCCCGCCGCGGCGTTTCATGCTGCGGTAAATACTAGACGCGATAGCTGCACTAACCGTTTCGTATGTTCATGTTAAATATATTTATGTTAAATAATCAAATGACGCGTCATTCAGGTACTTCAGTCGTTAAGTAAATAATAAAATATTCCACCGCTAATAATAGTTTTTATTTGTCTTAATTTAGAAATAAATATTAAGTAAGTAATCTAATATTGCGATTTCAATATATACTTATGTGATTATTACATAGGAAAAACTTTTATTTGATTTTGTGTAAAACTATCAGTTCTTTATTTGCCGCTTGCCATTTATTTGCCAATAGTAGGTATACTATAAGGTAGGTAGGTATGTCTCGTTTTGCTAAAGTAGTCTCAGCATCACCAATCAATCGGTGTCAATTGAGGTGAGTCGGTTTCGGGAGTGCGCCACTCGCTCGTTCTTAACGTTCGAACGGCCCGTGGTTCGTCGTACGCTTACGCAAGAGTCACGTGGGCGAATGGTACGTTGCCGTTCTGTGCATTATATTGCATCTCGCTCTCTCTCCATCGCCACGAAATACATTACACGGCAGAAATAGTTGATGTTGAAACTAGCTACACACGCACGCACACAAGCTCAATCATTCGTCGCACTGGCAGTGATACAGCCGATATACATACATATACTGATTCTGCGATGCGACGTGTGCTTGCATTTGTGCCGTTCTTTTTAACTTCAATAAGAAGCCGAGTCTTTGTCTTTATTATTCATGTGTCTCAAATTTCCCCTCTGACTTTTCTAGTCAGCCTCCTTCCAATCAGTCAAATTCAGTCGATAACACATCCGGTATTCAGTCTAGCAAGATCTTTATTTCGGCCTTACAGAATTGTTTACTCGTTGTTCTGGAAAACTAGGAAGTGTCTTTACGGATACATTTATAGCTTCATTACAGGGCTGCTGTATAAATATTAAAACTATTTCGAGCGAAACATAACCATTGGTGTAGTCAAAAATTGGTCTTTGTTATCGACTAGACAGTCTCGATTTAATTAGAACATCCGTTTCCTAATAATAATATGTATAATAAAGTTACACCACTCAAGCACCAAATATCAATAATTATATACATATATACAAATAAAGACCCCAAATTCTATTATGAAATAATCGGTAATACTGGGTAATGTTAGAGCGTTGAACTAAGTTGTTGTTAGCCCATACTTTCTCCCGTTTACACACGCAGCGGGTGCGAGCGGGACAGCAAGAACAACTTTCGCCCGCTCTTGACATAGTGCCCGTGGCCGAGTTAGCTAGAAAGCGCCTTTCCCCGGCCGCGTAACAGAACGTAACCGTGCGGTAACCACACGGCTTTCTTCTTTCCTTTACGTAAGATATTACGGCGCGTAGCAGTGAACTTGACAGTTGATGCAATGGGTTGTAGGTAGTTTATGTTTCTAATTAAGTACATATTATGTTACGTATTTGATAACAACAAGAATTCAAAATGAAAGAACCTAATTTAGGAATCAAAATAAAAAAAAAACAGTTAATGGAATAGTTTTTGTACTTACCTACCCACTTGAAGTTTCCTATTGCATACAATTTAAGGCAGCTTAGCATTTGTAAATAAAGATACGAAATGACACAGTCCATAATAGATATTTTTTTTCTGATCTATCACATTTATAACATTCATAAGTTTATTATTCAAATATTTGAACGATTGGAAACGGATTTCACCAAAGTGAAAACAATTCCACAACTTTAATTTCATAGAAAACTATTATTTCGGGTGTTTAAGCAAAAAGAATATTACTTAGTAAATTAATACAATATCGTTCTAAAAGCCTATTTTTAAATAAATAAATATTTTTTTCTCAATGTTTTGTTTTAACCCCCGGCGAAAAAAAGAGATCTATACTAATATTATAAAGCGGAAGAGTTTGTTTGTTTGTTTGAACGCGCTAATCTCAGGAACTACTAGTCCGAATTGAAAAATTGTTTTTGTTTTGGATAGTATATTTATTGAGGTAGGCTATAGGCTATATGTATAAAATAATACTATCTGTCTGTCTGTCTATTCGAACAAATCTCCAAAACGGCTAAACTGATTTTGATGAAACTTCACAGATATGGAAAGAAAGTAGTCAAAAATGGCATACACTACTTTTTGTATGTCTGTGTGTACGTCCGTCTGTCTATTCGAGCTAATCTCCAAAACGCCTGAACTGATTTTAATGAAACTTTGCAGACGTGAGAGAAGGTTGTCAAGAGTGACATCAGTTACTTTTTGTGGCTGTCTGTCGTTTGTCCTCACTGATCTATCAGCGTAGATAAAGCCAAAACTACTAAGTCTAGGAAGCCGAAATTCGGAACAGTGGTTTATTTTATAACGTGAGTATTAATTTTTTAAGAAAGGAATATATGGAAATTTCAAATTTAAGGAGGGAGGGATGGAGGGGCTTTGTATGAGAGTCTTTGTTCTTTAAAGTTAGAAACATAAAAAAATTTACATAAATAAATAATGACGTGTTTCAGGGTTTTTGGATTTCCACATTTTAAGGGTGGGAAACGGGAGGTGAAAAGTATGGGAGTATCGGTTTTCCTAAAGGAGTGGAGAGAATGAAGACTGGAAGTTTGAATGGGTGTACCCAATATTAGTTTCAGCAAAAAGTACCTACATATAAACCATTTCGTTAATACTACCTAAAACAGGAATGTGAAGTCTACGCAAGCGAAGCTGCGGGCGGTCGCTAGTGTGTTTATAAGTTAGAAGCCTATGTCTTTCTGTCTGGCTGTGATATTCAGTGCAAGTTCTTTTCTTTGAAAGTTGGTTTAATTAGGACGAATAGCAGGAAAAAATATATATAAAAAAAACAATATGTAGGTACGTAGTTATATTTATAATATTTGTGAATTTCACAAGGGATCATCCATAAAGGACGTCATACATAAAGGAAGGGACGGAGGGGGTCGATGAAGTGTGGCATTGTGTGACAAGGGGTGGGAGGGGTCCTAAGTTTCGTGACGTCACTTTTCAAAATCGTATACATGTAAATCTAAGTGTTAAAATGCTAAATTTTAACTATTAACAAAAAACCTAAAAATATTTCTAACTCTATCTGTATGATTATAAGGTTTAAATTGTTTTCTTGGCTTATTCACACTCGCCTATGAACCCTACACCAATAACGCTACACGCGCCCCGCTTTGCCATGATGTCATCGTTTCTAAAATATGTGACGTCACACTAGGGAGGGGGGTTTCACAAATGTGGCCAACTGTGACAAGGACGGGGAGGGGTCAAAAAATCACGAAATTAGTGTGACGTACTTTATGGATGACCCCCAACGACAAATTAAAGTTGAAATAGGAAACGTGCTCTATCTGAAAATATTCTAAATTTGAAATAGATAATTATGCTCGATTTTTTTATGAATTGCCTTTTTTCCCTCAAAGGTCTTATTAGCATACATCGAACATTTATCCTCTTTGTTACACATCTGATTTCATGTGACTCCCTCGAATCCTTGATAAAGTGATAGGTTCATGACTGATAATTTTTTTTATGTAACGCCTTCGTATAATGATAACTTATCAATTTGTATCTTCGCGCCGGGAACGAAATATCATTATCAACCGGTGCATGTCTAATTTTTTAAATACCTTTTTTTTCTCGTGCCACAGAGCAACAACACAAACACCGTTTCGGAAAAAAGAAGCAATCGTTTTCGAGTTGATATTCGAATAGTTTAGTTTCTACGACAATTTCTAGATTGTTAGGAGTATGTGTTGTAATTGAATAAATAAATATAATTACTGCTATATGTACAAATACAACATTACGTATATAAAATATATTCTTCAGATAATATCATCAGTGTCGTGATAGCCCAGAGCACAACGAACCTGTCTTAAATTTATAAGGCCCCACAGGGCCATGGTTCGAATCCGGGCGTGTACCAATGAGTTTTTCTGACTTAAGTACACAATATCACTGACACCGTGCTTCGGAGGGCACGTTAAGCAGTCGGCCCCGGACGCTGTCAATAGATGGCGGTCGTTACAGTTCCCAACCCGCAGTGGAGCAGCGTGGTAGACTTAAGCTCCAAGCCCCCCTCCTCACCCTGGGGAAGGCCTAAGCCCCTGCAGTGGGGTAAAATGGGCTGATGATGATGATGATGATGATGATGATGATGATGAATATCATCACAGTCGATGGTCAAATTACGTAATTACCTAGTACATAAACGCTATTACTAGACAATTCAAACATTTTATGTTACACTGATAACGGCGGTGATCCAAATTTAGATAAATTTATCTCACGTGTTTCCCATCAACATACTTTCATACCAGTTCCGACGCTGACTCTCAATGTTTACCTGTAGGTACTCTAGTTAAAAAAAAAATGGTTATAATAAATTGTACCTATCAATATAAATGTATTTTTTTTTATTTAAACAAAATCCACTCTTTTATACTTATAAAAATAAACTTCTTTTTGTATGTATGTAGGTATGTCTATAGTATATGATAAACTTAACCTATTAAGTTTTTTTTATTCTATATAACTTGCTACGAAAGCCCTTATAATTTCAAATTCGTCGAAGTAAGAAATAAAGTACTGAAACGTTACATTCTAAAATGGTTATTTAGACGCAAAGGAAATGAACGTATAACTTGTATCTCTTTCGCACTCGCACGTTGCCCTTGTGTACATATGCACTTGAATCGCCTACAGTTAACCCTTGCTATTTCTAGATATGATGTTCTAATTGGACCTATCAGTATTTATCGATTCTTAATATATATGTATTATTATATTATGACAACACTTAGTCAGCTGTTTTTAGTACTTTCGCTCGATATAAAATCACTGGGCAGGTACAAATAATTCTGTATTTTCTTTTATATCTACGACAAATTCTTTTGAAGAAAACTTATCTTTACTAGAATATAAGACGAACAAGGTTCACAAATTATATTTAAACACTCCAACCGCAAACCACTTATTTTTTATTTCCCACCGCTGTAACTTTATAGTACACGAGAACGCTGTCCCTCAGTTTGAACATTAAGGTGACATTGACCTAGTTGAGTTGAGACAAACCAAAATGGCGCTGCTGCGTTGTAGGGAGGTAGGGAAGTTTCTCTACACTAAAACGACTTAAGTCACTTAGGGAAACGTGATTTATACCGTATTGCGTACGCAATACAGTGTAATTTCAAATATATATTTACACTGCGCAGTGAAAGCTATTTGTTTACTACCCCATCGGACGGCAATAGTAAAATTATGAGCTTCCGGTTTGCACGGCAAGTCTAACAGTACCTAGTAACTGAAATTACGTTATGGGTAACCGGAAACCAAGTAAATAAGTAACATCTTCATTGTCACATAACATGTTACATATTTACCCATCTCGGTTTCATCGAACGCGAAACAGTTTTACAAAATTTCATTAACAAATTTACAGTTTGGTGAACATGTAGTTTTGGAAATAGACAGTTTGTATAACTAACTTCACTCGTTTAATATCCGCGTGAAAAGATAATGCGTCCGTGTCAAGTCAACTAGTTCGTAACAATATATTAATAAAACAAATATATAACTTAGAAAAATAGAGATTTTAATGTATTTCTCTTGAAATGGCAATCTCGAAACCCGGTGGGCGCATAAAAGTTTAATCGGGCCGATTGATAAAGCAATTTCGTCTACGCGATCTCGCACCATCGCATTGGGTAAGCCAGTGTGGCAATGAGTGTAGCTCCAAAAATTAGCATTTCGTAAACGAATTTTATTCGGTTAGGAAACACGGGGCGTTTCAAACCAACGCAACACTATATTATGTAGGTCACGAAAGCGCGTAGAGCGTGCTATTAAATATTATATTAAAATTAGATGTTTGTCGGATACAAAAAAATATTGAAAGCGATACCTACGTAGGGGAACTTGATCTAGACATAAAATTGGAAAAAACGCCAATTTGAAATTATTTATATTTATTTTTATATAAAGTCATAATAATTACTTAAAAATTTATACAGGTTTAATAAAAAAAAAAATATAAAATAAATAAACAATAGTTTTGTTTGAATTGGCACCGTTGTCCTAACGTCGATTTTTCATAAAAAAAAATTTTTTTGACCTCTGGCCGCTCGAAATTGGTTATAAAACTAGATCTATGAAGTACCGAAATTTTGTAGTAGAAAAATACAAAAGTCGCTGAGCGAAAACGAAAACCACGCTGTGCGTCTTTAATGCAAAGCGATTGTATTTAATCGGTACTGCATAGATCGGTATTTTGTTTCGTTCTAATTTTGTGTCGGGTATAGAATTTTGCCTTTCCATTTGTCCTCAGGTCGATGACCAAATGAAATTGCTGCAGCACTCGTGGTCTGACATGTTGGTTTTAGACCATCTTCATCAAAGAATGCACAACGGATTACCAGATGAGACTACTTTGCATAATGGGCAAAAATTCAATTTACTATGTCTAGGATTGCTCGGCGTGCCAGGTTTGACTGACCATTTCAATGAGCTGCAGAACAAATTGGCAGAATTAAAATTCGATATACCGGACTACATTTGCGTCAAATTTTTGTTGCTGCTTAATCCTGGTCAGTATATTATATATATATGAATGTACTTTTAAGAAACTGAGCTTAAAAATGCGAAATGTTTTATATGTCTGTTAGTTTATATGTAAACAATTATTGTTTAATTAATAAACTCATTAAGAAAATTATGAAACGTCATCTTTATAATGAAAGAAATATGAATTATTTAATTATACAAAATTATAACAAAACAGACGCTTTGAATTCCAGAACTGTTTAAAAAAATTTTTTCGAATCGGGTAGTATAAAAGTTTAATTATGTTTGAAGATTCATCTCGGGATTACAGATGTACGAGGCATTGTCAACGTAAAATGTGTTCGCGACGGATACCAGACAGTCCAAGCTGCTTTATTGGACTATACTCTGACCTGCTACCCTTCAATACAGGTTTGTATAAATACGACGTGATCTCTAGGAGATAGCTGGGGAACTAGGAAAGTTTGATAATCCTTTTTTCCAGCCGTCTACGGACAGCGTTGTTTAGACCATAGACCATAAATTCGACCTCAGTGTATATTAAATAATTTTTCAAAAATTATACTTTTGAAAGCGCTGAAGTAACTTTATCTATCTAAACTTTATCAAGCTTTGACAGTGTTATAGATTGTGCCAAACAACTTTATCCTCCTGAAATTGACGCGGATACGGATTTGCATATTTGCAGAGTCTGCTTTCGCCTGACGCTACTCGCCTCAACTTCAGAGCGATCAAGAAGTTTCGCACAAGCTGTAGCCTTTGTGGAATATGCTGAAATGTATTTGCTATCTAACCATAAGATTATTTTTCGTTTACCATGGCCATTGGTTTTTTTTAGTGCATTTCACAAAAGCTAATATTGTTACTGTGAGGCAAAGTTACTTGTACTAGGCAAAGTTGGCAGGGTTGACGGTATATAACTGTTATGAATTTCACGATCTAAAACTTCGTGGGACACAGCCACAATATTTGAATCGATATAAAAAACAAGACCACAAATTCGACCTCAGTGTATACTAAATAATTTTTCAAAAATTATATTTTTGAGAGCGGTGAAGCAACTTTACTCGCAACAGTGGAGCAAAATGAAAAGACGTGGCCAAGCGTAAGCTGATCACCTAAGAAATAGGTGTATCCGGTAGTGTTTTCTTCAATAGTAGAAATTAAACCAAATAAATGGATGAGTAGGTAACCTAAAATCATGCGCTTGTTGTATACTTTACACAATATCTAATATTGTACGAAATTGTATTGAAAAGAATTCACATCTGCTTGTGTAATACTAGGGAATTATACCTGTTCACCAAAGGGATAAGCAGAACATGTATACCAAACACAGACATCAATTAATAGTATTTGAATGATTTCTGTATTTTTGAAGTAATTCTGAGGGTCAATCGAGTGACTAAAATATTCTCTTCGGAAGCCTTATTTGTTCTGAATCTGAAACGTAAAATATTGCTAAAGAAATTCTGACGAATTTCTTCTTCTATACTTGTAACAAAAGAAATCTGAACAAAGATGTAAATATATAACGAAATGTGCTTTTTACTGTTAGCTCTAATTGCGATACTTTTAAGACTAAATATGTACTATAATAATAGTACTAAATAATAAAATATAAGTATAGAATAAAAGCATATTCCAGGCTTTAACTATATAATAAAATATAAGTATCACAAAATAAAAGCATATTCCAAGCTTTACAAAAGGGTCAGAAAATTCTTGTTTTCAGGCAAACTTTATATAATTTTAATAGGGTATCATCTCGCTGACAAGACAGTTTATAACATCAAGTGTATGTTACATCATATTTTTTGTTTGTCCATATGTACCCCACAAATAGAAATTAAAGTTTGAATATATAACCTGTATTATATTTTATTTCGAAAGTATATGTAATGTTAAGAAACTAATTTTAAATTTTTTCTTTTTGGATAACGTAGACATATTTATAAAAACGATGTCAGTCTCAGAACTGTCAATAGTAATACCGTCATTGTTTTTATAAATATGCAACGGCAATGGCTAAACTTATAATTCCACCCAATGACGTGACGCTATAAGAATTTTCATTATAATATTGCTCTGTAAATGCCGATCCAAAAAGAAAAAATTCAGATCAGTTTCTTAAAATTGTCTATTCTTTCGAAATAACGGACTTTAGTTAAAAAATTTGGGAATGGTCAATTACTACAGATTTTGAGACCGCTTAACGAATTGCTACTTTAAGGCGCAACAATATGTTCCCTTGCTGGGTATTGCAATCTATGGGTATTAAAATTTAATAAAAAAAATATTTATTTAATAAAATAAAATTTAATATGAAATATTTTTATTTTTTACGATTTTCCCATAGTCTGTGTACACATTAATTCACTGTGGGCTCATTTAAGGTTAGCCGTCACTAAAGGGAGTCGTTAGCAAGTTGTGTAATTATGTTGATTGCGTATAAGTTAACTGTTTTTAAATACGTTTCAGGATAAATTCGGTAAATTGGTGACTGTGGTCCCTGAAATCCATGCACTCGCAGCCCGAGGCGAGGAACATCTGTATCAACGACATTGCGCCGGACAGGCGCCCACACAAACTTTGTTGATGGAAATGTTGCACGCGAAACGCAAGTACGTATAACATAATAGGAAAATAAAATCGGAGGGCATGTACATTTCTTGTACTCGCTGTCTTTAGTATATCTAAACCAGAATCAACAATTTGGGAAACTTTTGTCTGTCTATTACATCCATCGAGCTAAAAAAAAAATATGTATTCATTCTTTTTTTTTATTTGACAAATTTGAAAATATTTGCCATATATAACATATAATAACGTATACATCACAACAACATCTAGGCCCCAAATTGTATGTGTATGCCCATGTAGTGCCCCATATGTAAGCACAGATAGACGGTCGTGCCTCCAGTGTTCCGATCTGCCATCAGTGACGAGCGGACGGTCCCCTGCGGAGCGTGTACTCGCTTACTGAATTTGTTGTTTTACTTAAAACCATTGATTTAACAGTTTAATAAGGATTTGTAGTCGCTAACCAAAAACGAAATAAAAGCGTCCGCAACGAGCGTGGGCTGATATGGCCGCGGTCCGACTCCGTTGTGCGCGTCAGTGCATACAAATACTTATTACGGTTCGGACGTGACGCACTGTTTACGGGGATATGACGAGAATTAAATCGTGATAATGTTCAAATTAAATTAAAAATAATCGAATAGCCGTCTGTAGGTATAAACTAATGTTACATTATAATGTCTACTTACAGCAAATAGGATATTCAGCTCTTTTTTGCGTGTTTGACGAGTAGTTTTACAAATTTTTACGACACAAGTCGGCATCGCGCACGTTTACTCGGCGCTAAGCCATTACACCGACTAAAAGTCGGTTGGAAGACTTATTGCGTTTTGGATGACTTCCTGCGCGGACACTTTAGAACGCGGACACTTTAGAACGCGGACAGCACATCCAGTTATATTATTGGTATATCAATGCTTAAAACATATAAATTCGAAGTAAAGTGAGTGCCTCAATTTAAGCTAATGGCGTATTTTATTTGATAACAAGTTACACTTCTAAAATTGACGACGCAGATTTCTTAGTAAAGGACGCTTACGCGTACCTACTCATATAGTCTTATCTTTGAGATTGCAACAGTTACAAGAATCGTAGGTACAAGAATATAACTGCTCGAAATCACAAGAAAACTCACAAAATTCTATTTATATCCTATATTTAGGTATACTTTACACATTAAATAAAAAAACCGGCCAAGTGCGAGTCGGGTTCGCACACGAAGTGTTCCGTACCACCGTAAGATATTTCACATTTTTAGGTTTCCGTAGCTCAAAAGGAAAAACGGGACCCTCATAAGATCACACGTTGTCCGTCTGTCTGTCAAGACCCGTGGTCAAGGCCCTTTATCTCGGAAAAGCGTGGAGATATCGAGTTGAAATTAAAACCATATACTCAGGTGTATAGTCCCTTGAAGCTGTAAAAATTCAAACTTCTAAGTTGACGTACAAAAAAAAGGTTCGGCCGTTTATGCCGCAGAAAACGTATATTTCGATACTCTCAAGGAAATCAAAATCAAAGGGAGTTAGTTTGGCCTCAGATAGCAGACCTGTAAATCCCGAGCTGTATAGCCAACAACTAGATACAATGTATGTGGCGTAGGATAATTAAAAAAAACTTTGCCAACTTTTTAGATATTTGCGAACACCCTAAACTGATTGTGGAAATCCGGAAACTTTTGAACTCATGAACAATTTGCAAAAATTCTAATATTTACCACGACGATGAGCAGCGTGGTGGATTAAGTTCCAAGCCCCCTCACCCTGGGGGGAGGCCTGAGCTCCTGCCGTTGGGCATAATGGGCTCGTGGAAGAGGAAGAATACAAATTAATTTATTTATACATACATACAAATTAGAAAAAACCATTAAAGTGCAAAAATCAATACAAATTGGATATATGTTGCGATGAGATGCAAAAAAAAAACATAAACTTGTTCACTACTTTTATATTTTATAGAAACAAACAGGCATACAAGGAGATATAGACATACAAAAATTAAAATTTAGTAAAATTAATAATGTGTTGATCATGTTTAGATATACGTTAAGTGTATAACAACCACAGACAAGTCAACCTTATAGACCACGCTTTGACAGGGAGTAGCATTCGCCAAGGCTATGTAGTGACACTACATAACTACGTCACTAGTGAGCCGTCAGTTGGAAGCACGTCGGAAGCCATTAAACTGTCAATTTTGAACGAGCCAATGAAAACTAGCCGACCTCTCCCCGCACCCCGCCACTTTTTGGCGATTTCATTTTCGTACTGACGTTTATTAAAGCGTGGTCTATAGGTTGACTGGTCTGTGATAACAACACAGAGCTATGAAATTTATTCTAGTATTTTTATTTATTTACAAAAATTGTTTATTTTAAAGTTATTGAATTTATTAGGGATTGCAATTGTTCGCTATCAAATTACGGTTGTACTATAAAGCTGTATAAAAATGAGTAACGTCAAATTCATGGTAAATTACGCTTAAGCGTACACTATATATATATTTCCTAGCTCGGTGCATTGCAATCAATCGAAATACGGATATATTTAAAATACTCTGATTCTGTGTATACAAGCAAATTATCTACAAACTAAATTTTTTATATACATACAATAATTCTCTGTTATGCCTGGGGCATTTTATTAGTTTAATTTTCTTTCCATTATGATTGATTGCGTTTGTATTATTTAACATCTTCACTTTTCTCTCTGACACTACATTACACTAAACTTGATTTCTTCATTATATGTTTTAAGATTTGACATAACTATTTCGTATAAATTGAATTTTAATAATATGAAAACTGTTTTAATATAGCTAAAGACTTTAATATATTCTTCTGTCTGTTTGTCGTACATTGCGTCTTTTAGTTTTTAGAATGTACCTATTTCGAATGTTAAAGTTTAACTATTTACGCTTACAATACGTAAAACCTTAAAAATCCACAATGAATGTACTTTTTCATTTTCAATGCTTACATTGTTTGTTAAGAGCTTTCAAAGTTAGAAGTCTTATAAAGCCGCCTTTTATTCTAAACAAAGTGAAACAAACAAATTCCAAACGATTCATGCGAAACTGTGTTTTAAAATGGCATGAAAATATAAATGCTTTTACAAACAGTCGGCGTGAATTGTTTTAAAATAATACACTGTAAATGGTAATTTAATTTAATTTCAAGCACCCGCAAATCACTAAACATTTTAATATAAAGTCAAACACAATTCACTTATTTATTTTTATTTTATTTATTTAGGACAACAAACGACTTATACAATGAAACTTAAATATCTTACGATATGTGTACAGTTTATAATAATTGTACAGTCGACCACTAACTTACAGTAGGTGTACATAATATATGTATGTCTATGTAGGTTTTAATGATTTTCTACCCATTCAGATGATTACGTCGACTATATTCAATATGTTCTAATGATTTTGCTGTTGTACACAAACTCACTTTCATTTGTATACAAAATTGTATATATATATGTACATAACCTATGTCAATTGAGAATAACAATTGTTCTTAATTTAAATTATATTTTTCTTTGCGATAGGCTATTTGACTATTTTTTTTTATATGAAAGATTTTTCTAAATATATCATAACAGTGAAAGAATTATAAAAAATAAATCATTAATAACAAAGTTATGAATGTTTAAAATGTCCTGTTAGACAGAGAGGGCAATACCGCACGGCGTACCTATGTGTGACGTCAGGCCATTTAAAATAATGTTAAATATCGTTTCGCATGAAAGACAGAGACAAAAATTTTAATGCTTATAATTTCCATATTTTTCAACGGAATCTAATTTTGTTTATAAATTTTGTTATAAAGTCTATTTTTACTTTATAAATATAATTAATATATTAACTATTAGTCAAATACCCTATTGTACAATCGATCTGTTTGTTGTGTCAAATTGTTGAATGGCAGACAAGAGTTTTTGGGTGTCTACCAAATCTGAATACCTTATCTAATACAACTGTCCTATAAGCCTAGGATTTAGGAACTGGACGAGTTCAATAGACTGAGAGGAAATATGTGAGTCCAGTAGCAGAATGGTTGGTCTAAAATACCCATCTGTTATGATACCCTAACTAGTGGGATTTTTTTTCATTATATCACAACTTAAATTAACTATTTCGAACATACATCGGACAAAAAGAAGTTCGTAGTCTTGGTAGAAGAACATGGATTACTTCGTTCTGGAGAAGGCGCAACGTTCGTTGGAATGTTTTTGACAAACATCTTAGAAATTAAAACCTATTTTAAAGGTTGGCGTCATGTTAGTATTGAAATGTTTAAAACAAGGCCAGCGACAAAAATTTAAAGCTATATGCTGTGTTTTATGCTATTTGTATAATCCATTTAAATAGCGTAGAGCAGCAAAGATTAAGACTAAAACTCAAATTGAATTGAGTAAAATTAATGGACGTCTCGTGAAAATTGTTACGTCTCTTTTTCTCAAAAATTTTCTCTTTTCAAAGTATATAAAAATGAAAGTGATTTTGTGTACTAATAATATCTACATACTCTACATATATATTTTTTATAGTTCCACATTTGTCTTGCAATTCTTGCAATTTCATCATGTCTATCGTCCGTCTGTCATGGCCTTGCTACTTAAACCATTTTCTATCCATTTCATGAAATTTTCTATATTTGCCTTGTTCAAAGTGACAAAATTTTTGTGAGGCACCCCTCAAAAATGGAAAATACTTATGAATGTAGTGTTGTTGTGTGAAACATTTAAAACCCTATTCATCATATCAACTTTTTAATTTTAATTTTGTCGCCCCAGTCACGCTGTGTGAACCGCCATATTTGTTTGCAGTGCCCCCCCGCAGCTCCCCCGCTCTAATTTGGCAACACTTTAAAAGTTTGTTATAGTTCTCGCAATTGGCTTAAGGTAGGTAAATACTTTCAAAAAAAATTATTTTCATTAATCTATAATGCTCCGCTTGGATGGTAGATGATAAAAACTGTTTTTAATATGATGTCGTTTAGATTTAAAATAAAATATTTTTTAATTGTTCTATTTTGTGACAGATTTAATTAATGTTTTTTGTTCAATTTTCAGTTAACATCGTCAGTCATTAAGTCCATTACTTAACTGTCGAAATTTGGGTGCTAGTACAAAATATTTTTTAAGAGCAGCACAGACGGATATTCCATTATTATTAATATCCAAATTAAATTACGGTAAATTAATTTGCGTCCAGGTCAATGATTCAATAACAACAATATATCTAACTATTACATTTATTTAAACTCGAAATTTGTCCATTGCGGCAATAGAGTTTCCTACAAAGATGTCTATAAAAATTATGTTTTGCGTTTATATCGTTTATAATAATGTTTGATTTAGGAGCCAAGTTTGATCGTATACCTGATTGGATTCGAATTCCGTTTTCAAATTTTGGTGTTAACGTTATGAAAATTTTGACTACCTTGTGGCGTCTAAGTACAAAATATCTTTTTTTATCACGCGTACGCCATAAAATGTGCATTATAAAAAAAATCCAAATTATCATTTATTATTATGGTGTATTATGAACTTTCCCAGTGATAAATGTCCCCAATTTACACAAATCTATCAAATAAATAATAAAATTTTAAATTTATCAATTTATTTTAAAACTACACACTTTCTTTAAAACAATTACAATATTTAACATTTTATTATTAATTTTCCATTTGTGCCAATAACATATAAGACAAACGATAATTATTATCATTTGACCCATTTGCTATAATTATTTGTATTATCCATCACAGATTTAGTAAAAATTAGGAATTTGCACAGTAAAAATAAAATTCATTCATAAAAGTACTTATTGACTGACTAAAAAAAAAACATTAAAATGGGATTTTAATGGATTCACTATAATGTAGCATAATTGTAAATGTAAAGAATCAACTCCTCACAAATTAAAAAAAAAATTATAAATTAGTAATTTTTACATTTAAAATAGGTACCAATTTAGGAAAAGAATAATGTGGTAATATAGCAAAAGCAATTTGTAAACATTCATCTATCATCGTAGACTGGTTAATTTGAAATGAATATGCAAACGAAATTTAGTCTACTTTTTTTTCGTATTTACAATATAATTTTATTAAAATAAATTCATTATATTTTGGGCCATTTTGAAATAGGTATTGCAAAATGTTCATTAGGTTGTATCAAAAGTCCAGACTACTTTTAAGTTACACCACAAAATAATCTTGTTAAAAAATAAGTAATAAAAATTAATTATAGACACGTGTAATTGAGTAATTTTAATGCACGATTTAAAAATTTAAAATAATTTAGCTTTTCGATTTACTGCGACGTAGAATATGACGTAAAATACTTTCTCAAGGATATTATTACATGTGATGATACGCTATGAATTTGACACTCGTCATATCTACTGGCTTTCTCGCGGCGAAAGCCCACCAGCCCAGCCTAAAGCTAATCAACGAGGTTGTAAGCTTATGTTGTCTGTATTCTGGGATTATCAAGGAATCATTTAATGGGAACTCCTCGAGAGTAATCTATAAGAAGAATACGCCAATCTTTAAAGAATAGCTTCGTAAACTAGAAGAGGTTTTATAAACTAAATGGCCGAAACGACTTGGAGTCCAACCTTTGTATGTCAACGCGAGCCAAATTAACACATAAACAGCTGGAAGAGCTAGAATAGCTAACTGTTCCGCATCCACCGTACAGTTCGAACCTTGGCCCGGCCACTTATTGGGGAAACAGTTTGAAAATTCTGTGAGTCTGATAATTGAACTAGATTTCTTATTGAATCTCAACCTCTTTTATTTTAGGAGACAGATATTCAGGCTTTGCCCAGTGGATGGTTGCCTGTGGTTGATAACAAAGGAGATTACATCATAGATTAAAAGTAGCTTTTTTTTTAATAAGAAACAATATATTAAGCAATAAATCGTTTATCACTGGCAAGGAGATACGGGACAACCCGATATATTTACGGGCTAAAGCGAAGGGACGTAAAAACCTCTCGTAGTAAATATTTTTAACGAAAATGCAAACATATATATATATATATATATAGGACTTCTCGGTGGCTCGTCGCTTTGGCCCAAGCAAAGACTAACCAAATATTTTTTTTTTAAATTCTTGGGCAGTAATATATTTTAATTGAATTTTAAATTGATGAAATATGCATCAGGCAGGTTTGAAAAGTAGATCCGTGGTTTATGCTACAAATTATTTTCTGAAGGAGACATCAGCTTGAGAGATAAGTGACGTTCAGCCGACCATCTATTGTGAATGAAAAAGTGTTTAGGTACATATTGCACTCAACAGACAGCTATATTATGCTAGTAACTGCGTATTATGAAGTAAACAATACTCATCGACGGGTATACATCTGCAATTGCTAGAAAAATCGATCGTTTATGAGTTCAGACGAGAAGAGGTCATTTTTAGCGTTGTCGTTAAAGAACTGCTTATACCTGTGGTGGTCCGCCGAGATTATGATAAAAAAGATTTCACTTTGAGGACAACTTTAAGCTGATTCCAGATGGTAGACCTATGAATTACGAACTACAAAGCCAACAACTGGGCAAAGTGAAATCCTTCACGAATGAACAGGAAGAGTATCAAGATATACACAGCGACATTTTGACCTAACTAACTAGATGTTTGTGTATATACATGGACGTTCTACCACATCTAGCGCCCCGGTGTTGTTCTATCTGCTCACGGCTTATTTGAGCATGGTCTTCGCTGAAGTCAAGGCTTGACGAAAGTTCTTTTACTCCAAACTTAAAGAATGGTCATGCCTCCAAGTAGAAAACAGGCTGAAAAACCGTCTATAATTATAAAAGTGGATAGAGTTTACTTTCATGAATAATTAGTTTTGGTTTTATATTTGTAGGGTTTCGTACATCAGAGATGAAATAAGAGAACCCTTACAAGATCGTTCTGGTGTCTGTCTCCCCATCTGTCACAGCCTATTTTCTCTGACCGAGTGTGTTCGTATTTTTAAGTTTTCTCCGTATCTACTGGACGAAAAAAGTTGAAATTTGGAACATACAACTATATGTTCATAGTGTGGTGACCCAATCGCTGACGTGCAGTGCAACTAAAAGAATTCTTTTTTTGGGATTATTTCTAGGAGCCAATATAGAAATTTTAAAAAAAAATCTGAAGTGCATCATGTGACTTGAAGAGCTTGTTGTGATAAATAAAAATATACACCCGTTTGATAATTGAAAAATACATAATTTAAAAGATATTAAACAAAATATAAAATATATAAATATACAGAAATAAAATTAAAAAAAAAAACTTAAATATAAAGCTGCACGTGTATTTTATAGCATAATCTTAATTATGCGTATAGATGGTGTATAAAATGTGTTGCTTAATTTATCCAAAGTTTAATAAAAGTTCGATTGGGCTGGCGGTTATGGTAGCTTACATATATGAAGGATTTGAGCTCAAATCCTACCCTAAACTTGAGTCAGAATTAAAAAAATAATAGGTAATGCTGTATAATTTATAGGAAGTAACTCTTTCCATGCGAGTCCGAGTCGCACTTGACCGGTTTTTTTAAAAAATTTATAGTATTAAATCAGACATGACTTTTGATGCTACCTAATATTTATAACGCCCTTATTGTTTGAGTATATGTAAAGTAAATTAATGTAATATATTTAATTCAATTGTACGTTAATAGTTACAATTAATTACAAATGTATGGTATGGAAAATTTCTTTATTTCTAGGCCCAATGGTGGTGAAATAGCCAACAGGAGTGCAGAGCACACCTCAACTTTAGACCGATTGTATGTTATTTAGATACATAATTGCTATGTTTGTTTATTTTTTTATTTTATTTTATTTTTTTGTTTATATTTATTCAACTAACACTAAAAAATTCATCCAATTTCAGATGCGACGAATACTTTAAGAAGATAGATCACTGGACATGATTTTGTTTCTGATTTTAAACGTGTACCATGACAACATGCTACATAGTTCAAGAAAATTTTACAATAAATATTTAAAATAGTTATAGTTATTTAAACCTGTAAAAAAATTAATTTTAGTTCTTTTAAACAATTAAAATGTTAATACTTGTTTGGTATGAATGTTAAATTTTAAAATATTTGTGATCATTGAATGAGATGTTAAGTTTTATTTAGAATTTATTTTAATAACCTAATATTTTAAGATGTAATAAAGTCAGAGACAAAATCGTAGGAGGAGTGACCGCGGTTGAATTACAAAATTTATTGTAAATTAAAATTAAAATAATGAAATTGGATGAAACAAAATATTATTATATAAAACCGCACTTCGTGGCAAGGATATTTTTATCTCGTAAGTAATATATACATTTCAGTATGATTTATCATTTAGAATAAAATAGTACGTAAAACACTTTAGTTTTAAAAATGCGCACTACACTATCAATGATTTCATCACCTGTATGTATGTATTTCTTACTATTTTATTTAAAAAAATGCCAATTTTGTGATTTTAATACGTATCGTGTAAGAAAAAATTTGAACAGGTGTAAATCTAATACAGTTAAGATAATTTTGTTCGAATCATAGTTGACCTTGGCCTAAATTATACTTTATAAATTATTATAAATTCATCGGAGTAATTTTTTTTATACAAGTGTAGTATCAATGATAAACTTCAAAGTCAACTCCATTGCTCCGAATTTAATTTTAATTAATGTAATTTTCCATAGAACTTTTGCTGACATCTCTTGAGAATCATCAACTTATTCATTCATAGTTTTATTTGATTTGGTTGTAATAATAATGGACAGATGTCGCTTTCACAAAAAAGACAAGAAATTGAAACGCGAACTTTTCGTAAGACTATAGAGTTTCCTTGATATTATTCAATTCATTCTATTGTAAGTTGCTGAGATGGCTTGTTATTTAATTTTTAAATGCCATTTGTTATTTTTCAGATCTTAATGGCGAGATGTGGATTAAAAAAAAACGTACGCTGATACCGGATCACTCACGCAAACACTACGAAAAAATTTGCAACATTTTAGATGTAGTCAAAATGGTTGGTGTGTGAAATAAGTTATTTCGTGTAACGCCCGCGGGCGTGCCTAGTCCGACGCTAACGTAAATACATTTTATTATTTATGTAAAAATTTTCAAAAAATGTCTGTACTAACATTAACCATAACCGGTCTAAATTCTTTTTTTTTAATTTAATTTATTTAAACGTCTTAAAATCACAATTTTTCTTTTAAGTACAGAACGTCCGGTTCACTCGCAGTTTTATTTTTTATTAAATGTTATAAAATATTTTAGGAAAACGTCTGTGATTATAAACGAGAAAAATTGTGGAAAATCTTTTAGTGTAAACTGAAAATTATTATTAGTTATAATGTTTCTGCAATGAATTTTGAGGTGTTATTCTATTAGTATAACAGCACAGCAACATAAGTACTTGCGATTAAATGAAAACAGCTTCTTTTTCAGTTGTCTTCACTTGTTTTCTCAATTTGTTGGGATGTGTGCCAGATTTTATTTTCAAAGGTTGGGAGAGTTTGGCTTGTAACACTTCGAATTTTATCCAAAAGTTGTCATTATGCAATTAATAGATATATGAATGTATTTGTAAAGGTGTAAAGGAAAATTTAATGCTATATTAAACTGTAGATACGTTGTTTGCTGCAAGATATTTTTGATGTTTAAAATCTAAAACGATTTATCAGGTCAACCATGCCAGTACAAAATAAGAAGTGTAAATAAATATATACATAAAAATGTATTAAAGGTACATATATGTATTTACAGTGAATTATTCTACTTAAATTTATCTATTTCTCTACGTACATACACTCATAAAGCCTTAAAAGTCCTAGATTTTTAAATAGTATGGGTAAATCAAACGTTTGCTCGTAACCAAATTGATATGATAATATTATATTTTTATAAAGAATATTGTCCTCAAGTAACATATATAATATGTTAGCGGAAATTACATGATTTCATATTTTTCTAACAGATCTTAACAGTAGAGTAGCAGTACAAAGATAACATTTACGTGGAAACATTTTTGTAAACATTGTTGTAATCACTTAAAATTGAATCGTTACAAGTTTAGTTGGATAGATATTGTATTAATTTTGAAATTGGATAATGTTACTTACATATGAATTACTTCATGTATTGTGTAGCTATGTAGGTAGGCGTTGATTATATATTATCTGATTTGGACCGATTTCCTTCGAAATTGTGATTGATGAGTGTTAATTGATTGGTTGATACCTAATTATATTTACTTCATGTTTTCTTGCACAAAGTGCAACTAAAACTTAGGGCTTTAAATCAACGATTTAATGTAGTTGTTTTTTTTTCGGATGTCCTTGTTTATATACTAGATTGAATTGCACCAAAATTACTTGTAATTATACCGTCCAGTGCGTGATTTCTATTTAAAGAGAAACGCATTCAACGCGTGTGTGTTTTTTTTCTATGCGTTGTATATTTTATAGTATTATAATAGTAAATGTATTCTAATTTCTTAAGCTTCAAATACGTCATATATCATTTGTCTTCTCCTTAATTCGCTAACGCGGCATAATTTTGTCGGCAGCCATGCACAAGTATTAAGAACATTGTTAGTTTTCTAACACCTTGTTTCCACCAAGTATAATACACTGTATTATACTGTCATATCCATACTGTATCACTGTAGCATACAGTGTATTATACTTGGTGGAAACAAGGTGTAAAAGTCACATTATTACTTGTATAAATGAAATTAAAGGAAAATAAAACACACATGCGCCGTTTGATGTTTCATTCTGATATGTACGCATAGTTCCTGATAATGTGAAGATAATATTTACCGTGTCACAGCACATTACATAATGTTAAGTTTGAATCAAATAAAAAAAAAACAAAATAATGAATGCATAAAATGCAGCTACCAAGAATTATTTCAACATGAATTGTTAAAAAGCGCCATCTAGTGAATCACTGACGACACAAATGTACAACCTACTTTCTTCCCCGTTTGCGTTTGTAAAAGAGGTTTTATTTTAAATGTGTGCTAGTTACTAGTGTGTAATAGTTAATTTTTCATTGAAATCTTAACCTCATTGTATGTCTTCAGTTAAACATAGATGCTTTATTAAAGCAAAGCTGATCTGTGATGGTGTAGGTAGATATTAGGCTGTGTGGTGCAGTTTCATTTTTAAATATGTATTTATATATATTCTTGTACATATATAAAAAAAAAACATTTATTATCGGCACAGCGACAAAGTGACACTAATATTGGAGGAATTTAGAAAAATATGAAATCTCCTTTATTTAGTGCATTTCAATTGTACTTAGAGTGACCGTGTGGTTATATATTAATAAATATAAGTAGGTATATGAAATACATTTAACATTTTTAATTATATATATCAAGGAAAGTCACTCTAAGCATAATGAACAGTAAAAAAAATATATGAAGTTGGGTTTCTCTTAGTAGAATTATTATGGTGAACATTATGTTGGTAAAATAAAACAAAGAAATATAGAAAGTTAAATAATTATGACATATTCGTATTAAAAACATATATTTTAATGAATTTTGACTCCAATCCGATGATGGAAATAAAATGAATTTATTTATTTATTTTATACTTTTGACAAAATCATAATTTTATAAGATCAATTTGTTTTTGTGAAGTTTTTTTTTTAGATATTTTATGTTCTTTTATTATCTTTGATACATAGGAACTTATTAATTTTAGATTTTTTACTATATTTTAGTGTATATATTTTAATTTAAGAGTAAGACGCACGTACTGTAAATGTAACAAGACTGCAATTGGTTACTCTGCCGGCGCACATAATCTGTCTTTCGAAACGCTTTGAAAGGAAAATGGGATAATTGGAAAATACAGCAGTAACATATATTAAAAAGTTACAATATCACCATTGACTAAAGTAATATGGCAACAGTAAGAGTACCTAAAGATGACATGATAATTGCTATCACAATTTCTAAGCGGCCTTGTTACATAGGGTATGTGCCTTAATTATTAAGTTTTTTTTTCTATACACCATTTTATTCTACTGATTGAAAATTGAAATAGATGAATCCACACCAGAAACCATTGTTATATGCATATAATTTAGAAAGGTTACCTCGATACATTCGTTAGACGAACTATGTTTCAGCACCGCGGGAAGGTGTGGATCCATGTCAAAGTCGGTTACAAAGTCGAGTGCCATTAGATTAGTATTTGTACAGGGTTTGAATACGTCACACTGTTAGTGCGACAAGGACCCAAGTGTTCGAATGTACAGTACAAGTAACTATAGCGTAGTTGGAAAAAAAATGTGTGTATTGAGTTATTTATGTTCTTCAACTGAATTTATTTAAATTTGAAATTGACGTAGTACATACAAGAGTGTCGTTGCGCTGTTGGACCGTTTGGATATTATGGTGTGTCAGAACTAAAATAGCAGGTAACTGTGCAGTTCACGCCTCGATCCGTACCATGTATTCAAATCATGTTTTAATATTCATTTTAATCATGTAACTTTATTTCTAACTAATAATATTTTTACAAATTTCGTTCGCGATCATAAAGTTTATTGCTAAATTTACGTTAAGTGTAATAGATAGTGATTAGTGTAAGTTGAATTGTCTATATTTATTAAATATTAAGTACACGGTGAGTGTTTTATGTAACAAGTACATATTACGTTTGTTAGGCATTAGGTGTTAAGCAGCGCGCCGCGCGGCGGGTCGCACGTGTTTTCAGTGCGACTAACCGCGCTGCCGATGGCTCTGTTTTTTCGCTCAGATTCGCAAATGGCGGGTGAACTAACAGCGAGTGCCGGGCTACCGAGGGACAGACATTCCAAAATATCATTAACTTAGTGAGATACGAGCGAGGTGTGTGGCGCTAAAGGTTAACCACTTTGTTGTTCATTATTTATAAGGTTTATAAGTTAAGATAAGCGCTCTGTATATGTGTTGTTGAAAATAGCTTGTGTATAGTATTTCATTTTTTCTCTTCTCTATAAGATAGTTGCAGCAACGTGAATTTGAGCGATAAACGGGCCGACGCCTAATTGGTTTTTCGTTAAGTAACTTAGGCGTTAAGACTTGTCTATTACTTTGCACCTAACATGATAATTTTTTGCTAATTGTAAATATAGGGGTAGGGCGAAGTATCTTTTGTGAGTTGTACACAGTTTGTGAGGCGTACGCTCCACGATTTGTTCGCTGATCAAAATCAAATGGATTTCTCATACTGTAGGTGTACTATTTATGTGTAATTTTATGACCATGATGTGGAAAAACGGGGAATGTGGCGGTATCGAGCGGGTATAGAAATGCGCACTTTTTATGTTATCGGTCTTATGTACTCGATTTTCAGAAAAGATTAAAAATGTAATTTTTTTATGAAGTATATTAAACAGTCATTTTGTATTGTATTCAATGGACAATGTGATTCTAATTTATATTAATTTAATAATTATAAATGATTTTTATTTCGGTTGATTATACAGAGCGCAAAAAAGGCTTTGATAGCTTGTGAAAGTGTTCTTTTAAAACAATTTTTCGTACACCCGCTAGACGTGTTATACACTGGGATTTTCATAAATAATTGTCTTGATGAAGTTGATAATGGAAGCGACACATTTTCGTGAAGCTGTCATTCGATATAGAAAAATCTAAATTACTCCGAATAGAGTATGAATAAGCCAGTATGGTGTATAAAATATCTTACATAATTCCATTCAATCTGTCAACCGATGTCGTGTGAAAAAGAACGTATCAACTCGAAACCGCTTGCCCCAAAATGGAACATACCCCTCGCATACCATAGTTGAGGTTAAATAAAGTACATCCCTAGGACACTCGACTCAACTGCGATGTAACAACGAAGAAAACACGTTAGCTGTTCTGTATTTGATAGTTCGGCTAGCTTAAATTACGAGTACTCCTTGTAAATGTGCAGCATTATATATTAAAAAAAGTTTAAAAAAAATTATTGTAAAACTGGTGATATTTTACCATCAAACATCAAAAATTCATTTTATACGCACAGCTAAATAATAAAATTACACGGGAAAGTGGTGCTAATAGTAACGGCCAGTCGTATTCCCTGCTGGATTGTTTAAAACTGCAGTCACGCCATTCGGAAGATCGAAATATGTCATAGCATCAGGTCAGGTTCTGGTACTTGGCCAAACCCCTCAACGAATTGTTGTATAAAGTACGCATGTTCCTCCATCAGTCTTGCAATACGAGCAATAATACCTAGCAAATTTGTACTTGTTGATTGAGCGCATTAATAAGTATAGAGATTAACAGGTTCAAATGTGTGCACAGCTTATTTCTGTGTTCAGTCTCTTCGTTGCGTGATTAGTGAAAAGTTCTTAAAAATGGCTTGACTTGGTCAACGCGGTTACAGAGTTCTATTCCACTACAACTTTAAACGTGGATTGTCATACCAAGAGTGCCCTGCCGAAATGTCTTGACACTTTCGGGGATAAGAGTCTTTTTGCCTGTACCATATTCCGTTGATACAAAGAATTTCAGCGAGGAAGTTTCAATTTAAATAATAATAAAAGATCAGGCCACCTAGTGACTAACACGACTCAAGAAAACATTGTCGCAGTTAAAAATCTAATTACAGCTGACCGTCGAATCCCTTTTAGACAAATCCTAGAGATTCTTAGTTTTAGTTCATCCACTTTAAATTCAATTTCGTATGAAGATTTAAAAGTAAGAAAGTTGTGTTTTTCATGGATCCATCATTCCCTTCATGAAAATCAGCTAGTAGCGTGTGTTATGGTGTAAAAAATGTTAAAGAGATATGACTTGGGCCTTTCAAAGGATGTTGATTCAATTGTCACAGGCGACGAAACCTGGCTACATTTTTTCGACGTTCCCAGTAAATCTCAATCAAAACTACCTATGGGTGTTTGAAGATGAACCAGCACCGACCATAGTTCAACAACAAAAATCAGTTAAAAAGAGACATGATCGTCGTTTTTTGGATAAAAGAGGTCTCATGAAAAGGGTGATTCACAAAGGACTGTCACCGCTGCTTGTTACACAGGCATTTGTTTGCCTCAAGTTACAAATGAGCTGAAAGGATTGAGTCCAAAGTCACATCTCAGGAGTTAGTACTTCTATCGTGACAACGCGCCGCCGGCACATCGCATCGGGCAGTTTGACGCAATAATTTTTGATCCAATCGGGGCTCGCACTGTTATATCATCCTCCCTATAGCCCAGGCCTTGCGCCATGCGATTTTGGACTCTTCTCTTTTATAAAAAAATCATTAAAAGCACAACATTTCGCAACGGAGGAGGAATTATTAAGTGCTTGGGATAATGCCTGTGCTTCCATTTCAAAGGATGAATGATGGTGTGTATTTTGAAAAAAAGTTAATAAATACTTTCGTTTTGCAAGTCATAAAGCAACCAAATTTTCGGTTTTGCATAACCCGAACGGAGCCTAACAGCCTCCACTCGTAAGCTCGATTTCAAGGGCACATACGCCGATGTACCTTGCCCCTCTCGCCGCTTGTATCCTTCAAAAATCATTCGCCACCGCGCCGCGCTTTAAATAGGACATAAAACGAGATATATTATAATCGACTTTCTGAGTGCACATTACAAAATTGTCGAGATTTATTGTAACAATTGTTTATAATATAAAACATTTTTCTTCATGATATATCGGTGCTTTTCTATAAACTCATCCCACCCTCTCTTGATGGAAAGTATCTCCTTTACAGTGGTATGTACAAACCCTGCAAAGAGCATAGACCACTTTGAAGTTGAACATGTTAAAAATATTTAGATTTTATCCTATCATCCATTTTTAAATGTACACATACAATGTTCGTTCAATAGAACATAAATTTTATGTATTTTAGAGTCAAATGGTATATATAATTGAAAATTTTAAAAATAACCGGTTAATAATGGCCGATCTAAATTATTAACACTTATTTCGATCTTTAGAAATGTGACTAAGTATTCGGTGATCCAGCTGATAACATCCAGTCGAGTCGGATATTGCAAAATGGCTATGCAGAACCATATTATTGAAAGTTGTCACCGTAGATCCAAAAATTACTATACCTTTTTTTCTCAATATAATTGTTTATCCATATAATATTAGCATATTGAACATGTATGACTTAATGTATGCATCCTATTTTCATAATAGATAATAACACGTGTGAAGTATTTTATTGTCATAAGGATAAGAAGTACATTTCATTTAGTATATTTCATCAAGTAGATTTTATATTTAATTTAATTCTACGGTGACCCTTTCATAAAAACTTTGCGTAACAGCAGTACCATTATCATTACCTCACATTATTGTCAAGTTACTAGTTTATTGTTGTCGCTAAATCATTAAACTTTTAACTGTGTTTAGAGGCGGTCTCGTTAAGTTTTTTTTTTTTTAGAAAACACGTGTACTAATAGAATGGCAGTTTAGATTGTACTAAAGGCGATTCGAACATTGTGAAAATTCAGTGTATTTATTTTACTGATAATAAATATTGTGAGAAGCACTTTGCTCGGTGGAGTGGACAATGTCGTCCGCCTCACTCTTATGTAGAATTAAACAAATATTTTCGTTTAAAAAAAATTGCGTTTTTATTTTCACGTTCTGTGTCTCAGGTGCCAATTTTTGCATGAATTTTTTTTTTGAGTGCATATTACTCTATATCTTCGCCGATTGTGAACCGATTTGAGATTCCTTTTTTATTAAATAGTATATATTTTTAGGTTGGTCTCGTTTAAAAAAGAAAATATTCCACATCCGAGTAGAAAATTAGGGGATTGATCCCGTTTATTGTGATTTCACCGACTTACCGTTAATCTACTTTAATAAAACTTAGCTATAAGTGTAGTTCCATAGAAGATACTATGGTGACAGAGGTGATCTGATGATGGAAATGGCAAGCAGTTGAAGCTACCTCTCAACGGTCTATAGCAGCACCGTTTGGCCTCAAGATATTATTTGACGTCGATTTCCATCTACGTTTTAACAGTCGGTTGCCGCGGCCACGAACACTACATTGAAGGTGGGGCGGGAGCAGTGAGGAAGATCGTATACATTCATATGGAGCCGTCATTTGTTTCCCTCGTTTTTTACGATAATCCCTTTCGTCACCACTGAACTATATACTGGTAGAACCGACGCCGCGGACAAAATGTTTGCGCCAAGCGTTGTTGCCTACCGGCAAAGATTCATAGTCACTCGCCTATGCTCATTGCGACCGTATGCCAAAAAACGTGATTAAACAACAATTCAAAAATGCCGTCGTGGATGTTATAAACGTGTAAAAATCAATCAACTGTGAAGAAAAAAGATAGTGACATAACTTATCGTTGATAATTAAACACAACACAAAATTAAAACCATCCAAAACTAATTTTGTAGGTACATACATTATTTTCTACTGTTGCCGCCATACTTGTTTTAACTACAAGTAATGTCACGACATGTATATTACCTACTAAAGACTTGTATAATACTTTCAATTCTGTGCATTTCTGTGGAAACGAACCGAGCATGACATGTATGATACATATATAATACAATGTATTAAACTTGGTAGAAAAATCAATTTGGTAGAAACAAGGTGATATAGTGCCGCGCGCACAGATTTTGTCCGTGCTGTCTGTTCAGTGTTCGTCACTAGTTATATACAAATAAGCTACAGTTGCCACTAAAAATTTAAAATTTAAACTAAAAAGTTCTAAATAATATTTCTAGTTTAAAAGAGCATTAATGATGATCTTTGAAAATGTAGTTAAATGTATTTAGTAACTTTTTTGTGCTTAGTACTTTAATACTAGTGTACTTTAGTAACAGTAGTTTTTTTTATTTAGGTTATTATTCAGCGAGATATGAGCTCCTAAATTTGTTAGCAGTATATTCCTCCCTCTAACTTTTCAACATTAAGATTAAAAACATGAAAATATCAAGAAAGTTGCATTAAACAAACACTTTTAACAAAAATTGTTTTGAACAAGATACATTTTACAAGTTTACCATTCACATACTTATATCGCAGAGCATGTTTGAAAAAATACCTGAATGACGTGTGTGAAGCCTTAATTTGGACACTATAAAGCTCATTGTTATCACGCCGCATGGATGTGCTACTATGACTTGAAGACGCAAATAACAAACAGCTCAAGATAATTATGTTATTTCACAAAGTATCATGTACCGCATGTACGGAAAGAAATAAAAATATCACAAAAAAGAAAGACTTCTGTATATGGGCTCTTGGTCTAACATATCGTTTATTCGTCTATATTTTTATAAAAGTACTGTATATTTACTGAAGTTATATTTTTTTGTTAGGTACAAATTAGGTACTAAATTCCTGTTTAATAACATTTGTACTCTTTTACGTATTTCTTGCTAGGTTTGAGAATTTCATAGGCGTTAGGATGGCGGTGCACTTTATACTGACGAATACTACTAAACGGTTTGACGTGGATATGTGGATTTTATATATGTTTAAGTAACTATCTCATAACTCTGAATATAATTTTATATAATAAGAGCGCCTAATCGGGCCAAAGTTCTATAGATAATGTACCATCCATCCTGACGTCATAATGGCCGTAAAGTTTATATTGACAAATACTACTTACTTAACGGTTTGACTTAGATATGTGGCTTTTATATATGTTCTGGTACAAATTAGGTATTAAATATCTGATGACTCTAAATGTAATTTTAAATAATAGAAGTACCTAATTTAGAAAATATATCGCCATCCTGATGTCAGAATGGCGGTACACTTTAATTCTCAAATATTTTTGAAAGTAGGCGTACAATTTTTTTTGATGAAACGTACTAAATAGTACAAATCAGATACTAAATCTACAGCATAATCACAACCCTAAACGGTAACCTTCTACTTTTTTGTACCGCCATCTTAACGCAGACGATTGACGTCTGTCCTCTCACCACCTGCTGCTTTAATAATTGATTTAATTTTAATTTGTTACTATACTAGCGACCCGCCCCGGCTTCGTACGGGTAGCAGAGCATATAAGCCGTAATGTTTTTTTCTGTCGTAGTGTCATATCATCTTGTTGCGTCGAACATGTGGATAATGTGGATTAGAGTTAATTACCTTTAAATGTGACGTAAGGTCATCCTACTTGATGTATTTTTAAAGTATTTTATTTCCAGTTTTATAAATATTTGAAAAAGTAAAGAATAAATACATATAACCTAACCTATAAGTGTCGTGATAGCCCAGAGCGCAACGAACCTGTCTCAAATGCTAAGGCCCCATAGGGCCATGGTTTGAATCCGGGCGTGTACCAATGAGTTTTTCTGACTTAAGTACACAATATCACTGACACCGTGCTTAGGAGGGCACGTTAAGCAGTCGGTCCCGGACGCTGTCAATAGATGGCGGTCGTTACAGTTCCCAACCCGCAGTGGAGCAGCGTGGTGGACTTAAGCTCCAAGGCCCCCTCCTCACCCTGGGGGCGGCCTAAGCCCCTGCAGTGGGGTAAAAATCGGCTGATGATGATGATGAACCTAACCTAACTGTCGCGTCGTCCCGTATGGCCGCCGGCTGGTCGCTAGATATTTATATTTAGCGATAGCTCTTAAGATATCAATTTAAATTGTATAACGTAAAGGGCAATTATAATGTGAATAATATGCTGAAGGTAAATAACGTATTTAATTTGATAAGGATTAATACTGTATCAGTATAAATTGCTTTCCAATCACCTCATCATAGACACCATTTTTTTAAACATAAGAATAGGTATAGTCACCTATCCATAAAAGATAGACATGTGCCATCGCGGACTTTTCTTTAGTCCTATATAAGATACACAATCCTACCATACAATATTTTGTTATATCTCAATAGTATTAGGCAGCGTTTTCGACGAAAGATTTCTTTCCCACTTCATCGACAACAATCGTCATATTTCAACAAATTTCCACAAAACATTAATAAATTATACACGTAAACCTTTCTCTTGAATCACTCTGTCCATTGGTTTCAACAATATGCCAATCCGTTTGGTAGTTTTTGAGTTTATCGCGTTCCGACAGACAGACAGACGCAGCGGGGAACTTTATTTTATAACATGTAGTGATATAATTAATATGTTTTAGTTTTGGTCATGATTAGGGGATCTGGTAGTCTGGGAAACAGGAAGGAGCTTGCCTTCCTTGTCCAGTCACCGGACTCTCCCATAACGCAAAAAATGTGTAAAGAAATGTAATGTAATAATTAAATGCATCCTGCGATTAAAATAAACTTGATTTGAATTTCTTCAACTCTGGAATCAATGATGATCATCAACACTGAAATCCGACAAAAAACTAAAGTTGTCGACATAGCCAAAGCGATCAGCAAGCTGAAGTGGCAATGGGCCGGTCACATTTGCTGTAGAACTGATAACTGATGGGGTAGACGAGTTCTCGAATGGAGGCCACGTACCGGAAAGCGAAGCGTTGGACGCCCCCCGGTCAGGTGGGAGTTCTCGAATGGAGGCCACGTACAGGAAAGCGAAGCGTTGGACGCCCCCCGGTCAGGTGGACAGATGACCTGAAGCACCGTACCGGGGGTAGTTGGATGCGAAAGGCGGAGGACCGTGTGAGGTGACGAGCCTTGGGAGAGGCCTATATATATCCTGCAGTGGAGAGACACGGGCTGATGATGATGTATACATTTGAATGCGTGTGTGTGAATCGGAGATGGGGGTCTGTAATAGGTGTGACAGTGCAGACGATTTTGCAGTTTATATATACACAACTGGGTGGTTATGCTATAGGTTTCAACATGCTTTCTATGCATTCATAATCTTGCTCTTGCAGCCATGCAGGCACCTTGCGTTTACAAGATTCACAAATTCAAGCTTTTAAGTCAAAACAATCACTTGTTATTGCGTTTCCATAGGTATATGTCAAACTTTCAAACTCGGTCATTAGAACCTATTAGTGTACCGTAACCCGTTGATCTAGAATCATATTTGGCATGGAGCAAGATCTCACAGCACACCCTCCGAAAATCTTTAATTTGTAGTTATATCAGATTATTATTTTTAATTGAAATATGCCTTCACGGCCACCTGGCGGTGATTAGCGATAAATTCGTTAAAATACGTTCATAAACTGTACTGAGCCCTCAATGTTCGAGTCCGACTTGTACTTGACCGAATGTTAATTAATTTTACTATGGAAGTAAAAGTTTGCAATGAAATAAAACACCAAATTACTTATCTAACATTTATTATATATATTTAATAATTTACAATATTTAAATATAAAACAGTAGGTAGGTACCAATATGTTAGTTTGCCAAAGAAAATTTGATATTAAATTAAAATCGAAATAATTTCCTAAATTTAGAAATCATTTTACAAATGTAGGTAAATTTATTTTTTAGAAATGAATAGAATCTGATTATAAACCAAAAAATTACAAAAATTAGGTTGCTTTAAAATGTCTAAAAAAACTGATATATATTGAGGAATGTTTTCCAGTTTTTCATTTAAAAATCAATGATTTAAGTACTTTTTTCGCTGTAGGTAGTTATAAAACTAAACGTTAATTTAATTAGTGGCAGGTAGGATAAAACGACAAGTCATTTACTTACTATTGATATCACTGATTTCTTTACCATAATTTTAAAAGCTCTGTGACGATATTACATAGAGTTGTACAACGTTAACTATACACTGGAGAGACAGGAAGAAGGGGCAGTAGTTTCAGAAAGTAACTACCACTAAAGAGATTATGTTAAAAAATTTATTGGAAATAAATCATTTGAGCTTTGAACACGAATAGAAACAACTTTTATAATAGAGTCAAATCTCCTACACGGGAAAAAACTACTGGTCCGCAGGTATCGAATTTTGTAAACAGAACAGCCGCTTTTTTTACAGCTTTTATTTAACTCTCAGGGGTACGTGTATGTGCGGGTCAAATCTTGGAAGCTGAATACGTAAGTTCGATGACAAAACACTAAACTGATAAACATGACCGTTTGTTTCATTTATATTTTAGAAGTTACATAGGTTTTGTTTGCAACCGATATGATCGTTATATTAATACAAAGAGACTGCATAAAATATTCCTAACATATTGTTATAGAAATGATACATTTTTGCAGTTTATTTATTTTTTTGTTATAGTATAGGTAAAACTCATCTGAATCCTTGAATAGGTTTAATTTAATTGGTTACAACTGTCCCCCACCGCTGTTACAACCGCCCCTGGTATGGGGTCGGTTGTAACCGTTTCTCACGGTTAGTGTTATTGCTCATATCTGGCTATCTGTTGTACATAGGCTTCCGATTATAATATTAATTTAAAGGTATAGTTTGTGGCTCTCATTTAAGATGCCATACTTATGGATTATTGCTATATGGCGGCACTTAGAGGCGATTAAAGCAAATTTGTTACAACCGTACCCAGTCTCCCCTACATGTTTGATGGAGACACGTTTCGATAGCTAACCATGATTTTCACCGCGGATTGACGCTGCAGCCAAAATTGTCTCCTCATGAGGGCACTCCTCAACAGTTAGTAGCACGGACACGAAACCTGATTTATATAGGTTAAATTCTGACAATTAACCATGAATTTCACCATGATCTGATGATGCAGCTAAAATAGTTCGCTCACGAGGGAACACCTAGGCGGTTAGTAGCATGGAGATGAAACTGTATATTAGTTGAATTTAACTACCTACTTAACCATGATTTTTACTATGAACTGATTATGTAGCCAGGATTATATCTACAAGAGGGAACTCCGCAATAATGAGGGTTCGTTGATTGATCTGGAAGGTGTAGATATAACAGAACCCAACAATACTATTTGTAAATATACCGAGTTTGAGCTCATTCGATTTGTACGATATACGATTTGTACGTAGGTAAATGTAAAGAATTATATTTAGTGAGACAAAAAAAATGGGGATACCTAGTTTATCTTATTACAATGTTTCATTCTTTGCCCAATGAATCACGATGCTCATTGATTTTTTTTTTAATAGTAGGTACTACTGGGGGGTGGGATACTAACATATAGGGTCAAAACACCATGACTGATGCATTGACCTTTAACATTTCATTTGCTTATAACATTTTTCGTATCCTGTTTATGTATGCACCTAGTCTACAATATATTATACAAATGCCGTTTAACGGATCCTAAAATATAGAGCAATTTTTTAGATACAATATAAACAGTGAAAAAAGCACATCAACGATTTTTTTTGTAATTTTTTTGTTTTGCACTTACATATAAAATTTTTTTTTCTTTTTTTTCTTTTTTTTACATATATAAACATGCATAACATTTAATATTTGTTGTTACATTTATTTGATTTTAAAAATACCTCTGAAATATCTCGACTTTAATAAATACTATTAAAACTTGTCAAGTGGCACCTTTTATTAGCACACACACATATAACTAATTTTGTTTAAAAGCAACTGGAGAACGTAGTGGCATGTATACTTCTTGGATGGCGTTGTGCCTAAGAAGCTTTTGGACATTCATCGCTGGCACGTTACTGGTTTCCTGTCACGCGTCTATTGGCCAACGCTGCATGCACCACCCCCGCAAAGACAAAAAGTAACGAATCAAGCCAACCCATGATACGAGAAAAATGTTTGTCTTTATTTATCCAATCTAAAGTAGTTAAAGTTTGATATTTAGCATAGGTTTGTATATGTAATAAATTTAACAAAATTTTGAATAAATAGACATTTATACCTATCTATATATTATATTTGAGAAATCGTTGGCAATAACTCGTAAATGACATAAAATTATTCAGTTAACTTTACAAATAGACGTAATTGTCAAAAAGTATGTACCCGTTGCATTTATGTCTTTGTAAGTAATATTCTTATTCACACTTACATATTTTTGAAAAATTTAAATAGATACACTTAGTGCATATATATATATCATATCTATCTATATTAATAAAATTGTAGTGTCTCTCTTTCTGTCTGTTCCGGCTAATCTCCGATACCGCTTAACCGATTTTAATGAAACTTTGCGGACGTGCAAAAGGTATTATCAGGGGTAAAATAGACTACTTTTTGTCTGTCTGTCTGTCTGTCCGTCTATCTGTCTGTTTGAGCTGATCTCCGAAACGGCTGAACCGATTTCAATGAAACTTTGCAAACGTGTAGAGGCAATTATCGGGGGTGACATAAGCTACTTTTTGTCTGTCTGTATGTCCTGTTTGTCTGTTTGAGCTAACCTTTTATAGATTTTAATTGAACAATACAAAAATTAAAAATAGGTTGTCAGAAGTTACGTAGGTAACTTTTTGTCTGTGTGGTTGTCTGCTTGTCTTTTTGTTCCGGCTAATCTCCAAAACTTATTAAACCATTCTAATGAATCTTCGCAGACATAAAAAGGAGGTTGTCAAGAGTGACATAAGTTGGTTTTTTGTCTGTCTGTTCGGGCTAATCGCCGAAACGGTTGCTCCGATTTTACTGAAATTTTGCAAACATAAAGATGGCGTTGTCAGGAGTGAAAAGTATTTTTTAAATGTATATTTATAAAATTGTAGTGTCTGTCTGTTCGTTTCGGTCCATCTCGAAAACGGTTAACCGATTTTGGGACCGACTTGTGGGACAGCTATTCTATATATTAAAATGACTAAATGGATTTTGATGAAATAGGTACAGAGAAAATTCTGCAACTTTACTACCTAAGTAACCTCTATACCTAAGCTACAGAATTTTATAGAATGTGTCCCAATATTCTGAAGCGTCACGTTCATTTAGCTGTGCCGGTACAACTGTAGTTCACGTGGGCGAAGCCACGGGCGGAAAGTTAAAGCTAAATAAAATAGATACCTACCTATGTAGGTATCTATTTTATTTAGCTTTAGCTTAGTAGGTATAAAGGCAGTCTCTATAGACTGCCCTTATACCGTAACTTCATGATCATATTAATTATTTATAATGATCCCTTTCTATTAGTTGGTGTTACGACAAACCATGTGTAAAAGTTTTTAAAACACAGCAATATTAAAAAAAAAGTTACTGTCCACTAAAAGAAAGGTTTGGAAACCAGTTACGTGCCATCTCAGCCACAAAACAACTTATGTTTTGTGTTATAGAATAAATTTATAATATATACACTTATAGTATGTTTTTACTAAATGTAAAATTTCTTTTTACATAAGCTCAATTGTAGTAACTCTTAAAATTATACGAAACTTCACCTTATTAAATTTTAATAATTATAGACGCACATATTCGATTAAATAGTCTTATTCAACTAGTTACAAATATATTTTTTTTTAATTTTCTTTAGTACAACAAGATCGAAAAGTTTTCAATCAAATATTAAGATATATTATTATCAAATTAAAATACTAATATCAAAAAGTCTCAATTAATACTAAGCAACGTTTGATTATTTTAGAATATTAGAATTCTCAGTAAATGTAGTTTTATCATCGTAAGTGTATATCACATGTAAAGTTAAAATAATGGTACAATTTAATATGTATTTAAACGTAGGTATGGATTTCCATAGCAGGTTACAAACTCCTGCCTTCTATTTAGCACCGAATCACACTCATATACCTTGTTAACTGGGCAATCCCTGTTGGAATGGCCAATTTGAGAATTTAACAGTTTTACACGGGTGAATCTATAATGATACAATTTTGTTAATTTAAGTATAGCTTGTAATTTATAATTAAGTAGTAAAAATTCTATTGTGAGCTGACATGTGATGTGCTACGAAGATATTTCTGTTGGCGTGGCGTTGGACATAGGTAATTTTATAATTCTATCACTCCCTGTGAGAACCTCTAATTGGCTTCATGTTTTTATTAATGTGTATTGTGTAGCTGTTGGTTTTCCTAACATAATAAAAAGTATTTAAAAAAATACCTAGTAGCATTGTAATAAGTAATATAAGCAGAATGTTTAGTTATATGTTTTGACATAGAAAATATCATTGAAGGTGATAAAATTATATCTGAGGTGAGGTCTTTTTCTGTGAAAATGCGAAAGTACGCATGAAGCGAAAGAGATAGCATATCGGCACAAAAAATAATTTCAAAAATATATTTTTCAAAAATTTTAAGCACGTGGTAAAAAGTGACGAAAATATTTGTTATTGGTTTGAAACGTTTTTATGAAAAGGGAAGTTGTGAAAAGGATTGCGATATAATATTATATACATATCTGTACAGAACAGTTTTTGGAGTTACGAGGATAGTTTATAAATATGAGCGATTCGGTGCCTCAAAATTGGTTTGAATCTGCACTTTTTTTTCGGTGCAAGTGCGATATGTAAAGTCTTAATATGCGTGAAATTAAAAAGGCTGTGTAAAAGTATTTATGATAATTTCAGTAAAAAGAAAAAAATCAAATCAAAGTGACTATGGAGTGTTGATTTGTTACGATTTTACAAGACATTTTATGGCATTAAATAAACCAGTTCGTAAATATAGGAGAAGTAGGGTGTGAACACGCAGATTACTAGTATTTTGATAAGAATTTAAAATGTTCTTTGACAGTTGCTTAAAGCACGAGTTATACCTAAGTATTCTTATTGGACAGGTTTATTATTTGTAATGCATAACAATAACTGTGCTTAAGCGACATGTAAATTTATACCTATATAAGACGAGTCACATTAACATCATGGCTAATTAGAACAGTTAAGCGACATATATTTTAATTTATAGTAATTTAGTAGTAGTAGTAATATAATTATTTATTTATTTTTTCATTTTATTTTCAATACAAAATTTTTTCGCATTATTAAAACGAGGCAAAGCGCGGCGTACGATCTTCCGTTTTCTATACTTTTAAACATCTTCAGTAGCCTCTGGTATTTCCTAGACGGATGCGGAACTGTAAAAAAAATATTTAATTATTATTAGTTAATTACAATAATCGATTTATAATAATACACTGCTTGACTATTATTTTGAAATTGACATAAATTAACATTAGAATAAAGAAAGTTCCATTTCGTTTAAATCACAATTTAATACAAAATACAAAAATAGCAGTGAAAATTAAGTGATATAATTTGGCCTAAAAAAACATGCCACCATGTTGATGATTTTTGATCTCAGTTTGTAGCGAATACGCGTAGACACACAAGTAATAATAGCTATAGTTTTTATATAATAGTCGCCTTTCTAGTCTTAAAGGGATTCAATCTAGGAATGAAGGATAATAAGCTACAAACGTTATCTTTATTTGTACATTTTATAACTTAGTCCAAAATTCTCATGAGCCAAAATGTTAAAGGTCAAAGGACAAAAAACCCGTTTTCTGTCCTTTGACCTTTGACAGAAAACCAACTTTCCGGTGTTCGATTGAGCTGGAAACATAAAAATGTAACTTCGATGGCATTTAAAAAAAATGATAAGCATGACCTTTTATGCTGTGGCCAGAATTGTCTACTCACGAAGGCTCTCTTCAACGGCTAGTAGCACGGACACGAAACTTTATATGTACGTGGAATGAAATTAGCTATAGCCATGATTTAAACCGTGAATTAAGTATGTAGTCAGGATTGTCTCTTGACGAGCTACGTCACGTGCTAACTGCACTGATGACTAACGAAACACAGAAAATTATAATAGTCGTATTGATATGTCAGAATTGCGAACTGAAAATGAAGTGGACTTAGAACGGAAGTTCGTGCACACCAAACACAACAACAGCGAGCACGATACAATGAAACTCAACAATTGCGCAGACGCTGTGTTCCTGTGATCCTGAAACGAGTAGCATTCCACTACGATCCGAAAATCGATGATTATGCCGACAAATCAGTAACAATTGGAGAATTATTAATTTTTATATATTTTTGGTTATAATATTCTTAAATGGAATTTCTCAGCCCAATAGCTGAAGGGTTGGTTTTTTGCTTTTTGACTATGTCCAATTATGCTAAAAATGGATAAAACCGAAATATGATAAACAACTGTCAGTTAAGGGAGACTCCAGTCTAGTACGGCTATTTAATAATAGATGTGGCTACCATATCATACCATATTATTTTTTCATAATCACGTTTCTAGGCTTCAGTTCCTTAAACATATCATGCGATTATAAAAATATTTCTCTTTACTGTTTTTTACTAACTTTATTTATTGATTTAACAGTTTAGAAGCGTTTGTACAAAAACTTAAAATTTGTGAAAAATAAGGTTTTTTCGACTAATTCCTATAATGGTTCTTTCAATAGTGCCGAAGCGTTTGTCAAAAAAATTAATTTTCCAAAAATTTTAGGTTTTTGTACAAACGCTTCTAAACTGTTGAAATAATCAATAATAATAATAATAATAAGCCTCTGTATTTCTTGCTATTTACATATTAACTAATTCTATCTTAATGTTATTTATCTATCTGTTTATTTGTTAGTAAATATTAATTATTGTTAATTATATAAGCTTAATCAATCTGCAAGAACCCCAGAATGGGTGAAGGCCTCCTCCAAAGATGCCCATTTGTTTTTGTCGTGTGCTACTTGTCTCCAGTTTGTACCGGCTGTTCTTTTCAAATCATCTTCCCATCGTGTCTACCTCTGCCTCTTTTGCCTTGTGGGCCATTCCATTGTGTCACTTTCATGGTCCATCTCTGATCTGTCAGTCTCGCAACGTGGCCTGCCCATTTCCACTTAAGTTTCTGTGCATAGCTCAGAGCATTAGTTAGCTTTGGTTATTGTTCTTATTCTAGTATGTCGTATTTTGTCTAGTTTCTTTATCTTTAGCATACTACGCTCCATTCCTTGCTGACAGATATTGATTTTATTTTTTATTTTTGTTGTGAATTTCCACGTCTGGCATCCATATGTTAAACACGGTAAGAGGACCCTCGTTTTGAAGGTTGTTGGCATGTTACTCTTAAAAATTTCCTTTATTTATTTCATGTTTGTTGTATCCTTCTTTCTATTTCTAATTCATTGTTTTTTCTGTTGAAACTAATTCTTTTTCCGAGGTAGATGTACTTTTCTGCATATTCCAGTATCCTGCTATTGACTCTTATTGGTCTTTCCCAGCTGTTTGTCATTACCTTTGTTTTAGTAACATGAATTCCAATCCCCCCTTGCTACTAGCCAGATGCAAGGATTCAATCATGACCTGCAGCTGTGAACTTGTTTCTGATAGCAGTACTAGGTCGTCTGCGAATCTCAGATGGCTCAAAAAGGCGCCTTGTATATACAGACCTAATTTGCTCCAATATAGCTTGCTGATGATGGATTCAAGGATGGCTATAAATAATTTTGGAGATAGAGGGTCTCCTTGTCTTACTCCCCTTTCTATTGAAAACCTTGGACCGAAGGATTCTAACTTGATTCTACCAATATTGTTATTATATACACTTTTAATGACCTCTATATATCCATCTTCTACTCCTTGTTCTTTCAAGCTTTCCCATATACTTGTATGTGTTACCGTATCAAATGCTTTTTAGAAATCAATAAAAGCAGTATATAGGGGTCTCTGTTGTTCTTGATACTTTTCTATAATAAGTTCGAGTGTGTGTATATGGTCAACTGTAGAAAACCCTTTCCGGAAGCCTGCTTGCTCTACGGGTTGTTTTGCTTCCAATGCGGTACTTATTCATTTGTTTATAATAGTGAAGAAGAGTTTGTAAAGGCTTGATAACAAACTTATAGTCTATAGTTGTCAATAGCCTTTGGGCCTCCCTTTTTGTAAATTAGTATAATATTTGATTCCGACCATTGTGAAGGAGTTTCAGAGTTTTGTAATATCAAGTTGAACAGTTCAGCCAATGATCCAGCCAGAATCGAGTGTGCTATTTTCAGTATTTCATTTGTGATATTATCCGATCCAGGGATTTTTTCTAATTTTAATCTCATTATTGCTTCCATAACTTCAATTTTGTCTATTGGTTAAATGCTACTTTCGCAGGAAGTTTTATTTTTGTTATTTAAATTTATAGTTCTTTGAATGTTATCACTGTATAGCTTTTTACAGAATTCAGTGGCAGCAGTAATAATATCATTTCGTTTGCACATGTCTGTGTCTGAATGCCTCGAACCCTCGATCCAAGTTTTGTTTGTTCTGAGTTCCTTATAGGCCTTTTTCGTGCTTCCAGTGCGTAGTAAGTGTAATTCTATAGTATCTTGTGTATACTTTGAATAATCTCGTTTAATATTTTATTAACTACTTTGTAGAGTGCTGAGAGTTCGTTTTTCATAGATCGAGTCTTATTTTTAGTTTTCTGTAGTTCTTTCCTTCTTTGAAATAATGCTACTGTACGCACAGATAATATTTTGTGATATTTATCATCATCTCTTTTTATTCGGGCACATTTCAAGCTATAGGTAATGGCGTATTTTATTTTATCGTAGTAGGTTTGTACTAAGTTTGAGGTGTTTCCCTGGCAATCAAATGGGTCGGATAACATTGATGTCAAGTTTTCCTTGTACTTTGTTATTTCGTCAACACTTTTTAGTTGGTTTGCTTGATTATTTGTGAATTTCACTCTATTCTTCTTTTGTTTGGAAAGTTTTACAGTTGCCCTAATTATTCTATGGTCTGACGGGAAGTTTAGATTCATAGTTCCAATATTTTGAAATAACCTTGTTTGGTTTGACAGGATATAGTCAATTTCGTTTTTGTATTGTCTGTTTGGAGATCGCCAAGTCCATCTTCGATTTAGTTTTTTTTTGAAACATGTATTTATAACTGTTAGTTTATGTTCCAGTGCAAAGTCCACAAGTCTCTGTCCTCTATCGTTTCTTTCGCCATATCCATGCTGTTTCATGACCAAATATTCTTTCTCTTAGGGGATTCCAACTTTTGCGTTGATGTCTCCCATTAATATAATGTTTTTATGTGTTGTTTCTATTGCTTTGTCAATTGTTTTGTAAAATTCATCTATTTCCTGTTCACTTGCTGTTTGTGTTGGTGCATATACTTGTATGATGGAAACCATGTAGCCCTGTATATTCATGTTCAGTGTTGCGACGCGCTCTGTTATTCCTATGAAGCGCTCTACGTTGTTTTTAAGAGCCTTATTTATAATGAAACCTACTCCGTATTTACCTGGTGTATATGCGATATAGCAGAGTATAAAGTTCTCATATTCTTCAATTTTGTTACCAAGTCGTCTCATTTCCGAAATTCCTATTATATCATATTTAGTTCCTTTTATAGCAAATTCCAGTTCTAATAAGCGGTCGTATGATGATAAAGTTCTAACGTTATATGTTGCAATCTGTAAATAGTGGGTTTGTTTAGTATTATTGCTCCATTTTATAGTTTTCTTTGGAGGGTTTTGGTCGTGTTCTTCCACGGGGACCAGCAGGGTTGGAAGAAGTTTTATGTTTTTCGTTTTCTTTTGTTTGTTTTTGATATGAATTTGGGAGAAGGGGGTTAGTTGTTATATGTTTTTGTCTTTGTTGTCCTGATTGTTGTTTGTTTTAGCTGTATTTTTATTAACTAAGAAGTTTAACATGCTCGGTTTTACGAGTCCTTCCGAGATGCTGTTTGATCTTTTGACTGGTAAATCAGGTTGTTGGCTTTTATTCTTTTTGTTAGCTTGTAAATCTTTATCTGCTTTTTGCAGTGTGATATTTTCAGGCGATGTATACATTTTTCTTTTGTTGGTGTTTTTAGATATAATCAGTTTGTCATATTTGATTATTACCTTTCTCTCTTATAATATCATTATATCTAATATCGTGTATAATATAATAATAATAACCTAATATCAGCTGTTTCTGTAAATCTCTTCTCTTCTCTAGTACGTATTTTGGATAGTCCTTTTTCATGTAATATGGGTATCTTTCAACATCCCTTTTAGTTTGAAAATTTTGATTTTTATGCCTTAAGTCGAAAAAGATACTACCAACGGGCGTGTTCTATCACCTTTTTTCCCTATTCTTTTAACTTCTTGTATGTCACTGTAGGTTAGTTTAATTGAGAAATCTCATTTAACGTTTACAATTTTAAGATTACATATCGTCCCCGTATTTTGAAAACTCGAAATATAGCTTTAATGGTGAAAGAATTTTTAAAATAAATTTAAATAATTTAACATTAGTTAATATAAAACTAAAAGTATTTACAAATTAAAAAATATTATGTAAATTATAATAATTGAGAAATATTGTTCTACCCATTTGATAATATTCTTTTCTAAATTCTCATATGATGATTCTACTTCTTCGATACCGAAAAAGACAATATCTCTATGTCTTACTTGTTTTTCCAAAAAGTAAATTCTTTTCTCTTGATTCTCCACTATTTCTCTCAATTTTTCGTGCTTTTCCTTCCATACAAAAAATTTTTCGTCCAATATTTTGTTAATATTTTGAGTTACTTGTTCCGTCACATTTTTTCCACTTTCCTGGATCGTTATTTTTTGCTCATCCAGTTCTTTTTGTATTCTTCTAAGTGCGCTCAAAACTTCTTCCATTATTTAAAATGCACACAAGCTTTGTTTTGGTATCTGTGTCGTCCTCTTATGACGCTTCGTTGTACTATTTAGTCTCCTTTTAGTTTTGTCAGTTAAGTTATCTTCTGTAGTAAGCCTTTGTTTCTCCCACCGAGCCGCTCCTCCTTATCAAGAAAAACAGTCTCGAACTTGTTTTGTTCCAATTTTTTTACAATTATCTCCTGATCTCCTATACTGACTTTCTCCAAACTTACTCTGTTCTATTGTACTCACAGATGCACCGACGTACGTATTTAGCCAAAATTTTGATTTAAACAGTTAAAAAATATTTTTTTTTTATTTTTTTTTTTTTTTTATATTGCTAATGATTACTTAACGTTTTCACATTTAATATCCCTCACAGTTACTGCACATTAACTTCTTACCTATTTAGTCATTTTTATTTACTTTTATACTCAATAAATTTTTGGCGGGTAGTTTTATTTTGAAAATTTTCACTTTTGGGTGTTTACGCCTGAAACCCTGCTCCCCAATAGAACCCGACACCGCGCTTTCCGACCGAAAGGTATATATTATATATATATATATATATATATATATATATAATAAATACCTTTCACCACCTATTAACACTTATTTAAGTGCTCTAATTTACCAGTTATTCGTCCATATTTCTACCAAATCATACCGAAAAAAATTGCGGAAAGCACTGGTATGTACGTTTTTTTTTTCACAAGATACCAATTCAAAATATATGACATGATACCGCGAAATAATCAATATCAGTTCAAAACATTAAAGAGAAATATATTTCATAGTCGCATGCACTGTTTTATCGACTGAAACGTTGATAAGTGATCATGAAAAAATGAAAATAATTTTTTTGTATGGTGACTCAAACTATAATTAAATAGCCGTACTAGACAAGTTAATTTCTGGATTCTTATTTAAAAAATCATTCTAAGGACATTCTAACTTAATTATAAGAATGCAATTACAACGAACATTCGCTTAGCTGATTTTTAAATCTTTAAGACACTAATTTTCTTATATTACATGTAAAAATAAACACTTTTAGTTTTACTTTTAATATATTATCATTTAGGTTAAAGTAGCTACAAAATTGTAATTTATATAGTACAATATTTTTTTTTTCCAATTCCAAAATTGTAAAAATAGATTTCCGGCGAAAACATTTACCGGGTAACGCACATGAAATTATGTTTTCACTTACTGAATTTCCGCTTGATGGCACTCGTTCGTTTGACTTTGATCGTTCAGCGAATCATTTAAGCCCATTTCGACATCCATATCGGAGTCAATTATGTCTCGGCTGAAAATCGGTGGAAAAACCGAATTTTTTAAATTACGCGTTATCACATATACATTGTTTGTTACGTTTTTTAATGGCACACAGGCAGTCCTCTTCATACCAAACATGTTTTGTTGTGTGAACTTTACCGTAAACATATTACACTTTTAATTAACAAAATAAATAAATCGTTAATTTGTAAGGATGGATAACGCAAAATAATTAATTTCGAGTTAAATATTTTTTTTCCTTCCGCATCCGTTCCCAAAATAAATACGAGACAATAAATTGTACGTTTCTCAAAAACTTTAACTTAATTAATTAAATTTATTTATTTTATAAATTATATCTCTGCTTAAGCTCACAGAACGACCGAAGTTTAGTATGGAGAAATGATTGCGTCCTTGAAAAACGTAGGGAATATAGGGACACACAGAATAAGCAAAATCCTTAAATAAGTATGTATATGAAAACTAAGGTAAAAACTAAATTATTTATGAAAAAACAATAAAACCCGGCTGTAAAACCACAAAACTTGGTTTGAACAATTTAGAATCTCAGCTTAGAATGTACCACGCAATATTTTTTATCTCATACCCACTTAAGCAGATATTAAAATTTAGTAAGAATATAAATATGACTTCAATAGTATATAGTACGGCACGAGTGGATATACAAAAATTACCAAACGTAGTTGTAAAAATCTTTATAAAATCGTAGTGTCTGTTTGTCGGTCTGTTTCGGCTAATCTCTGAAACGGCTGTACCGATTTCAATGAAACTTTGCACACATGTAGAAGGTTTTACATTGAGTGACCTAGGCTACTTTTTGTCTGTCTGTATGTTGTTCGAGCGAATCTCCGGAACGGCTAAACTGATTTAAATAAAACTTCACAGTTATGATAAAAAGGTTGTAAGGAGTGACATACGACACTTATTATTTGTCTGTCTGTCCGTCTGTCTGTCTGTTATAGCTAAACTCATGGCTGACCGACCCGTGGCATAACAATTCTTCATGCTAAAATGGCTAAATGGATTTTGATAAAATTAGGTATAGAGATTTCTTAGGTTTATTTTTTAGTTTCAGATTGTTCTAGAAAGAGTCACGCTATGCTCGAGTTTAGCGTCCCTTTAGGTGTCCCGGTACAACTGGCCACGCGGGCAAAGCCGCGGGCGGAAAGCTAGTTATATACCTAGTATATTTTAACACCTGTTTAAGAAGGTATCGGACAAAAAAAAAACATAATTTTGTTGTTTTCAGTTAAGTAGTTTTACAGTCGGTTTTTTAAAAATCATTTATATTAAACTTCTTCGTTTTATGAATTAGCACGCATTTACTTTAGTTTTGGTTAGACATGTTTTAATCTTGGTATGTTTTGAATTATAATTTTGAGTTAGATCTGATTTTATACTGGGTTATTAGATATGGGTGTACCAAAGCTTTGAAATTTCGATAAACATCTTTGTTACAAAAATTTCGTAACAGTTACATAATAATTTCTACAGTTAGTATGTTTATAAAAATTTCGAAGTTTTGGCTATACCTGGCTTAACCTAGTTCTAAATCAAATGAGTCTATAATTCAGAACATACCAAGATTAAAAAAGTATTGACGTCTGATTCGTTTACGAGAATTTTTTTTTGTTTGGATGTTCATGCATGCAACCCTTCCTTAAGGTGTATAAACAATGTAAGCAAAATTATTTTTCAAAAATAATACATAGAACGCAAAGATTTACTTTTCAATTAAATATACTCACTGTGGGCTGACATTTACATCTCCTAAATCGATTTCATAAGCAACAGGGTTAGTGGGCTTTGTCCAAAATCTCAGTTTCGACGGTATCCAGCCGAAGTGCTGCGGAGGGTCCCGTTGTTGTCTGAAACACAAATTAAAATTTTCTCTCTCAACAATCATGCGTGGACTTCTAAGTCATTTAAAAGTGCGGTTGGTTATCCTTTTTGTTCTGTACTTATGTGACACTACTTGAAAGGATTTTGAAGGAGGAGTAATTAATAATAATAAAGTATAATAAAATAATAATTTAATAATAATAATAATAAAGTATTAATAATAAAATAATGCATCTTATTGGAAACTTTTACTATCTTTCATAGGTCTAGGAACCAAGCTAGACGGTTTGTTTTTTCCAGGAAATATCTTACAAAGCGAGCGAAAAAATAAATTGCGACATATTCGAGTTCGCAAATACTTACGGGTACTAAATTAAGGCCTCAGGCGATAGTGTGCACAAAATTACTAAAATACCGAAAGTTTGACCGAAACGTGTGCCTCCGTGCGCGACGCGGAGGGAGGCAAATCTGCTCTGTCAGTCCGTCGTCAATACTTAGGAACTGCCTTCCCTCCTAGCCGCGTTTTAGGGTTCCAAACCCTTTAGGTTGGGAACCCGAAAAAATTAAATTAAGTATATTAAAAAAAAATACTGATTATTATTATTTTATTAATTACAAACAATAATTCAAAATAACTATTACAAACTTAAGCCGAAATCTGAAACTCCAGCAGGGTTCTGCTACACTTAATTCGAAGGTTTAGTATTGTAGAACTCATAGAGTATTGCCATAGGCCACTAGAAGGTGCTGCAGCAAATGTGGTTCACTAATACGGCTAAGCCTATTTTACAGTTTATAGAACTGCACACAGCAAACGTGACGAAAAATCTGTTAAATGACTGCTTATCAAACAGATTTCCTTTAAAATCTAACTATTAAGGAAGTTGCAATAATACAGTGGACTATACAGTTTATGCAGGCAGATTCGAGAGCGACCATCATCTGCGTTAAAGCCAAAATAATTATCACCAATATGAGACTAAGCAGGCCCTATTGCAGGCGTAAAGCTATTTCTTCTTATAATCCGATTCAAACTTTCTAAAACCTTATGTCGACTTTCATGCTAAAGTTTATGAAGGGAAGTAGTTTATATTGTGAGTGTTACCCGGAAGCCCTTTGGGCGTAGTTTCACATGTACGCACGCCCAGAATCACGGCGTTTGCGGCGGTATTCGTGGACGGCCTTGTAGTTGATGTATTGTTTCATAATTACTGTACGAACCTGAAAATATCAAAACATACATACTAAATTTATAATTTATCTTTTAATTCATCATCATCATCAGCCCATTTTTACCCCACTGCAGGGGCTTAGGCCTCCCCCAGGGTGAGGAGGGGGGCTTGGAGCTTAAGTCCACCACGCTGCTCCCCTGCGGGTTGGGAACTGTAACGACCGCCATCTATTGACAGCGTCCGGGACCGACTGCTTAACCTGCCCTCCGAAGCACGGTGTTAGTGATATTGTGTACTTAAGTCAGAAAAACTCATTGGTACACGCCCGGATTCGAACCATGGCCCGATGGGGCCTTATAAATTTGAGACAGGCTCGTTGTGCTCTGGGCTATCACGACATTCTTCGACATCTTTTAATTCACTAACTGCAATGTATAACCAGACGTTATTACGTATATAAAATCCCATAAAACATAATTAAAATTTTCTTAATCATATTACACTAACATTTTTCCTCTATATGAGATAAAAATAATATATGGAACAGACATTAAATTCTTATTAGTCAGGCGCAGCGGGACGGTGCGTTGAATAGAATAGAATGTTTTTTATAAGTATACCGACCAGTGGTTACACGCTTTGTCCCGACAGGGGTGTTCTACTCGTACTTAATTTCACATTTATTCTGTCATGGTGCACGTGCGTGTGATCAAAATGTTAATTACATTTTTGCAGGAAATCGAGAATGGGTAGCTTCAAGTATGGGTAGTCGAGGTGTCACGTGTGGTCGGTTTGTACTTGTGTTTGCATTCAATTCGTTGCATGCAGGTTATGACTCCGACTATGAATCCGCATTTTGTCTCGTGTCGCAATCCGCTATATTCAAATATTCATAAAGTTATTCCATCTGCTGGAATCAAAAATTCCGTAATACCCGTATACAAAGGCTGCCTCTGCTGCTCACATGGAGTTGGAGTTGAAGCAGATTCATGAATCCAGTCTTGTGCCAGGTCCGGAGCTGTATTTACAAGTACTTAAAATCACCGTAGTTACCCATGGGTAGTAGACGAGGCAGGGCGTGGGGTCTTTGGTAGTTTGTTTATGTGCGGGTGGAAAAAATGATACGTGGCATTGCACATAAATAGATATAGATATTACACAAAATAGGGTATCCAAAATTATTGTTCCCAAAATTATTCAAATAAAAAATTAAAATAATAGTCATAATATCAATACTTTAAGGTCCAAGAATTAAAAAAACGCGATGTATTAAGTATTATCTGTGGGAGTCCAAAACAAGAAAAGTTCAGTTGTGCGGTATGGATTTAAGACTAGATTCAATAAGACCGTCCTACTAATGGTTGAAGAGTACCCTCGTGATGAGACAATCCTGGCTGCGGCGCCAGGTCATAGTGAAAATAATGGTTACCAAAATTCAAAGAATTTATATACAAAGTTAACTTATGTTAAAGACGTACCTACCTTAATAGTACACAAAACTAGTCAAGTGCGAATCAAATTTGCGCAGAGAAGTCTTCGTACTGTAAACCACCACATTCCCCATGCTTTTTTTAAATCGAAATCAATTTTAAGATAAAAGTTGAACCCAACTCCTACGTATAAGTAGGCTACCATCACAGGCGACCATAGTTAAAATTAGCCTGATTGACCTCATCAATCGTCGGTGAAATTAAGCAACACATGTTTTATGCATTTTCTCTTTACAAACATTTTCCATTTCTACGGCATTTAAAGGACTTCAAAATTTCGTTTAAAAATATATTATTATTTTTTTTCAAAATTTTAAGCTGTGGTATCGTAGATAAAAAGGGGACAACCCCCTGAAAGTAATCCCCAAAATGAAAATTCGTTTGCTTACGTAAGTGAGTGGTTCACCAAACTATATATATATATAGGTAGTCCAAGGGAAACTGGTACAAGCGATTTACTAGCACATATGCATTCACATATACATAAGAAAAACGAAAGATGAAAGAAAAAAGATGCTTTTTTACGCATATGTAAACGCTTGTGTTGTAAATAGTTTGTGCCAGCATACCTTGGACTACCTATATACTATATGTACCGAAATTCAACATTTTTCGTCCAGAAGAATCGGATAAAACTGTAAATAGTCGGACAGAGAGACAGACAACATAATGATCCTTTAAGATTCCTTTTTTTCCGTTGTACGGTACCTTAAAAATTGTAAAAGTGTCCTTTGATAATGTCCTTTGGCTCTTGAACACGGCGGCACTTGTTAGCGAGAGCTACGAAGGTTATTTGAGAGATAATAATGTCGCAAGGGCTTATGGTAGGGACGCACAACAAAGACGCCGATTTCGGACGAAAGTGTTAAAATTATTTCTATACATCTTAAAAATATCGAATCACGAAAAATAATAACACGGGCCCCCCGGCTGTACTACACGAAAGGGAAGTTCTTTAAATATTGAAGATTGGAAATTTCACAGAAAAAATACTTCATTTCATTTTTTAAAATATGTATTTAAAAAAAATAGATAGCCCCTAAAATGTAAAAAAAAACACATTAATGTTATGATGACGGTCGAATTAACCATAAGGATTATTTTTCCTAAATAACATAGCAACCTAAATAAAAGGAAGGCCATGAGATTTTAAATTTTATTTTTAATAATTACATTGAACTGCAACTTAAAAAACAATTTAAAAAAATGTTGACGGTGTTTGTCTATCGGGATTCTTTCGCGATACTATTGATTATATTTTTCTTGCAATCGAACTTAGATTTTACTAAGTACCTAAAAAACAATCACTCTAAATTATTAAGGAACAGAAATTTAGATTATTGAAAATTTACTATTCTTTGCAGTAAAAAGGTTTTTGAAGTCTTTTTAATTTGTCAGCCGTAAATAAGTATTTATTTAAATACTTTGTTATCTTCATCATAATTTCTCCTGCTGGACATAGGCCTCCCCCTAGATGTCCAAAATATATGGTCTTGGGCCACCAGGAATCAAACAGCGGCTCACCACTTTATCAGGTCATCAGCCCACCTAATGGGGGCCATCTCACGCTACGAAGACCACATTTCGTTTCTGTAAGTCATCATTGGCAACTGTTTTAAAAGCTTTGGTTTTTAGACTCTAAAGCTATATATCGGACTCAAAGGTGCTGCGTAGCTTCCCAAACTCTGTCCAACCGAGGTGAATTCTTCGTTTGACTTTCTTATCGAAGGTGGACTTATTAAATTCGGACAGTTTCTGTATGTATTCGCCGACAAGTTCGATTGTAGAGTCCCGAACAAATAACGGAGTACTTACAACCAGACATTTGATATGATATTCGTCTTCTCCATATTTATTTTTAAACTTGTTTGTTGAGGAGATTCCCCTGATATCTTCTAGAATGACGCTGAGGTCTTCCAGCAGTTAAGTGCCATTATGACAATGTCGTTGGCAAACTGAAGATGACTGATGTTTTCGCAATTAATGTTAATGCTGTATCCTTTTCAAATTAAAAGCTCGAAGACATTTTCAAAGCTGTGGTCTTAGAAAAGGCGTCTCAAACTTTGAAACAAACATAAACTGGAACGAAATGACAGACTTAGATATTAAATAGACCATATATTTATCATTATCATGGTTTAAATAAAGATTTTGTTAAGTTATATATTCAGAGCTTTTATTTTCTTTTCCAGTACGAATTTCACAGCGAATATTTGAAAACATCAACTGGCGTATATTTACTCTACGGAGTATATTTCTTTGCTCACGTTTTTTGGTCACAACGCGGTATCTTTGTGGATATCCACGGCAATGGTATAAAGGTTTTCGGTAAGCTTACATAGCCCTGTCTCACATCTCTCTGCAGTTAGATCTGTCTCATGCTTTCATTCTGTATATCGAATTAACATAAAGGCTTTATCGTTCAAACATTTGAAAACTTGGCCATACCGAAAGTCGATTTGGCACCCTTTAAGGGACTTCTGTACTGGCTAGGTTTCGACTGAACCAAATTCTTTTAATCCACAAACATAGCGGATAATTTATGCTCCTGGGAGTTTAGTATAATCTGATGGAAGGTATGAAAGTGGTCCATAATATCCGTTATACTTGTTCAACAAGGAATTTGCTTCCTTTTTTGAAGAACAGCACCAGCACACCTGCTTTACGTTTCCGACGCGGAAAGCAGGTGTGGATTACTTTTATAGATTATATAGATTACCTTTAGAACTATATTTTTAATAAAATCATTGGTTTTGAATCTTGTTATTTTGTATCGACAGTACATTCGCCACTGTTACGCTTTGTAGTGGCACAGCTATTAGTGCGAACGAGAGGTCTAATGAAAATTATTTAAACTAACATCTCTATTGTAGTTTATAATATTTTCAATCATCAAGAATTTGTCTCTAGATATGAAGTAAGATTTTTTAACAATGTTAAAAAAATATTTAGGGAAATCTACCCTTACACTTTCATGCTATGTGCTCATTAATAATGCATTTATTTGTAAATTTTTACAAATAGAACCTAAAATTATAAATATGTTATAAATATTTAATTGTTTAAAAAAATATTTTTATATTGTAATATTTTTTTTCAATTATCTAATTTATATTTCATTTAGATAACAACATGATATAAATAAGTAAAAAATTAAATTGTATTGAAATATTTGACTTTCACTGTTGGCTGCTGGTATTGAATCCTCACCACTTTTGTTTATACCTATTTATTTATATGTACACATACACATAATATACATAATTTTAAGGGATCAGGACATAACGGAAAATAACATTAGCGGACCAGCAAACGGTCGTTGTGGTCATTCTAGTTTATAATTAGTCAATGATTTTACCCCAAAAATGTTTGTACCTACACAGATAGAAATGAAATTTTCATTCAAGGAACGAATGTCTCAAAGTCAAGTTCTTTAATCTAAAAATACGAGTTATTATTTTCTATAAAAGTAGTTTATTTCACACAACGACATAACGTATTATTCCTTATTAAATTGAAATAACATTTTCTCTGGTAAAGACATTTCGTTTTTCCTTACATAGGAAAAAGTAATATTATAAATGAAGTAAATTCATATGGTTGAAGCAATTATCAAGTAAATTAATAAGAATAAATAAAAAAATTAATAATTAAAAAAAGTAAACTATTACCTCGCCATTGAAGAAACAATAGAACAAAGCGATGAACAGCCCCTGGAAGGATCTGAAGAAATGGGTACTGTAGCTCCATATGGCAAAATTGACCACATTTCCATCCAATGGAGCCTCGATCATGTTCAAAGCATTTGTGATTCCCAGGAGCGGCAATAAAATGAAAGCAGCTCGAATCGCTTTTCTGTAAAAAAGAAAACGTATTCGTTAAGTAAATGGACAATGTGGTACGCTAACATGATACTAACATGGAGGTATGAACATTGATTCTCGTGCCGCGGCCTATGTATCAAAACACACATTACCAAGTATCAGGGTCAGGGGGAGAGGGATAATGTATAAAAAAACATATGTCATAAAACTTCATGGTTAATTAAATAATAATTTGTACGGTCGTCTGGTCAGCACTGCTGGCGATCTCGGAGCGAGCGCTTATTTCGCACAGCAACTGAGCATCGCTGTGCAGCGCGGAAACAGTGCAAGCGTAATGGGATTGATGCCGCACGGGACCAACCTGGTTGACATTTTTATATTGTATATATTACTTTAAAATAATTTTATTCTTGTATAATTGTATATATAGTATATAACTTTGGGAATACATTATATGTAAATTAATATTATTATATTAACAAATTAATACAAAATCTGTAATATTTAAAAAAAAAAATTAATTAATTTATATAAATAATATATTCAACATTATGAAATATTGTTAAATCTAGTGAAATCCTTAAAAATAGGATAACCGCAAATTTTTCGAGTTCCGGACCTGAAAATTAACAAAACGGTATCCTTACGGGATTACTTTTGGACTGTGCGTTCGGACAGTCAAAAATGTATCCGTATGTCAAGATACGTGGTCTCAGGAATGGGAGAGACTTTAAGCTGAAATTAGTATCAAATATATATATACGAACCTTGGAGATATAAAAATAGTCTTGAGTACGGTATCCACAGAGTACGTGGTCAGACATGTTAACGATCTTAAAGTTAAGTGACGTTACCTAAGACGCATACTGCATTGCTCTCAATACATGGTCTACTCAAGATGGATTTATCAATTATTATCCAACCAGCAAGAAGTTTATTACAAAAGTCACCGATGAGCATTTATTTAGTCTTGCATTGGTTTTGTAGTGTCTAACAAGTTTCGATTTGGGCAAAAAGTCCATGGTCTTTAATCCTGAAAGTGTCTGATGAAACAACTTTGTGACATGCTTTCTTACAATGTTATATTGCAGTGCGTCTAAAAGCATTTTAACAATAAATAAAGCGCTTATGGAATTTATGGAGTCCGATTTCCATGACTACTTTGCTAATAGGGTACTAACTTGCAATGGTGTTAAGATCGATCTTACCCTTGAGTGTGATTTAATAATACTGGCCTAAGTCAACGGATACTAAACTTTTAGGTAAACAATGGAAGCGGCCATTTACGTCACATGATAATATTTCGGGCATGCCATACAGCGCCATAAAGTCCCAAACTAAGCAAAGCTTGTATCATGAGTACTAGACAACTGATATACATACTTAAATAATCTTTATAATATACACATATATAGATATTGTACACCCAGCCACGGAACAAATAGACATGTTCATGCACACAAATATTTGTCCCGGCCGGGAATCGAACCCGTGACCCTTGGGTTTGTAGTTAGGGTTTCTAACCACTCGGTAGGGTTTCTAACCACTCGGCCAAACGGTCAACATATTTGGATATTCGCTCAGTCACTCATCAAAATATATAGAGTTTAGTAACTTTGGTAACCATTTGACCTAGAATCGTGAAACTTGGGAAAAGCACACACAACACATGTAAAGGGATAAACCAGAAAATCGTCAATTACTAGTTATATACTGAAGTATGAATGAATGAATTATATTAAATATGAATTATATACTAGTACTGAAAAATATTTAAATTCATATGATTTCTGAATTGATTTTTCTAAGATTCATGGATACGTTTTGGTATGTGCTACAAATACATTAACTTCGATTGTATGAAAATTCAGACCGTCGCGTCGGCTCATTCCAAATGCCAAAATGATTTAAGTTAAATTGAATTATACTTCATAAAATTTTATTAAAGCAGACGAAGATGCGGTCACAACTAGTGTGTTACGATTAACATGAGCCAACAATTGAAGAGATGAGTGTGTACAAAGGTATTTACTGACAAAATCTTAAAAAAAACGAGTTTAGTTAAAAACCTATGTGTGTAAATTGCCTACTATGATTTTACACTTTATTGTTTTAGAAATAAAGCTTAGTTTAAAAGATAATTTCTCATCAAAGGTGCCATCTGTCGTTTGCCTTCTGCACATAACACCTTGACTTTAGTGGTCCATACAAAATATAGATATTTAAATTACTGTGCAAAGGTGTTATAAAAAATTGAAACTTTTGCAAAGTCATTGCATAAACTAAACATTGTGGTCAGATTCTTGCAGTGGCCAGAACAAGAACCAATTTTTGATCATCCTATGTCAATATATGGTAATAAAAAAAATGTTTAGGAACATAAGTTCCCCGAAGTAGGCCACACCTACTTGGATTGTGATAGAGGTTTCGGGCGTATTGAAAAAGTATTGCGTGAAGATGAATTTTTTTACGCCTGATGTTTACAGAGACATTATAAAAATGTCTTCGAAACGAGATTCAATTGTTACAGATATGTTTTACCACTTCTATGATATTGAAGAGCTAAAAAACAAATTGGGTTTAGTTATACCTTTATTAAATACCAATAAACAAAAAATACAATTTAAAAAGCTAGTGAAATGGATGCGAGTAGAATCTTTTGGGACATATCTGTTGTGGGTTAAATATCTTTTATTTTTTGAAAGATTTCAATTCTTCCCACTTACATACAAAATTTAATGTTTCGTTTTATTACATCAATCTTGTAAGCGAATTACTACATGTAAGTATCTCATTCACCTTTCCACGCCAATGCCGTTATAACGGTTAGTCCAAAGAGATACGACGTCCTGGTAAATCCCGGCAGCAGGAGCAACGCTCTAATCAGTTGCTTGAATTGTAGTTGTTTGGCTCGGGTCAATATAATATGTAATAACACACACGTGGTTATTTTTGAGAAAGAATCACACGGTGATTTTCTCTTGTTTTTGCGAGGAAGAAAAGGTACTTTAATTTTAAATGTAAACTTTTCACGGTCACACCTGTCCGTTCGCTCGCTTGTTTCCAAGTGAGTTGTGCGCTCTCTTGCGTTGGCGGTGTTGGATCGCCCCATCAATTCGATATTGTGCAAAAAAGGTGAAAAAGAAGTGATTTTGTCGTATTAACTGACAAGATCGAACATCTGTACAAAACATGTTTTGATTCTAATGCCTACTTTATTATATCTAAATATAACAAAATAAAAAAAATATATATATAATACATTATTATATCTAAATTTCTAAATTACATATAATAATAATAATATAATACATTATTATATCTAAATGATTTAGATATAATAATGTATCTAAATGATTTAAATATAATAATTCCACGAATTTCTGTGAAAGAAGGTAAAATATCAAAGGTAAAACTTAATGATTTAAAGCTTCTTCAGTTACCAAAAATGGTTCTATGAAAATATTATGGACAGATATGATGGTAATGAACAGTCTAAGTCAAGGAAAAAGCCGGCCAATTGCGAATCGGACTCGCACACGAAAGGTTCCGTACCACCATACAATATAAAAAAACGAGCGCGACGTTAATCGAACTTAACTGCTAATCATTATTATTATGTTATTTAAGAATAATTCTATAAATATATTTAATTTTTATTTCGTTCGTTATTTAGAAGGCACTCGATCCTTTCTGGCTAATCCGAAAAGTAATTACATGAGTGCACTGATAGCTAGAAACAATTTTCATTACTTATTTTAATACAGTGAACCTTTGACTTTAAGTATCGATTGTGAAGACAATAAGCTCTGTAAAGGAAAGCGTAAATTTATAGTACCTAGTAATTCAATGTAGATTTCATGATAAAACGTTTTTTTTTAAATTATCTTTTACAATAACATGACAAAGATAAAATGCATCTAGTTTTCGCTTTATTGGCTAAACGCTATCTGTCATTTTCTATGGAATTTTTACAAAATTTTTACTTATAAAAGTACATTTTATTAGTTAATGTATTACTCGTTAAATAATACAGTCCAGTTAACTGTGATAGTTTTCCTTTTAACTACGTTATATTTACTCCTGTCATAAATATCAATTTTTGTTAGTCATGTGTCCCCCACACGTGACTCTATCAAAAATTAGGACTTTAGGAGTGCATATTTCAACAACTGTTGACTTAAATAAAAGAAGTTGTTTGAAACCTTGATATCATTTTTAAGACTCATTGTTTGGTACCTCTCGCGTTAATATAGGATGATTTTTTTCGTACTTCAGTTACATGTATGGCGACCTATCCCAAAAAATTTTTTTTTCTTAATTTCACTACGTCGACGTCTTTGTGGATCGGTTCATAGATTACACCTACCTTCCAAATTACATCTATATATTGCCAATAGTTTCCGAGAAAAACCACAGACAGACAGGCAGACAGGCAGACGGACGGACTGACATGCCGAAACTATACGGGTTCCTTTTTTGAAATTTGCCTACGGAACCCTAATAAGGGATAATAAATTTGATTTAAACCTTACATAATATGCTTTTATTATTAAACCTTTGATTCATTACCTTTCAGATTCAATACCTCATTAAATATTTTGATGAGTGTACAAAGGTGTTATATGAAAATATATGGGTATAAATAATGGGTTATTAAGAAAATGAAATGGCTAGGTATATTTAACTGTTATATAACTAAATTACAAAATAATTACATAAAAGAAGCATGTAAAAAGTTTATGTTTCAAGGAAGATATAGGTACACTTTAAAAGTTCAAATTTTCAAACTCCTTTAGTTAACACCTTTGCACACTCACCTCTCCAATCGCTATATAACTAATACAAAAAATCACCAAAAAAATCGATATATATTACACATCAATTTTCATATATAGTTAACAGAATAATGGCAGACTAACAAAATATGGTAATAAAACAAAACACAGAAAATATACAAAAATAAACAAAACAAATAAATACAACAAATTTTAGGCAGAAAGCGTCAAGCACCATAAGTCAAGGAATATATTGGCACACTGTTTAACTCTATATAAAATAAAATTTTGAGTGGAACTATCATTACAGGCTTTACAAATCATTATCGTGAATTAGATTATAAAAATAAACAATCAAATGAATTATACAAAAATTACTTTGTTTCAGTTTTATTGTTAAATGCACCGCAAGTGAAATTGACGACCGCTTAGCCTAGTGGGTAGTGACTCTGCCTACGAAGCTGGAGGTCCCGGGTTCGAATCCCAGGTCGGGTCAGTATTTATATGATGAATATTAATACTGGTACCGGGTCTTGGTTGTTATATATTTGGTGTCTTTGATAGGTACCCAAAATACAAGCTAATCATTAGTTTGGGGCCTAGACGTTGTTGTGATGTATGCGTTATTATTATTATTATTATTATTATTATTATTATTAATATTTCTGTTATTAAAATAAGCTCTAGGTTTTTAAGTTCCATGTATCCTTCCATGTATCCTGTATCCTTACATCGAGAAAATTTCGGTATATTCTAGGATAATACTTTTATGTTATAGTTAATAAATATCAAAATTACGGAAATATGTCTATTCTTAGTTAGAACCACTATATTGTTAAAATCGGTGTGCACTATTATTTGTATCAAAAGTTTTGGTAAATATTAGAATAGAGAAATTCTAATATCTGCCTAAGTTTAATACTAATTTTGTTATAGCGAAGGACTAAGAATTTAAAAATATAATTTTTAGTTCATTGTTTTTTTTAATAGTCGCTTATTTTTAAAGAGGTTTTTTCATTATATTATCTTAAGCTTTTTAGTATGAGAATACCTAAACTTATCCGTATAAGAGTGCCCAGAGGTTCGAACCTTAATGGCATGCTTCGTTTGCTACCTCTGGTTTCCGGTTCTTCTACGCGTGTCCCCCCTGAGCTTGGGTAGTTAATTGCTTGTGACATGATTGTCCTCATGCCATGCTCTTGTCTCGCTTAACCCGCCGTGGACCCCATAGTGGGTCTACGAGAACCCACTGAAGGTTCCTTTTATCTAATTTCCAGTTCCATCATAAAAGCCTTGTCAGAATGTGCTATAAAAAGTGCTTGTAAACACTAATGTAATAAGCTCATACTCAGTGGGTTTACAAATAACATTGAGAGTTTTGTTATCCACCTTTCACATCATAAGATCAGCCCGGCGGTAACATAAACATCAATTGCAATCCTAATTATACATATGTATAAAATTTCAACTTGATTCGATTGAGTTGAAATTTTATATCCGTTGAGGAGTTCCCTCGTGAGAAAACAGTCTAACTATACCAGTTTAAGGTGAAAATCTTGATTAAAAGTTTTGTGTCCATTATAACATTCGTTGACCAATACCCTCGTTATATGGCAGACCTGGCTGCATCATCACTTCATGGTAAAAGTTATGGTTAACTTTCAAAATCCAATGTACGGTACACAAAGTTTCGTGGCCGTGCTATTAACTGTTGAGGAGTGCCCTCGTGAGGAGACAGTTTTGGCTGCATCACAGTGTTATGCTTATAATTTTAGTGTATCCTGTCTTACATATATGCAAAATTTCAACCAATGAAAATATGAATTACAAAAATAATGTGTAATAATGGTATATATTATGTATGTAATAATGAAAAGGTATCAGGCAAACAGCAAATAATAAAAATATCATCCTGTTAATTAAAATACCTGAATTTACTCAATTTGCTTATATATTAACATGAAGAATAACAATTCCACAAAAACCGTCCACGGAAACCGTATTTTTCCGGGATATTTAAAGGATGATGTTTATAAATTGTTGCTTACCTGATACCGTCGCGTCATATAATACAAGGTGAAATTTTAACATTCATCCAAATTTCAACGTGGTAAAAAAACGATGGCCATCTTGTTTCCTTTTAGTGTCGTTCAATAGGAAATTATTGAGATATGATTACACAAACCTTGCCCGAAAAAACCAATAACTCTAGTCACCATTCACGGCCGCTGTACGCTACGCCCCGTGTCGGGCTAGAGGTCTCGGGGGCGTCGCGTCGTGAAGAAGAAGGCTACCAAACGTTATAAAATAACGCTATAGATAAAATAATTTATTATGAAAATGTAACCTATATTTTTTCTATTGGTGATACCTAACATCTAGAATTTTTTTAGATGGTTGTTAAAATTTCACCTGTATATAGTTAAAAATTACACTCACCTTAGTTTCATTACTTCGGTGCTTTCGCTTTGCCACAATTTCATTATAAGGACACGCATGATGTTGAGAAGAAACCCCATATTTATCTGTTGATAAGATAAATTAAATTTCATTTGAACATGTCGTACATACACTTACTCGTAAATATGATCGCACTACAATCGAAAAGAATTTTTAAGTATTTGTGCTTGTGGTATTTACTTAAAACGCCCATAAATCAGGATTTTCCTATCTTTGTCCTCGTTTCCCAGCTTTTAAATTTGAGACGACGCTCTACATTTATTAGTGGCTCACGTTATAATTGTTATAATTACAAATGATTTTTCGAACAAATAAAGGATGGTCTGAATGTTATATGGGTTTTATAAATCATCATCACCATTTCAGCCTATATCCGTCCACTGCTGGACACAAGCCTCCTCCATAGTACGCCACACGAGGCGATCCTCCGCTTGCTGCATCCAACGGCTACCTGCCGCCTTCTTCGGGTCATAGGTCCATTTAGTCGGGGCGCGCCCGATACTACGCTTTCCCGTGTGTCGTCTCCATTTGAGAAACTTTTTCCCCCATCTATTGTCGGTTCTGCGACATCATGTGGTCGGCCCACTACCACTTCAGCTTGCTTTGGTTTTTCTGCGGATCTCCTCGTGCCGGATCTTATCTCGCAGATATACAGCGAGCATAGCTCTTTCTATCGCTCGCTAAGCGACATTAAATTTGTGTACGAGTCTCAGAGTAAAGGACCACGTCTCTGCTCCATGCGTCATAACCTGCAGAATACACTGATTGAAAACTTTCGTCTTCAAGCATTGGGGCAAGTTAGATAAGGAAATGTAGCGCATCTTCCCGAATGCTGCCCAACCGAGTTGGATTCGTTGATTTACCTCTTCCTCGAAGTTGGATCTACCCATATGTATAGTTTGACCCAGATAGACGTAGTCTTAACCTCGAGAGTCGCACTCCCAACAGTAATCGGCCAGGGTGAAGCATGGTCATTGAACTTTACATTTGTTTTGTTCATGTTAATTTCTAAGCCTACCTGTTGGGAAACATCGTTGAGGCTCGTGAGCAGTCTACCGAGATCCTCCGTCAATATAGTCGGCAAATCTAATTTATGAGCCATTCACGTTTATACTACATCGTTATCACTTCAAGAGCTTGAAAACGTCTTCTATCGTACAAGTGAACAATTTCGGAGAGATAACGTCTCTCTGTCTCACGTCTGTTTGCAATTCGATGGGTTTTATGCTTTGATTGTGCACTCGGACGGTCATTCTCGTTGCGTTATACGGACATCTTAATACAAGTTGAGTTGGCATCGCTGGAGGGATTACAGAACTGCTCACTGTTCGACAGAATCGAAGGCTTTTTCATAATCCACAAACGCTTTACACAAGGGCGGATTATACTCTACGGGCTTTTGTATAATTTGTCGTAGTGTGAGGATATGATCTATGGTGCTGAAGTCTTTCGAAAGCCAGCTCGTTCGGGTGGGTGAAATTCGTCAAATCTGCGCGCGAGACGATTTACAATGACCCTCGAAAACAACTTGTACACGTGACTTAGGAGTGTGATATTCCTATAATTCTTCAGTAAGGCGTTATCTTCTTTCTCGAAGAACAGTATAACCGCACTCTCGCTTCATGCACCCAGCGTAGTGCCGTTTTGGACAACGGCATTAAACAGTTGTAGCTTCAGAAGGATGGGTTTTCCGCCATCTTTAGGAGTTCTGTTGTAAGGAGAGAAAGAAAGAAAGAAAGAAAGAAAGAAAGAAAGAAAGAAAGAAAGAAAGAAAGAAAGAAAGAAAGAAAGAAAGAAAGAAAGAAAGAAAGAAAGAAAGAAAGAAAGAAAGAAAATGTTTTATTCGATGCACACACAACAATAACAACAAACACGATCATGGAAAACAATAGGCAACTAAAATTAACATAAAACATTAAAAATGATTAATATAAAAAAATAATTTTGCGATCACAATTACACAGAAAGAGAAAAACCATAAAACAATATATAATTATTTAGAAGGATATAAAATAAAGAAACGCTCTTCTTAAAGAAGGCGTTAATTATGTAAAGTTCCGGTATTTCTAGGAAGTTAACCAGCAACCGGCCCTATGGTTTCGATGTCCAACTCTATGAAGTTCTACTATTAACTCCTCACCGTATCGCGTGTCCACCCTAGCATTGAAGTCTCTCATGACGGCAGTGTAGTGAGTCTTCGAGGTATCGATGGCCATGGTTATAGCGTCACACATCGCCTCAATTTCCTCGTCTGAACGTGTCGCGGTCGGGGCACACACCTGTATGACTTTTAAACAACATTTCTTGTTGAGTCTGAGTATAAGGTAAGCCACTCTCAACAAGGACACATCTTCACCACACTGTCACCAAGAGCCATCTTGATGACAAACCCTACGCCACCATAGGACTATTGATCACCTTCTCGATGATGGAGCAGGTTCCCGGACCAAGGGATCCTCGCCCTCTCTTCGGATTTCTGACTATCCTAAAACATCCCATTTGATCCTGTTAACTTCCGATTCCACACCTTGACCGCTACAGTGGTCAGAAATAGCAGGGCCTCCGGGAACGGGGGGGCCGTTGTTTGGATGTGCTGTTCATGGAGGGATGTTGTCCTTATCGCCAAACTGCGGGCAGGCGGATTAGGGATCGCGGTATGAGCTGTTTCACATGAAGGTGCCACTGTCCATCTTCTGCTAGCCAGGGTTAGTTGCCTCTTACGACACGCTGCCCGGTGGCGATGGGGAATTGTATTCATAGGCCGTCCTCACAGAGTGAATTATTAATTTAATTATTTAATAACTCTGTTAATTAATTATTTACCCCTATATCATTAATCGTAAATAATTTATAAATACATTACCAATATTACAGCTACTCGAGGTCCTTGCATAATCCAATAGACTGGCGTGAAGTTGTAACCATACCAGCATCTGAAATTTATTTTGAATTAAATTTTTTCGTTTTTGTAGTGAGCTTATGGTCCAAACTCTTAACTCAGTGTTGAAGAGCTGTAACTAGACTTGAATAAATATAAATATTTGATTAATTATATTATATTATCGTTTGTGTAATAAAGTAATTTTAATTTGTGTATCGCGTTAAAGTATTTGAGTTGGACACGATAAAAAAAATGAATACTAGGTACGTCTTATAAAATTATTAAAATAAATAATATAAATACCTAATCAGTAAAATAAAAATTACTTACGTTGAAAATTCCTGATTTCTTATATAATAGCAAGCAGTAAAAACAGTCCATATAATTGTATTAATGGCAGGAAAACCCCAACCGGCAATGTAATACAGGGGATGGGATATTTTTTCTCTCAACGCGTTCCCTGTGACTACCTTATTGAGGTATAGACCTTCAATGAGCATCCACATAAACATGACTGATATGGCATACTCCAAAAGAACGTACGTAGACTCACAAAGGTAAGGCTGAAACAAAAAATAAGTTAAATATGTGCTGTGATTCAGTAATATGTGTTTACGAAAGATTTTGACATTATCATTGTTTCAGGATTATAATTTGGCTCCGATTATATGGGCTATGTTCCATACGCATTTAAAAACAGCCACGAACGCCACCGCCCCGAACGCTACAAAATTTGGCTTCTTACGGTCAAATGTGTTAAGACCGATTATTTCACTAACAAAATTAACACATAGATTGTGCCTGGAACGGTATTCAATGTCAAATTCCAAATGCCGTGTGAAATGTTAAAACTCTAAATGAACACGAATGACCCACCTGCCGAGGTGGGTCTAACGTAGCAGTTACAAACGCCACTAATGTCCAAAACGAAACGTCTGAAACGCATGACACTGACAGCTAAATCGCCATCCGTGAACGATTTTGGCGGTATTTTTTTGTCTGAAACGTAAGAAACTGGCAAAAGTGTAATTTGTGGATGTTACTTGATGCGATTGGAACGCAACCATACGTGGCGTTATTTACTTTTAAGAGTCGCCTTATCCTGGTTAGACAGGTGTCAATTGTCATAAGTATCATGATACATGATACTAGCAATGGGCTTGAACCAAATTTTTTAACCATACTTTTAATATTTTTTCGGAAATTTTAGGCCAGCTTATACCATCACTTCAAAATAAAAAAGACTTTAAGTTCCTAAAATAAATATTAATAATATATCCTTGTGACTTCAACTGGACAGATGATCACTAATTTATTTATTTATTCAGGAAACAAACAGTGATAAATAGAGCATGAAATAAAACATATATATAGAACGTACAGAGAATAGTTTACACAATTAAATTACACATAACTACGATAGAATTATTTTAGAGTTAAGTCATAATATTTTCATTGATTCATGAGGATTTGACCTTACTTCAATACTTTTTGTTTAGTTGTAACTTCAGTTTTTTACTGTGGAAAGCAGCGCAATAAGATCAACCGCCCAGATAACGCCATAGGGACAATTTCATTTTCAGATGAATTTTCATAAATATATGGGAAATTCGTAAATAGAAAAAAAAATACGTTTACATTTGAACATTTTGAGTGGAAACTGCTGAGTTTTTCTCAACAAATTATTTTTTTTTTGTTTTCTTCTTATCAGAAATGAATTGTTTAATATTGTTCAACTTATTTAACATATGACCTTAAGTAGGTACCAAACTTAGATTGTTAAATTTCTAAAAAAATCTGATTTTTTTGCACACTATACATTGCACAAACGTCATCTCAGTCAGGTGTCACGTTGATTCGTCCTTATCACTACATATTATAAAATAAAGTCCCCCGCCGCGTCTGTCCGTCTGTCTGTCTGAATGCGATAAACTCAAAAGCTACCGAACGGATTGGCATATGGTTGACACCGGACGAAGTGATTCAAGAGGAAAGTTTACGTGTATAATTTATTAATATTTTGTGGAAATTTGTTAAAATATGACGATTGTTGTCGAAGAAGTCGGAAAAAAATCAAGCCGGCTTGGAGCTTTCATCGAAAACGCTGCCTAAGCCCTTTGAGATATAACAAAATAATATATTTATATGGCTTAAGAAAAGTCCGCGATGGCATATGTCTATCTTTTATGGATAGCTTACTATACTTATTTTTATATTTAAAAAACTGGTGTCATATGATGAGGTGATTGGAAAGCAATCTATACGGATACAGTATTAATCCTTATCAAACAAAATACGTCATTCACCTTCAGTATTTCATGCACATTATAATTGCTTTTACACCATAGAATTTAAAATACTATCTTCGGAGATATCGCGAAATAAAAACTATAGCGCCACAAGCGACCGGGCCGGGCCAGGCGGTGGCTGGGCCGGGCTTGGGTTACCGGCGTCGGCACCCCACGCCCCGACGCGACGTGACTTGCGTGATGTAAAATTAGCCAGATGTTATCAATGTTGTATACAAAGAAATATTGTAGTTTTTATGTATTTATTCTTTACTTTTTCAAAAATTTATAAAATTGGAGATAAAATACAATTAAAATACTCCCAAGTAGGATCAATTTAAATCTAATTAAATCCCATCCACATGTTCGACGCAACAAGCTGATAGCTCTCTACGACAGAAAAAAACAGTACGGCTTATATGCTTTGCTACTCGTGCGAAGCCGGGGCGGGTTGCTAGTGTAAGCTAAGTAAAAGACTTTGTTTCTAATAAATAAACAGTTGTTATGCTATCGCTACTCGCAGGACGACAGCGGGGCTCGGCGCGAGTAGCGGGAGGAAGATCGAGTTTCGAGCAAGGTGTCAAGTTAATTCGTCCGTATTGTATATGATATTTAACTTGATCATCAAATTAGAAAGCAATTTCACATACTATAACCACCCAAAACATAAAACATTAATAAAAAGATAATATGATAAATACCTACATTTTCTTTTTCTATACCTACCATTATACAAAAGAAATTTATTAGATCGTAATTCGATAAGTGTTAGACCCAGAAAGAAAGAAGTTCAAAATGGCAGACACTATTTTCAGTTTTGACCGCAGATTTGTGAAGGGCGACCACATGGACCCATAGATATCGATTTTGAAAGCAAGCAGTTCAAAAACTAAAACATATTCAAAGGCAGTAATTTTTTTTAGTTCTGAGCACAGATTCGTAATCGAAGACCATACAGACTCTTAGACATTATTTTGAAAACAATCGGTCCAGAATCAAAAATAGTAGAATTTGACGAAATGGGAAATGAAAAGGTCACCTCATTCAATGGGACCTCGGTTTCGCCATCGCCACTTATCACAAACAAAATGCACTCGTATTGCTAAACTCCTCATACGATAACTGTGGCACAGTATAGTATTGTCTAACAATTTTTTTTTTATGGAACTTTAAAAGACGTCTTAACCCACACCCATAACACAAACTTTGCTTAGTTTGGGACTAGATAGCGCTGTGTGAGATGTCCCAGGTATTATTGTTATCACTACATTCTGAACGCGACAAACTCAAAAAGTACCGAACGGATTGGCAATGGATCAATGGACAGAGTGATTCAAGAGAAAATTTGTTGAAATATGACGATCATTGTTGAAGAAGTCGGAAAAAAATCAAGCCAGTTGGAAACTTTCATCGAAAATGCGGCCTAATCCTTTTGAGATATAACAAAATAATGTAGGAATTGTTTCTCTTTTATAGGACTAAAGAAAAGTCCGCGATGGTATATGTCTATCTTTTGTGGATAGCTTACTACACCTATTTTTATGTTTGAAAAAATGGTGTCATATGGTGAGGTGATTAGAAAGCAATTTATACGGATACAGTATTAATCCTTTTCAAATTAAATACGTTATTTACCTTTATTTTTCATGCACATTATAACTGCGTATACCCCTTAAAATTTAAATTAATATCTTAGGAATTATCGCGTAATAAAAAATATCGCGCGACATAGAAACATAGAAATATTACTATGGAACAGACAACACGGCGCGAACAGTGCATACGTGTGCAGCAATGAGCAGTCATAGATATACGATGTCATCGTCACAGAGGCGACATGCGAAACTTTGTTTATATTCTGCTTATTGAATGGGGTAATGCAAGGGAACGTAGTAAAATAAATTGATAGAAGAGAAACTGACGGTTTTAATTACAATGTCTGTTTTAATTAATACTGTGTATACATAGTTCCCCATTTAAGTAGAACAATTATACATTAAACTATAATTGGTACTGAATATAGGTACTAGAAAATGCGCTTTCACTAACTAGACCCGACACTTTATCTTACTTTGCCTTATAGGTAAAGAAATGAACGAAGTGCAACGAAAATCATCATTGCAATGTGATATAAACTTTACTTACCCTTAAACAAAATTAGCTTAGTTAGTTTCTGACTGAAAAATACGCTGTGGCAGACAGACAGACAGATGGCATAGGTTGAGTAATAAAGAAACTAAAAAATAATCAGTTACACCTAAGTCATATAGTTCCCTAACATTTGATACCTACGTATCCAAACTGTACGGTTTACTCTTCATAATCTATGATTTTCATATAGAAATGGCGGCAAATTTGTATTGATTTATTTTAATTGATGGATTGCTTATCAATGTTGCATATAAAGAAATATTTTAGTTTATTTTTATGTATATATTCTTTACTTTTCAAATATTTACAGAATTGAAAATAAAATACATTAAAAATGCTCCAAGTAGGATGAACTTACTATTAAATCCAATCTGATATGACACTACGACAGAAAAAACATTACGGTTTATATGCTCTGCTACCCGTGCGAAGCCGGGGCGAGTTGCTGTAGTATATAATCGCGTTATCACTGACATTACACGCATGTAGTTTAAATTGGTAATTATAAACTGCTATTAAAAGTTTCAATTTTTCATTATCATAGTTATCAGAGCATGCGTTCTTTTGGCTTAGTTCTACTATTAGTTTTAGAAATCTAATCTGCCACATTTGAGTTATATAAAATCAAAACCGGCTATCTGATTGATGGTTAAATACTGGCAATTTAGAAAAAAACGTTTTTGAGGTTGCATTTGACATTTATGTCAAAAGGATTCTTTCTATATGTATCTATGATTATGTACGTCCACGGTGATCAAAAAGAAATCTAGAATTTACACAAAACTTAAAGAAATTTTAATATTATAGCAACAGCGAAAGTTTGTTTTTTACAGATAGCTAGTTTTGATACTGAACTTTGAAGATAGCCGTTGTTGATCCCAAGCTGTGCGCAGATATCCGCCTTTGAATTGAAACGAATAGCTACATTTGAATAGATTTATTGACAATGTTAGGAGGGTTGTAAAAAATCAACAAAACTGAATGATTAATTTTTTATTCAATTAAAAAGACATTGTCATTGGTGTTTTTACTAAACTAACCAACATCTAGGTAACTACAAAAACTATAGAAGCACTGGTAATAAAAAATCCACAGATCTTGCAGTCCCCGCAACTATCGGTTTCATTGAAAATGAACCTACCCAAACCCGATTTTCACAGATTATTTTATTTTATTGCCACGAAAACGTGGCACTATTCTTTTCAACTCTTTAAACTCAGAAATAAATCAACGAAAAAATTATCTGCTACCCGTGCGAAGCCGGGGCGGGTCGCTAGTTCAACATATTTGAAACATTTAGTTTTAAACTGCAGCCTCTGATATCCTTAAACGTTCTGGACTCGATAATTAAGCATTCGAACGAATACAGGCCGAAAGGCGATGACCGTAATGATAACAAGTTCCCGAACGTCCATAAAATCTAACATGTGATGTCAAATTTCTTGTTCGATTTCCAACCAATTTCCAAAATTTTGGTCTCAAACTGTAGCTACCAACGCCTTCTAACGTTTGGTACAACATTTTGAAGCGATCCGACGAATACCCTCTGAAATATAGTAACTTATATCCACAAACACAAGCGATCGACCAAAAAAATCTCATCTTTCGGAAATAATTTCTCTTACAATTACCAACCGATTTCCAAAAACTTGGTCTTAAATCGTAGCTACGTTAATGGCCGAGATACTATTTTTTTTTATTTTCGATATCGGTCCCCGTTCTTGAAATATTTTGTATTTAGTAAAAAAAAATTCCGAAAAAATCCCGATTTTCTTACATTTTCCAATTTTTTTCAAAAACCACTAAACCGATTTCCAAAATTTTGATGTCATACAATGCACCACTGAATTTTTAATCTTTTAATACCTTGAAATCTTGGCTAGACCCCATACCCTCGGAGTTATGGCCAAAAATGCGTCTCCCGTGAAATGGATCTGATAGTCATTTTCAATGACAAAAAATTTTGTATTAATGTAATCAATATCTAAGTACAAAAATTATAGATTCACTTATTTTGGAAAAAAATTCCCCTACTAAATTAGTCAAGGTCTCAGTACAAAAACTATAAGTATTAATTGACTGGTTAAAATCAATGATTAAATAAAATTAACTACTGAAGTGGATTATTAAGTAATTCATAATATTTATATACGAAGATTAGAAAAAATCGAAATATAATTTATTTTTTCATTTTTAGTCTTAAAATTTTTTAAACTATTTTTCATTAAAATTTACTAGTTTACAAGTGGAGCTCACAAATATCTATAAAACGATGAACGCACATACAAAGTTCTATATCCGCACTACTAACTTAGGATAGTTAGCTCACGAGGGAACTCCTCATCCCTCGTGAGCCAACTATCCTAAGTGCATCATCACTTCATTGTGAAAATCATGGTTGACTACGTATGTCTTTTTTTTCAGCTCAATAGCTTCTGTGGAAATGGGTGAAAATCGCATTCTGAGATTCCGTCATATACAAACAAACAAACATACAAGCGTGTTGTTAAAATTTTTTTGAAACTTGTCAACCCTAGCTACACTACTTACCTCATTCTCTTAGCAACATTTCTTTTCTAGTTTGCGGGATTTCTGCGACATATTATTAAGTACCGATTAGACACCTGTGTAGGGTTACAATCCATGATTATAATTTCAGTGAGTTTATTGACTTAAACACTATTCTAATAAATCAATTAAAAATTACTCAACTCTGTCTTTGAAAGTTACCTGATTCGCCATTAATACTCATGCGAAATGGTACCTTGTGATTGGTCGACCGGCGATGATGGCCATTTTTAATTCTGAGTCTTCACAGATAGCCGGATTTGAAAGTGAGCTCTGATTTGTCTTTCAATTTTCTATGAAAATAGCCATTTTTGATAGTAAATCAAACTATGCGTTAAAAGTATTCAAAATTTTTTGTGTTGCTTCAGTCATAACTTATTTTCACCAAAAATAACAGATAGCCGACTTTGATTCTATACGATTCCTTTTTAATCTTTCCAAGTTGTGTTTTAAATGTTCGTCCATATGCAATTAATCTACATGAGATTCTACGAGTGCAAAGTACAAAGTTCGTAATGTTTTGTTATTAATATACTTTTTAAGGTAGAAAAAAGTTACGAAAAAAAGATTGAAGTCTGTTACATAGGTTTTGAATGTTACTACAGGTTCAATTTGCCTTCAAGTTGTGCAAGCAGTTAGTTATATTTGTGTCCTCTAACATTATATTGCATAATAGGTTTACAATTTTTGATTGTCTGAGGATGATATGTGCATACATTTTGATGTCATCTTCTTTATTATTATGCCGTTGTTGTGGGATCCCTTTATAAACTTCTCTAAGTCTATTTGAATTTTCTCTTTGATAACATTTTGATTTTTGACTGCGTAAAGTAATGCACCTATCATCCGCGTACATGTACATACTGCAGGTTTTAATTACGTTACATATGTTGTTTATGTGTTTTATATACCCTATTGGCCTATATACACCGGTTTGTACAAAATATTTTATATCATATCATACCCCTCATTAAGGACGTAAACACAAAAAGTGACAGCTCGAAAATAGGTTTTACTTGACAGCTTGCTTACTACTACACGCGCATCTGCACCAGAGGCAACACATACTTGGCGCTATACCAGAACTAATTAGTCTTGATCATTATTACTTTTATTTATTTAAGAATTCGTTTTCTTTTATGTCAGGTTTTTAATGTTGCTTTATTTTATATACAATAACTAGCGATCCGCCCCGGTTTCGCACGGGTAGCAGAGCCATAATGTTTTTACGGTCGTAGTGTCGTATCAGCTTGTTGTGTCGAACATGTGGACTGGATTTCATTAGATTTAAATGTAACGCAAGTTCGTCCAACTTGGATTATTTTTAATGTATTTTATTTAGAATTCTATAAATATATGTAAAAGTAAAGAATAAATACCTAATAACAAACTAAAATATTTCTTTGCATACAACATTGATAACTTCAGCCTAACCACGCGTGTCGCGTCGTCCGGTATATCTCCTAAGATATTGATTTAAATTGTAGAATATAAACGGCAATCATAATGTTCATGAAATGCTGAAGGTAAATATCGTATTTAATTTGATAAGGATTGATACCATATCCGTATAAATTGTTTTCCAATCACCTCATCATGTTACATCATTAAAAGAGTATAGTAAGCTATCCATAAAAGATAGATATATGCCATCGTGGACTTTTCTTTAGTCTTATAAAAGAGACACAATTCCTCCATACATTATTTTTATCCACACATTAGGCAGCATTTTCGATGAAAGTTCCCAACCGGCTTGATTTTTTTCCGACTTCTTCAACAATAATCGTCATAGTTCAACAAATTTTCTCTTGAATCACTCTGTCCATTGATGTCAATAATATGCCAATCCGTTCGGTACTTTTTGAGTTTGTCGCGTTCAGACAGACAGACAGATAGACGCGGCGGGGGACTTTATTTTATTATATGTAGTGATAACCATAATACCTGGGACATCCCACACAGCGCTATCTAGTCCCAAACTAAGCAAAGCTTGTGTTATGGGTGTGGGTTAAGATGACTTTTAAAGTTCCATAAAAAAAAAATATTAGACAATACTATACTGTGCCACAGTTATCGTATGAGGAGTTTTGCAATACGAGTGCATTTTGTTTGTGATACGCGGCGATGGCGAAACCGAGGTCCCATTGAATGAGGTGACCTTTTCATTTCCCATTTCGTCAAATTCTACTATTTTTGATTCTGGACCGATTGTTTTCAAAATCAATGTCTAAGAGTCTGTATGGTCTTCGAAGACGAATCTGTGCTCAGAACTAAAAAAATTACTGCCTTTGAATCTGTTTTTGTTTTTGAACTGTTTGCTTTCAAAATCGATATTTATGGGTCCATGTGGTCTCCCTTCACAAATCTGCGGTCAAAACTGAAAATAGTGTCTGCGATTTTGAACTTCTTTCTTTCTGGGCCTAACACTACTAAAATAAAGTCTGTTTCGTATAGATTAAAATTTTATTATTATTGGGTCCACATTACAAAAAAAAAACAAGTCCGTTTGCGTTATTACAACAACGATTAATACTTTTGTCAATACAGTTACTATTAATACGTTCTTTATGACATCGAAACTTGCAAAACTTGCAAAAGCTTATTATAAAGTATCAGACTACTTAGATGATTAAAATCCATGGGTGTAAGCCGCTCACTTATCAGTTTGTTTCAATAATATTATTCTTTAAGCACTTATTGTAAAAATTTTTTTTAATAATTTTGTTAAAAAGAGCGTCCCTCAGTTTCTTGCGCATTCTTCTGAGAGGAACCAGCATTTTTGAATGCGCCTTTGTGGTCACGTTCTTCCACAAAGTAATAAAATTCTCTCTTATGACGTATTTCAAGATTATGTTACATAACTACGAAATAAAGATATTATGATTTGATTTCAACTTGTACCGTAATATTGTATTTTACAGTACTACGTCTTTTTACTTTACACCAATCACAAACGAGCATTCTGTTTGCACCGCATGCGTAAACCGCGAAAAGCAACCCGCTCGCGGCCTTAGCTCCCACCATTATTTATTTCTATAAATAGAGGAACCGCGCGAACACCCCTGTTTTGACTAACTTGCCCTTCAAATTTAACGATCATTCAGACCGCCTTCTAAAAACGTTATTGTTTAAAAAAACCAAGAAACTTTCGCTTTAATACCAAATCGATCTATAAAGAAGAAAATAACTTTTAGAATAAGAATAAAGTGTTTAATGAGGAAAAATAATGTTATTGTGACAAAACGTGGGGTGCCCGATATCAGTTGTTTTAAATATTTCATTGCACTCCACGATTTTTCACAATAACATTAATTTTCTATTTTTTTTTCTTTTTATATTCTTTTTTGAAGTTCGATTGTCTATCAAAGTGTAATTTATAAAAAAAATTTTAACATATTATTTTTTTTCTTTTTTTAGTCTTAATATTTTTTAAACTACATTCCATCAAAATTTATAAACATACAGGGGGAACTCACAATTACCTATAAAACGATGAAATGATACAGACCGATACTAAGCTTTATGTCGGTGCGAACCTAACCACTGACGAGTTCCCTCGTAAACAAACTATCCTGGTACATCATCAGTTCATGGTGAAAGTCATGGTTAACTATTAGAATCCAACCTATATACAAAGTTTGTCTTCGTGCTATTGACCGTTGAGGAGTATCCTCGACAGGAAACAATCCTTCCTGCAGTATCAGGTTATGTTTATCCATTTTAGTGTATTGTCATCGAAGTTACATACGTATTTTGAATTTCAGCCCAATATCTTCAGTAGAAGTGGGTGGTAATCACGTTCAAAGATTCCATTACATAAAAACAAACATACAGGTGTAACTTATAAAAGCATATTAAAATAAAAATGAGCAGCGACTTTTTTTTGTGATTTTTTTGTTTTTTTTTTTAATATATTTTATTTCTAAATTAGATGTTACCATTGACAACGCTTTAAAATTTCAAATTGTGGTCATTAATAACATAACTTTCAGCGAGCAAGTTTGGACCCAAGCCTCTTTACCAATGAGGTACGGCGGCTTGAGAACCCGCAAAATTTTAAGTGTCTTTACCGGCTTTCCTATCTTCGATCCATAGTACTTCTGACCTCGCTGATAAAATTCTTGAAGCCCTTGTGGCAATAAACTGCAAGATAGCGTATTTGGATGAAGCTACAAATACCTGGCTAGCTGGACCGAGTCTAAATTTACCGCCCACGCCTAACATTCAAAGGGCCTGCACCGCATCCTTGGCTCCCTTTAATTCATTAATAGAAGCTGCTAATGGTAGACAGCGCCAAATTGCTGGCAGTGTCTAGGCCTCGACCAGAGTCTGATCACTGATTTCATTCCTACCCGTTCCCCAAAACAGGCACTTTTATCGACCCTAACACCCTGCGCGTAGCGATCGGCCTTCGACTCGGGGTTAAGATCTGTACAGATCATTGCTGTATTTTTTGCGGAGTTGCTGTTGGACGGCCTTGGCCACCATGGACTTTCCTGCTTTTCCGGCGCTGGCCGCCTCTCCCGCTACGCCACACTTAACGACATACTGAGAAGAGCTCTCGTCAGTGCCAATGTCCCGGCGACACTCGAGCCACGTATCATTCGAGACGATGGAAAACGGCCTGATGGTATGTCATTAATACTCTGGGGAACGGGCCGTGCGCTGGTGTGGGACGTTACCTGTGTTGCCACACTAGCTATTTCTCGGCAACCGCTAGGAAAGCCAGTGCGGCGGCGGCGGCGGAGGCTCGTGAGTGTCAGAAAGTGGGTAAATACAGTTGTCTCGGCTCTTCATATGACTTCGTTGCATTTGGCTCTCGGGCCGTGGGGCAAGAGCACATGAGCTTTTCGTCGAACCCAGCAGAGATTAAGTTAGGCGTTTTCTTGCGCAAAAAATTTCCATTGTCATTCAGCGCAAAAATGCCATCTGCGTAGTGGGCACCATTCCACGAGGACCCCACTTTTTACATATGTTTTAATTTAATATTTTTATTATTAAAAATGTATTAGTCGTTAATGTATATATACATATACTGTTTAATTGTATATACAGTGTAAGATTTTTATTTTATGTCTAATTGCTAAGCTATCTGCTTGATAACAAAAATAATTAAAACTAATTTAATTCATGAAATAATATTATAAATTTATTTACAGTTAAGTCTCAAGATTGATTGGGTTCAACTTTAGCATACGTACATTATTCGGATGGAAAAGAAAAAAGTTATACACCCGACCTTTCGCTAGCGCTGCTCACAGCGAACTGAAACACGATATCGTTTTCGCTTGTCAATGAACTGTCAGCTCATACAAAATAGTATGGCGAAATTTTGATGTATTATTGATAATTTTTTTCTGCCACTTTTACGTTTAATATCAAAATTTCCTCTAACAGAAAGAAGGAATGAAGTATTAACAATATTTAAATGATTTTTTAATCTCCAAAAAACTTGTGATGATGGTGTAATATGTACCGAAAAATTTTCATTTTCCGAGATTTCGGCAAAAGTGGGTTACAAAATAATGTTTTTTCATTGTGAAAGAGTGAAAAATATGCAAATGTTTTCTAACACGATTGTAAATTAAGAACTATTCTTTATTTCAGAATTAGGTTTATAACGATATACTTTTCCAAACTTCCTAAAAATGTACCTAAACATGCCGTTATTTTGTATATGCCCCCTTAATTAGGGTAACTAATTTTCTATTTGTAATCATTATCATCATCAGCCCGTGTCTCTCCACTGCAGGATATAGGCCTCTCCCAAGGCTCGCCACCACATACGGTCCTCCGCCTTCCGCATCCAATTAACCCCGGTATGGTGCTTCAGGTCATTAGTCCACCTGGCCGGGGTCGTCCAACGCTTCGCTTCCCAATACGTGGCCTCCACTCGAGAACCCGTCTACCCCATCGGTTGTCGGTTCTACGGCAAATGTGATATCTATTTGTAAGATATTGCCTAAACCAGTTATTTAGAGACAAAACAATTATAGCAAAAAAAAAGTTGAAATGAAAAAAACTTTATTTTATCAATAATTTTGTTGTTGGAGAATAGAGAAAAACGCACAGGAAAAACGTGTCAAGAGCATGTCAAGAGATGAAATGGACGTTCATCAAACTGCTTATACATATTAATGCAATTTTACAAAAATTCAATATGATTAATTGCAATTTAGTACATTCACCATGTGATCTCAGCGTTAAATTGATCAGTTTAGGAGGTATGAATTGAGTAGCTTCAATAACAAACCAGAATATCAACACTGTCTGGTACTTCAGAGGATGCTGCGGTATGTAAAAGGAAGAAAAGATTATAAATTGATATTTAGAAAACAATGACAAACAAAGGTTTGTATGGCGAGGTTTGGCTACTGCGATTCCAACCGGGCTTCAGTTCAGGGCAGGTACGTATATGTCGGTGGTTCAGGGTGCATCAATTTCATGGCGTTCTAAATGTCAAAACACTGTTGCTTTATTAACTAAGGAAGCGGATATACCTATGTCACTTGCTTTTGCTATGCAAGAAGCGATATGGTTGAGATACTTGGATTCCGATACTGTACCGTGATGTCGGAACTTCGACTACTATAATCTATTGTGATGAGTAAAGCACTATTAAATTTGCATAAAAGAATTCTTACTGTGGTTGTAGCAAGAATATAGACAACAATTTTTAGTAACTTTCTTTTGACGAATATGGTAATATTCGTCAAAAGAAAGTTACTAAAAATTATTTTGAAATCAAATACGTTCGGAAATTCACTTCGGAGTTGAAGATATGATATGAGCCAATAATTTTACGCTTAAAGGAAGGATTTAGAAATAGATCTTAATCACAAAACAGTTTGGTACTATTGTCTACGCAGTCGTCTATGGTTATTTATATAAATAATAATAGAGAATGCGACAATGTGTCTTGTGTTTTGTATACCAATTTGTAAGTTTTTTTTAAATGGAACTTAGATTTATGTTATCAAAACGCTAATCAATATATTTATTTATGATAAAATAAGATAAAGTGATACCTATGTAAAGCCAAAAATGCATCAAATTATTTGCTCCGTTATTTTAGACTAACATTTCTAGCATTCTAGTGGTTATTATCCGTAAATTCAACCTCTTACCCCAAACGCATGTATCCTTTGCCCTGTCGTGGATAAGAACCAACAGCAACGCACGTAGTAGTAGAGCGTCTGTTACCAACTAACAAACCAAGCTGTCTATCTGGCTGATAAATTTTTACCGACAAACTGGTAGGTTGAGTACCTAGTAGTTTTGTAGTAGTTTTCGCAGTGTATAATATCTACTTTGTAAGTTTTTCTGCAAGTGTCGTGATAGCCCAGAGCGCAACGAACCTGTCTCAAATTTATAAGGCCATAGGGCCATGGTTCGAATCCGGGAGTGTACCAATAAGTTTTTCTGACTTAAGTACATTAACTGTCACTGACTCCTTGCCTTGGAGAGCACGTTAAGCAGTCGGTTCCGGATGCTGTCAATAGATGGCGGTCGTTACAATCCCCAACCCGCAGTGGGGTAGCGTGGTGGATTTAAGCTCCAAACCCTCTCCTTACCCTGGGGGAGGCCTAAACACCTGAAGTGGGGTAACATGGGCTGATGATGATGATGATTAAGTTTTTGTATCGAAATAAGTGTAACTAGGAACAAGACAGTTTAGATCCATTAATTACCATATTACAACTGAGCGATTGGCCGAGTGGTTAGAGACCCCAACTACAGAGTCAAGAGTTGCGGGTTCCATTCTCGCCCGGGAAAAATATAATGTTCCGTGTGTGGGTGTAAAATTATCTATACGTATATGAATATATTAAAAATAAACATCTCCGACCTCACCTCGTCTTCAAGCTTAAAAGTCAGGAGGTAGATACCCGTTGACCTAACCCCATCAACGTGCGAATTAACTGTTTTAAAGTTCAATGATCTACAGTTAGGAAGCTTCTTACGATATGCTATTACATTTAATTAATTAAAAAAAAAACTTACCATATTGTTGATGCCACGAAAAGCGGTACTGCTGTTATATTGTGGATCATTGAGTGCACTTCTTATCAGTGCTTGGTCAAAGTATACGGCTAGCCTTATAATTACTTGAATAAGCATTGCACTAAACAAACTCTTGTGGATACGAGTTCGATTGTTGCGAAGGCTCCTTTAAAAAAATAATTTAATGACATTAGGTACATATTTTTCTTTTACACTTCGTGTTTTATAACATTGGCTCGGTGCCCTCTTTTTTATGGTTTTAGAGACTTTACACCTGACCAATAGCACGGGAGCTCGTGATCAAAAATGCCTACGATCTTCTAAAACCTATTTTTAATAAGTCATAGTACCTACCTACCTATGCTCACACACAGGGAAACAGTCAGCTAGGTATAGGTGCGTTTAAAGCTATATAAAATTATCTATGAGAGACGGTGATATGACAATAAATCAAATTTCGTATGTGTAATGACGCCTCTAGTCTGCATGTGAAAAACCTATCACAAAAATATACAATAGTTTAGTCACAGGATATAATTTTTCAATTTTAAAATTTTCCACATGATGCATCGAGTAAACTATCAACAACAGGTCAAACACCTCCTCATCGGTATAAACACAGTTGCCAAATTTATTCTTAAATTTTATTTTCCTATACAAATCAATGCAATTAGTACTTTATTTTGAGCCATAAGAGTCATAATGCGCGTCATTTAAAAATCTACAAAAGAGGCACATTTAAGTGAAGGAGAAGAAACGAAATAGTTCAGTCAGTCAGTATGTCGCTGCGATCCTGTGGTAGCGCACGCTTCATTGTTCTTGCCAGAACGTAACGTAAGCGAACGAGTTTGCGATTGTGATTTTAGTAGTTTCTCATATAATTACGCAACTGTGACTGTTCGGCGTAATTATTTTCATTCAGCATTCATAGCGCTAAATCTTTACGTCATCATTTGAATCGCGCTGTTGCTGCTCTTGTAGGTCAGTAAACCAATATTTATAAATAGTGTTCTACTTTCTTTGTGTTTTTTGAGTTAGTTTATCTTAAAAAATGTCTTTTTTTTTTAAATTTCGAGCCCAGAATTAATTGATAGTGTCAAACTACATTCATGGCGTAGTTTAGCCAATATTTCTATTTATTGTCGTTTTGTCGTGTCAACTTTGTGTATGGTAAACTTTTACATAAACTAAATGTTGTACCAGTCCGTCAATCAATGTTCTAATAACTTCAATGCCCTAATAAGATTGATACGTACTACGCTTTTTGTTTGTGTAAACCCTAGCAGTGTACAAAAAGCTAGGTTTTAGTTTGCAATTAGGTAAAAAAAACACAATAATAAGCGCGTTGTGCCTTAACGCAACCATGCATAGCTGACGGTCTGCAGTCTGAAAATGAGCACTTTATGTACTGTCCGGCTATCTGTCAAAAATGCACCTTTAGAAAGCTGTGAAAATTTTTGGTCACTGGCACCCTGACTGTAAGTTTCCTCACCACCTTGCATCACGAAACTTATAACATAACACACAGAGCACTTGCTTATTATTTTTAATCTGTTCCCAATTTTATAACCTGTATTTAAACTCACCTGTAGTATGTGAATATGTAAAGCGATAGGGCAAGTGCTATAAATGAGATGCTAAAGCCCACAATTTCCAAATATCTAGTGCCTTGGGCGATTTCGAATTTACGCTGAAACAAACAAATGTGCAAGTAATAAGTACACGTATAAAGTTTCCATTTTTAGAAGAGTGAGAAAAGTTAATATCAAACTAGAAATAGATTTAATTAAAGTGTAAAGTTAAAAATTATGTGTTCTAGCTACTGGCTATTTTGAATGAACTTAATTCATAAAACTTGTATGCTAAAAGTTTATAAATTGGGATTTTTTTTCAAATAATAGTTACCTACAGCGATAGAGTAAATAAGTTTGACAGCAGGTGCGGCGTGCTATATTCAAAATCAATAAAACTATTTGATGATTACTTTTCAACTGTGTTCACAATCGCGTCTACAACCAAACATGAACACAACAAAAATTCGAAAAAAAATTCAATGCTAGTTCCACATTCGCACTAACGCAGCAGTTGCAGCTCCTAACAACCATGCAGTGTTTGGACGACACATGACTAGTGGACTGTTGGTGAGTGTTAATGCGGTTTTCTTGAATCCGTTTCGCATTGGAAATGTTGACTCACAAAATATGTCAAGAGGTAAGCTCACCATTAAAGTCAGTAATGAACATAATTGTGCAAACACGATGGAAGCTGATTCGTATCAATCGACTGCAGAATTAGCAGCTTGGTTTGAGGTTAACATAATATTAACCCATTTACGCTAAATAAAAAAAAAACAAGATAGAATACCGAATGTGAATGCCTCAAATAGATAACCGATCTTCACCATAATTGCAAATACAAAACATGACTGCACAACAAATCGTTTGAATGCTACAGGATTTACACTTAGATACGTCACATTCCGTGGTTTCTTTTAATTCTATAAATGTTGAAGAAAAAAAAACAATTCACAGTATTTTCAGTTTCCGCAACCATCGGAGGCATTGAAAATGACTTTAGAAGTTTTAGAAAAAATAAAAACTCGCATACCTATAGTGTTATGAGTTCGCTTTTTGCATTACGAATTCGTTTTTGAGCAGACGGCATCTAATTATACATTGCCACATACCACACCTAAATTCATAAACACTAGTTTTTTTTAATTTCTTAATTTTCAGGGTCCGCCGCAATTATCAACCGATTTACAAAATGTTTTCACCATTCATTAGACAATTTAGTTTCTCAGATGCGTTTTTGGCCAATATTCGATAATTCAAATATTTTCGAATATATTCATATTTTTGTAAAAAACGACACCCTAAAATTCCCATTTTCCCACTTTCAAAAAATTGCCAACCGATTTTCAAAATTCAAACGGATATAGGTATATCGACAATTTTGCAACTTTTTAAAACCTCTAGGACCCCAATCCCTCCGTTGTTCTTGAAGATATAGCCCAATTTACGTCTCACAGGAAAAGGATCTGTTAATCATTTTCAATGGTTGTCAGTTATGGCTTCAAAAATTAATTTCCAAGAAGCATTACAAATTGCCTTTACAAATTTTGTTGAGACGTGCTCCCTAGAGTTCTGTCGCAAAGGTATTCATTATATCGCTTTGGCGTTTTAAACATTAAATCATCCCGGTGTGCGCCATCTCATATCTAACTGACTTGACATTGTAAAATGAATTAAATGGCAGCTGTTGTACTCCTATACGATAAAACAAAATAATGTACGATATACTAACTTGAGCATCTTTTTCGTCCTCATACATTTTGAATAGTAACTTTTGCACCTCATAGGGGAAACAGGGAGTGAAATTCGTCCACCCAATGGCAGATTGCGTATCTCGTCTTCCCATCCAAAGTCCAGAAGGTCCGCACCGGCGGACAGCAAAACCTGTGTATGTTGGAACATCATAGTCATAATGCCTAAGAAATTAAATTGACTATAAAAAGTGTGAATGAACGGAATTAATGAATGACTGGAAAAATTGCGACAAAAAAAAAACAATTCGGGAAATGATTCGGAATTTTGAGAAAGCCTATAAAAGTCAGTAATTTAGTATTAATTAATTAAATTATTTAGTATTCGACATTGTTTTTTCACAAAAATGTGTTCTAAAGACATGTTTACATCAGGTTGTGGAGAGGAATCTCTCAAGTCAATTAAGTCATATAAAAAATCATAAATAGCAAAATTTTGAGAAATCCCAACTTATGGTGTTTCTCAAAGTGTGCGGACTATATTTTGGTGAAGGTTATTTGTATTGTATTGATTGATTATTATTTGAACATTAAACAGTTAGTATTTTATCAATGTTTATTTGAAATAAATATTTTAGTATTTCAGATTGTTTATCACCTTTATCATTTTGAGTAACACTATAAGTATAAAAAGGGCTAGGTATAATAATTTCTATTTAAATATACAACATTATCATCTATCTCGATACTTGATCAATAAATCATAATAATATAATAATATCAGGCCGTTGTCAAACGAGGAAAGGTTTAATAAAAAATTAGTCACTAGACAGTTTATGGTTTTTTGTATCCCCGGGAAAAATGACATTTATTGGCTTATGTGCTTTCTCAAAATTACAATTCAAATGTCATAACTAATTAATTCTGTTTTTGTTCATCTATTTGTGGGCAAAGTAAAATAAAGTTCAGTACATACCACTAAGTTTCTACGCAACTACAACTGATTTAGCCTATTCTTATTTGGATTTATCTACCGCATGGTCAAATTCTCGAGTAAATTGATAAAAAATAAAAATATTTTTACTAATACATACTTTTGAGATCTACTTATTTTCCACAATAGAACTATTTAGCATCTCCTAACAAATGCGGAACTCCCCATACACAGTTTAATTCAAATTCACTTAGTACAGTTTTTTTACCACTAGCCGACGGACTTAGAAATGTATCTAATTTCTTGAACGCTTCCTGATAACGTAGAAAAGGTTTTTCTTACTATATGCAACCAGTCCTATCTTACAATTGCATTTCGGTCGAGGGTTTATATAGTTTTTTTGTCACCTCAAAGGATTTTCAGTCTGACCTACCTTGCAGTATCCTCCTACTTGCCGCGACAGAACTAGATATTTGACACCCCGTATTGCATGCGCAACCCACCCTTTACGGCTCATTTCAAATTCACATGATACGGTTTTTTGCCACGAGTCGACGGACTATTCGTCTACCGAACTCTTTATTGGTAAATTGACCATTTTTATTACTAGTAAAATCTTTCTTCAAATTGAAAATTGAATTCAGAATACGGTCGAACGTGACAGCATGGCGGCGTGACAGAAAGAGGTCTTGTCATCTTTTTTTCTTGTGGATTCTTTACAATGGATCTTAATTTTTAAATTTTTAGCTAGAATTTCTAACAATACATATAACAGTACTATTAGGTGACTACTAGTAACTAAGGGCAATGGTGATGGATTTCTGGGCCAATCTTAACGGCCAAATGGCAAGCTATCAGCTCCTCTGAGCCGGCCACGCAGTTCTAGTTTCTGCGCAGCAGCCGGCGTCAGTGCTACGACAGATTTCGCGTGGCGCCTATAGAAGCAGGCGCTACAGGGACGCCTGGAGGATGGGATTGCGTCTGCCTGACGGAACCCTCTACTTTCAGAGCGTTAAAGGTAGCGCTTTCCATTGTAGCCTGCTGAAAAGTTACAAAATATTCAATCAGGCTCAAATCAGGCTTATGGGTAGGGGTGTAGAAACCTCCTGCAGTAAATATTCTTTTAAGGAAATGAAAAAAAATTATAAGGCTTATTAGTGGTTCGTCGCTCCAATCCGCTTCGCTTCTCGGATTATCACAAGCAAACCATGACCTAACCTATTTTTTTTTAAATAATAGACCATCAACCTATCTTAGCCAGATTTCACATTAATCATTTTTATGAATACAATTTTCATCAGGCAACAATGGAAAGCCGACCCGCGTTAAACTTTGAACCTTTGTCGGTCGTTCTGGACCTGTGCCTGCTCGGCGCTTCTGCAGTCAAGCCTAGTATTTTATTGTTTACCTCGTTTTCCTTTACTAATTCCAATCTTTTTTTTACTACACTTATATGCATGAAATTGTATAAATTGTAGTAAATGGCTATAGACAAACGAAAGTCTCTTTAATTTCATTTAAAAGATGTTACAAAGCCTGAGATCTCCTTACGTAAAATGACCATGTGGATCAATGTTTTTAATTGTTGACGGGTCAGATGCTTTTCAAATTGCACTGAGAGATTACAAAGATTGAAAATAATATAAAACAAAATATCCTAACTTTATTTAAAAAATACCTCTTTTCTTGAACCTTAGGCACTTTTACCACAGAGATTAATCTCTATAGTAGGTACTCTACAACGGTGCAGCACCACCAGCGGAGTGATATACCTTAGCACTGCTACTGAGTAGTGATATGGTGTTTAATTCTTCACATGGCTTTCTATACCCTACTTGATTATGCCTAGTTTTATTTTGACGCCAAGAGTTTGGGGCGAAATACGGCAATAAATTCCCTCCTTTACATTCATCTAATTGGTCAAGTGGTGTAACTACGCTTACACTAAAACAAGTGTACAACAAAACTAGTTGTTCTACCATGAAAATAGCGAAACTTAGATGAGTTTTAATAAACGTTACTTAAAATGCAAGCTACTGTTTGGTAAGCTGGTACAACCGAGTTCGACTACTTATTTGTATTGTTACCATTTTTAGATAGCTGGTAATCAAATTTTTTGTTACTTAATGTTATAACTAAAACATTTTTATGTGTAAACAGTGTTAGGTGCCGGCCACGAAATTCGGCGGCAAAATTTGTATGAAAGCGACGCGTTGCCGAGCTCTCTGACTCGGCGTTTCCATACTCATTTAATCGCTCATCGGGCCGCAATTCTTCGCTGTTCCCGAATCTCGTGGCCGGGCCCTTAGGCCTTCTACTATTTACTTAACACGAATAGACTATGATTATAACTCTCGGTAATAAAATAATAAAATAAAAATTATATTTCACTAACACTTACGTGATGTGTCACTTAGTCTTGCTGGTGGACAGTGCTGCGAGGCAGTGACATTCACGGGAGTGGGGGGCCAGCATAAGAATGTGTCAAACGTAGCGTTACAATATATCTCGCCTGAAAAACACAATTGCTAGTCAATAGAAAACAAGGAACGATTATAATGGTTTCAGGTTAATATTTACTAGCAGTTGTCATTATACTTTTAATAGCTATGGAGACTAACCGATATCTAACGCCATCCATTCCTAATATTGTAATATTCCTAATATTTAGTACTGGAGAACTAAAAGAAAACTTTTCAGGAATTTACTTTTTTAAAATTCTGTCTTAGGCATTGTTTGAGTTACCTTAAAATCTTACAAAGGGGGCAATTACAAAAAAACGGCATGTTTAGGTACATTTTTAGGAAGTTTGGAATGGTATATGGTCATAAACCTAATTCTAAAATAAAGATCAGTTCTTTATTTACAATTGTGTTAGAAAACATTTGCATATTTTACACTCTTTCACACTGAAAAAATATTATTTTGTAACCCACTTTTGCCGAAATCGCGGAAAATTAACGTTTTTGGGTACATATTACACCATCATCACAAGGTTTTTTGAGATTAAAAAATCATTTAAGTATTGTTAGTACTTTATCCTTTCTTTCTGTTAGAGGAAATTTTGATAATAAACAGAAAAGTGGCAGAAAAAAAATATCAATAATATGCAATTTCACCGAAATTTCGCCATACTATTTTGTATGAACTGACAGCATACTGACAGCTTATAACCAAGCGCACACGGTATCGTGTTTCAGACCGCTCCGAGGAGCGCTATTGAAAGGTCGGGTGTACGTCTTTGTTTTTCTCCGATAAAATGCTGTACGTATGGTAAAGTGGAACTCAATCAATCTTGAGACGTGGGTGAAAGTAAATTTATAATATTTTATGAATTGAATTAGTTTGAATTATTTTTTTTCCAAGGCGGAAAGCTATTAAACTTAAAATAAAAATCTTACACTATATATACAATGTACATAATATATACATTACCGAGTTGACCAACTAATAAATTTTTTATGATAAAAATATTAAATTAACACATATGTAAAAAGTGGTGTCCTCTTGGCATGGTGTAATTATTTTAATTTTAATACGCTTTTATAAGTTCCACCTGTATGTTTTTTTGTATCTAATGGAATCTTTAAACGCGATTGTCACCCACTTCCACTGAAGATATTGGGCTGAAATTCAGAATATATCTGTAACTTCGATGACAATACACTAAAATGATAAACATAACTTGATGTTGCAGCCAGGATTGTTTCCTCATAAGGATACTCTTCACCGGTTAATAGCACGAACACGAAACTTTGTATGTAGGTTGGATTTCGATAGTTATCCATGATTTTCACTATAAACTGATGATGCACCACGATAATTTGTTTACGAGGGAACTCCTCAGTGGTTAGATTAGCACCGACATGAAGCTTTGTGTCGGTTTGTATCATTTCATCGTTTTATAGGTAATTGTGAGTTCCACCTTTATGTTTGTAAATTTTGATGGAATGTAGTTTAAAAAATATTAAGACTAAAAAAAGAAAAAAAATAATATGTTAAAAAAAAATTTATAAATTACACTTTGATCGACAATCGAACTTTAAAAAAGAAAATAAGTAGAATAAAAATAGGAAATTAATGTTATTGTGAAAAATCGAGGAGTGCAATGAAATATTTAAAACAACTGATATCGGGCACCCCACGTTTTGTCACAATAACATTATTTTTCCTCATTAAACACTTTATTATTATTCTTAAAGTTATTTTCTTCTTTATAGATCGATTTGGTATTAAAGAGCAAGTTTTTCAGGTTTTTTAAACTATAATGTTTTTAGAAGGCGGTCTGAATGATCGTTAAATTTAAAGGGCAAGTTAGTCAAAACAGGGGTGTTCGCGCGGTTCCTCTATTTATAGAAATAAATAATGGTGGGAGCTAAGGCCGCGAGCGGGTTGCTTTTCACGGTTTATGCATGCGGTGCAAACAGAATGCTTGCTTGTGATTGGTGTAAAGTAAAAAGATTTAGTACTGTAAAATACAACATTGCGGTACAAGTTTCGATGTCATAAAGAACGTATTAATAGTAACTGTATTGAAAAAAGTATTAATCGTTGTTGTAATAACGCATACAGACTTGTTTTTTTTGTAATGTGGACCAAATAATAATAAAATTTTAATCTATACGAAACAGACTTTATTATAGTAGTGTTAGACCCAGAAAGAAAGAAGTTCAAAATGGCAGACACTATTTTCAGTTTTGACCGAAGATTTGTGAAGGGCGACCACATGGACCCATAGATATCGATTTTGAAAGAAATCAGTTCAAAAACTAAAACAGATTCAAAGGCAGTAATTTTTTTTAGTTCTGAGCACAGATTCGTAATCGAAGACCATACAGACTCTTAGACATTATTTTGAAAACAATCGGTCCAGAATCAAAAATAGTAGAATTTGACGAATTGGGAAATGAAAAGGTCACCTCATTCAATGGGACCTCGGTTTCGCCATCGCCACTTATCACAAACAAAATGCACTCGTATTGCTAAACTCCTCATACGATAACTGTGGCACAGTATAGTATTGTCTAATAATTTTTTTTTATGGAACTTTAAAAGACATCTTAACCCACACCCATAACACAAGCTTTGCTTAGTTTGGGACTAGATAGCGCTGTGTGAGATGTCCCAGGTATTATTGTTATCACTACATTCTGAACGCGACAAACTCAAAAAGTACCGAACGGATTGGCAATGGATCAATGGACAGAGTGATTCAAGAGAAAATTTTTTGAAATATGACGATTATTGTTGAAGAAGTCGGAAAAAAATCAAGCCGATTGAGAACTTTCATCGGAAATGCGGCCTAATCATTTTGAGATATAACAAAATAATGTAGGAATTGTGTCTCTTTTATAGGACTAAAGAAAAGTCCACGATGGCATATATCTATCTTTTATGGATAGCTTACTATACTATTTTTATGATGTAATATGATGAGGTTATTGGAATACAATTTATACGGATATGGTATTAAGCCTTATCAAATTAAATACGATATTTACCTTCAGCATTTCATGAACATTATGATTGCCGTTTGTATTCTACAATTTAAATCAATATCTTAGGAGCCATACCGGACGACGCGACACGCGTGGTTAGGCTGAAGTTATCAATGTTGTATACAAAGAAATATTTCAGTTTGTTTTTAGGTATTTATTCTTTACTTTTTCATATATTTATAGAATTCGAAATAAAATACATTGAAAATAATTCAAGTTGGACGAACTTGCGTTACATTTAAATCTAATGAAATCCAGTCCATATGTTCGACACAACAAGCTGATACGACACTACGACCGTAAAAACATTATGGCTCTGCTACCCGTGCGAAACCGGGGCGGATCGCTAGTTATTATATGAAATAAATCAACATTAAAAACCTGACATAAAAGAAAACTAATTCTTAAATAAATAAAAATAATAATGATCAAGACTAATTAGTTCTGGTATAGAGCCAAGTATGTGTTGCCTCTGGTGCAGATGCGTGTGTAGTAGTAAGCAAGCTGTCAAGTAAAACCTATTTTCGAGCTGTCACTTTTTGTGTTTGCGTCCTTAACATCATATCTTTAACTATACGTATAGTAAGCGCTCAAAGTAAAAACGATAGAATGACAATGAAATAAAAAATGAATAGAGTTTAGTATCCGAATTAGGATATAAACATCTGTACATCCTTATCGACGATTTCTATACTAAACTAGATTGGAAATCAATATAAATGGGCTGGAAATAGAGCTCATTTAGCAGAAGAAGTCATACGGCTACTGGTATCACATAAATAAAAGATGTGAGGATAATAATAAAACTAATAAAATACTATGAGTACAGATATAAAGTAACTAGCGACCGCCCGCAGCTTCAGTTGCGTAGACTACAAATTCCTGTTATAGGTACTATTAACGTTCGAGGTGGTTTATACGTACTTTTTGCTGAAACCAATTTTGGTCACACCCATTCCAACTTTCAATCTTCATTCCCTTCCCACCCTTTAAAAAACCGATACAATTTTTCACCTCCCGTTTCTCACCCTTAAAATGTAGAAATCTAAAAACCTTGAAACACGTCATTATTTAAATCCCTCCATTCCCACCCTTAAGTTTGATATTTCTAAAAAAGCCTTTCTTAACTTAATACTCACGTTATAAAATAAACCTATGTTCCAAATTTAAGCTTCCTAGACTTTGTAGTTAGTTTCGGCTGTACGTTGATAGATCTGTGAGGACAAACGACTGACAGATAGACAGTCGTTAGTCGTTTGTCCTTACAAAAAGTAGCTTATGACACTCTTGACAAACTTTTTTCACGTCTGTAAAGTTTTATTAAAATCCGTTCAGCCGTTTTAGAAATTAGCTCGAATAGACACATAGACGTACAGACAGATAGACAGACAGACAGACGAACAGACAGACGGACAAAAAGTCACTCTTGACAACCTTCTTTCCCCTCTACAAAGTTTCCTTAAAATATGTTAAGCCGTTTTAGAAATTAGCTCGAATAGACAGACACACGTATGTTAGCTTTGACCACCTTCTTTTCATACTTGTGATGTTTCATTAAAATCGGTTTAGACAGATGGACGTACAGACATACATACAAAAAGTTCTGTATGTCGCTTTTGACTACATCCGTTCCATATGTGTAAAGTTTCATCAAAACCGGTTAAGCCGAATTGCTCGAATAGACAGACAGTTCGTTTTCATATATATGCCCATAACCCTCCGCTAGATTCTGGCTGTCAAAGGCAAAAAGATTTTTTTAAATCCGACTGGTAGTTTCAGAGATTAGCGCATTCAAACAAACAAACAAACTCTTCAGCTTTATAATAAATATTTCTACTATATAGATTAATAGATTATAAGATAATAAGAAAATAAGATATTACTGAAAACTGTATCAAAGTCTATTGCGTGGTTTGGAAGCAAAAAATTAACGAACAGAGGCAGACAGCGAATTTATTTTCTTCCGCTATAGTTTTCATATTTCGATAAAAACTGCTAAGATATTAATTTAAATTGTATGGTAAGGGCAATTACAATATGCATGAAATGCTTAAGATAACTAACCTATTTAATTTGATAAGGATTAATATCATGTTCAAAAAACATCTTTGCAAATTGCGCATTATGTTAGAACAAATTTGATTGCCATCAAAAAGGTCATTGTAAGGCAAACTTAAAAGATACACATATGCCGTCGCAGACTTTTGATTAGAACTTTTAAAGGGGAACGATTTCGTAATACATGATCCTATAGCCTTCCTCAATAAATGGACTATCCAACACAAAAAAAAAATTTCAATTCGAACTAGTAGTTCCCGAGATTTGCGCGTTCAAACAAACAAACAAACAAACAAACAAACAAACAAACAAACTCTTCAGCTTTATAATATTAGTATAGAGTATAGATAGTATAGATAATAGATATAGATGTAAATGGGTAACATATAATATACCACGAGATTCGTGTTATTATGAGTTTTACTCTGGAATAAGTCTGGAATGGAGAGAGACGAGTGATAGAAAAAAGTGTCCAGTGCGCCTCGCACCACACGTGTTAGGATGCTGGAGAGTTAGCTAAATAAAATAAACTACATAGAATACGTATAATATACTTTTGATTTTATCGTGTCTTGATTAAGAGTTGGCGTTAAAAAATGACGTATAGATAGATGAAAGATAAAAGTATCACCTAACCATTCGGTCACAATTAACGCACACAGAGACGGTTTATACATGGTTAGTATATGGTTGACGACCGCTTAGCCTAGTGGGTAGCGACCCTGCCTACGAAGCTGGAGGTCCCGGGTTCGAATCCCAGGTCGGGTCAGTATTAATATGATGAATTTTGATACTGGTACCGGGTCTTAGTTGTTATATGTGTGTGGTGTCTTCGCTAAAATATTTATATATGTATATATTATAAAGAATATTTAAGTATTTATATCAGTTGTCTAGTAACCCATAACACAAGCATAATACTTGCTTAATTTGGGACTAGATGACGCTGTGTGGGAAGTCCCATGTGTTATTATTATTATTATTATTATTATTATAATGTAGCGAGAAAATGAGGTCTGTTAAGTCACACACACAAGTATGTAAAAGTCAAACCAGACGTTATATAATCGAAGGTATACGCATATACAATTTCACGTTATACATATATAAAGCAATATATCAGACAAGATCTATATCAGCCCATCAAGGTCTGTATAACGAGTTTTTTGTTTATTTTATTCATGTAAAAGACCGCTAAATGTAGGTAAATATATACTGGGTGAAATTTTAACAACTATCCAAATAGTAATGTAATGCTCCTTGGTGAAAAACCGATGACCATCTTGTTTCCTTTTAGTCTCGTTTAATAGTAAAATATTGAGATATGACTACACAAACCTTTCCCGAAAAAACCAATAAGTATAATAACCATTCACGGCCGCCACATCTCCGCACTGGCACGCCACGTAGGTATTTTAACGTATTGGAAGTTACATCGTGACCGCCCCGCCCTGTTGAAAGGTTGTTTTTATTGATTCCGAGTAAATCCTCATGTACGCGTTACGTTTTATTTACACTGAAATTCAGTCATGTACGCGAACTAAGTCGACACACAGAATAAGCGTGCGCGCGCGCCCAGACCTTTTTATCCACTGGACGCCACACTGTTATCGTTCTTATCGCGCGCCCCTCCAGAACGCCCGCGCGGTGGTTCGATAATTTTAAGACCTAGTACACTTTGTATTTTAGGGGGCGATCAATTGTTCGATAGTTTGATTGAATAGGGATCCGCAATGGTTTTTGATAGTTTGATCGTTCGATTTTTTATCGTCAAATGCGCACACTCCCATATTATAGCTCAAACCATCGGCCAACTATAAAATCACTAGTGCGCGCTGTCGTTTAATTTTGTAGTTTGCTTCATCTCGATTTCAATGTCTCAGGCGCGTCGTCACAAAGAAGGCAACCAAACGTTATAAAATAACACTGTAAATAAAATAATTTATCATGAACATATAACCTATATTTTTTATTTACATTATGAGGTTTATAGGTGATACCTAACATCAAGACAAAATTTGGATGGTTAATATGGTTGTAAAACTTTCACCTTATACCCATGACTATGACTTGTTAAATCCGAACTACATGTCGTGTAAATATTAGTTGGCTATAACTATAATTATTCTGAAGCTGATATATTGAAGTTACTGAAACTAATTTTAAAGCCAATTTGAGGCTAAACATTTCAGAAAAGGAAAGCCAAAATAAAAAGTGGTATGTTCGTACATGGAACCTATATTTCATATTGAAAGAACATTCATATGTTTATGCTTATGTTTATGCCGTGATTAAAGAAAAAAATGTAATAAAATTTTTACGATTAATAAAATATCAACTCTCCTGTCCAATACATATGAAATATTTTATTCACAAATGTCAATAAATGTGGAAACTAAAACAGTGTGAGAGAGAGGTGAGACAGACAGATAGACGGACGGACGGATGAACAGACTGACATGACAAAACTATGATTGTTCCTTTTTTGTTTTTAGCTTCGAAACCCTAAAAATTCATAAAGAAGACCTACGAATATAGCAATCTGTTTTTTTTCGAGTTTTATTTGCTCAAAGGTCGAGAACTAAATTAATTTAAGAGGAATGGTTTATGTCCAGTAATTGAAAGTGAAAGATTTCTGAAAACGCGGCGTGACCAAATCATATTTTTTTATTAAGAGATCCATCTACCACAAATATGCATGTTTTCCTTGTTTTCACAAGTAAACGGGAAATGTTATAAACATATTTCAACGATAAAAATGTTTATCATGTCGCACAGTATGCGGTAACACATTAATAACATTGGAAGCTGACATTTTTAGTTCTACCCGCCAATCGACAGGCTTTGATATTCTTAATTCAGATTTAGAACTGCCGTGTGCAAACTCGTTCTAGTTTAGAAAAAAAATCAACGTTTGCAGTTTTGGGTTTGTTTTTTCTAAAAAAATATTATATCTCGTACCATTCACTAAATCAATATTTCAAGTATTGAGTCTATTAAACTTTTAAATAAACCATTTACATTATTTATGGTGAACACAAAAGGTTTATATTTAACGACAAAAACTGTTTTTTACGTTTTTCAGGTTTACTTTTGTTTCTCTCAAGTTATGACGTGGTAGCATTAACTTTTCACTTAAAAATAAACATTAACATTAATACCATGCTCACAAAAAAATCACATGCAAACTCCACCCAACTTTTAAGTATTATTGTTTTGAAATTTTGGACTAGGGTTGGCACGCTGAAGTCGCCGATGATGATTGTACAGGAACGTAATGATGTTCTTGTCTGTGAAAAAAAAAGCGAATTGTTCGTGTCTAACTATTTGCAAGGTTATATTAATGTTTTCTAATTTTTTTTATTAACTAACTATTGTGAGTCGATCCAAATTTCGTTTATATCGTCTTAGGTAAATTTCTTTCTGTTAACTTTGAATATTAAAGAAGTATCATTAGCAAACATTACTAGCTCGTAATTATTTTTTACAACGTAAACCAAATCGTTAACATAAATTAAAAATAGAAATGGATCAACAATTGAACCTTGTGGGACGCCCATCGATACCGCGGATCCAGGTGACCTTTCTTCGCTCACATCAACCCTCTGGACTCTGTTACATAAATACGATCTCAGAAGGTTGATCGCATGGTCTTTGACAACATAATGACATAGTTTCCCTAGCAATGTGTAATGTTGAACACAATCAGAAGCATTGGAAAGATCACAGAAGATACCTATAGTATCTCCCGCGGTCTCCAAGGCCTCAAAGCTGTGCTGAATCAGTTCAACACCAATAACGGTTGTTTAACGGCCCAGGTGATATTAAACTGTTAGCGATGCATTAAATTATTAAAATTAAAGTGCGAAAGTAACTGAGCCAATAATTTTTCGAAAATTTTGCTTAACGTTAGGAATATTGAAATAGGCCGGAAATTAGTATTATCAGGTGTGCTGCCGGCTTTAAATAATGGAATGACTTTATTTTGCTTCATTAGGACGGGATGAAAGCCATGATCTATACACTTAAAATTTAAAATCTTATTCTTAGTTTAAAATCTATATTTTTATAGATTTTATAAAAATTTTACCGAGCTTTTACCTTTTCAGTTTCGTTGTTTACGATTTGCCAAGTCGTTTTTGTAATATTCAAACTATTTTTTATTTTCCCATAAATATGATTTGCTTAAGCTACTGCACAAGCGCGTTTAATAATTTTTGAATAATTCAGAGCATAATTTTTAAAGTGGTCATTTTTATTATCTGATCTTTATTCATGGATTTCCGCCGTTGTTCAATCACTAAATCGTTACGAATTATTAACATGTATGGTTTTTTATTTAAACACATTGTCATATACATTTTTGATATCAAAACATGCACTATATTATATAACTACTTAATATCATCATAATATTTTAAGTATGGTAAACTCACTTATATGTTTTTTCTATAATTATAAAGCCGATTCTCATTGACTGCTATACCTTTTATTTTATTTTTGGTCACTTGAAATTCACCTAAATCAGAAACAGCCTGCTGACTACAATGATCTGACGCTAACTTATTCATTATGTCTTTAACAGAAGTTTCAGCATTAGTAAAAATATTGTCAATACATGTTGCTGTGGTAGAGGTAATTCTTGTTGGCTCAATAAAGAGGTTCACTAGATCAGAACATCGAAATAACGATGTGAGCTTACCACTTAGTACACAATTTAAATGTAATTTAATTAACAACATAATGTAAATATAAATGAGTTTGTTCAGAGGTGAATTATGGATTAACATGAATGGCTATAACGCGTAACTAGTTGACCTTCGCCAGTTTTAACAATTTTTCTAGTGAGTTCGTACATGCATAAAAATACGAATTGACTAGAAGCCCTCTTCTGCTTCTTCTTCTTCTTAGAAATCCCCGCGCGCCCATTTTAATCTCGCTAAATTGTGTAATGTCATTTCGATACTGTGAACTGACATTCATGACTATTAAATCATTATTAAAACCATTAAAACCAAACGCCGCTGTCAAATTAATTTACTCTATGGTCCTATGTATGTACTGTCATTATGGATTTATATGGATAATAAAATAAAATAAGAATATTTTTTTTTTAGAATTTTCAGAATATTGGTTCATGAGTTTAGGATAAGCGACATACGACTCATGTAAAAATGAACTGAACTTTTCTGATAACCCATCAAAGACCCTCATAATGATTATAAAAAATAGCTATTGAACGGACTTGAGCAAGTACTATAAATTAAAAAAAACCGCATTTAAATAAGCTAAAGGCTAAGGGGAGTAGAAAAAAAAAACATGTTGGGCCGACCCCCTGGAGTGGGATAAGGACAGGAGAGAGAGATTTAAATAGGCTAAATGATATTTAAAAACTTGATTCATTTTTTATCCGACTGCGGATTGTCGGAGTCACATAGCATGCATACCATTTTGACATAGGTACAATAAAAAAAAATGTGTTTGATGCAATGTCATTTCATTTGTATCTAAGTTTCTGTTTATTATTATTACCTATTTATTTCATATCAAATAACAAGGACTCATTTGTTAGTAAAACACTTACATTACAACCTAAACATTAGTAACATAATATAACAGTCAAAATTTAAACAATTTTCACAAAATTTAGTAAATGATGCTATTCTTTTCATGGACTCATGCCGTCTCCCAAGCGAACAGTTCACATTTGTATCGAAACTTGTTTACCATGCTATTAGGGCCATAAAAAATTTGTCTCCGTGATATCTTCAAAGGAAGAATTGATGATCATTAAGTAGTCTTGTTACGAATTCAATAAAATTATATTTGTACTTAAGGATATGCGTAATTTCATAAGAAATAGGGGTAATCATAACTTCAATAAGGTAATAAATCTTATAACCTACACAAACAAATTAGATCAAATAAGAACAAATTAATCTAACGTTCTTACATAAGTTGAAGGTTAACGCGTAGGGCAATGTATATAATATTATATTATAAAGTATAGATAAAATTATTTATGAAATATTACACGTATAACCATTAATAAATATAAATCACTTTAAAAAAAATGGTACCTACTTCCTATTTTGTAAAATACACGGATCTTAGACAGATAGACAGACAGACAGACGAACAGACAGACGGACAAAAAGTCACTCTTGACAACCTTCTTTCCCCTCTACAAAGTTTCCTTAAAATATGTTAAGCCGTTTTAGAAATTAGCTCGAATAGACAGACACACGTATGTTAGCTTTGACCACCTTCTTTTCATACTTGTGATGTTTCATTAAAATCGGTTTAGACAGATGGACGTACAGACATACATACAAAAAGTTCTGTATGTCGCTTTTGACTACATCCGTTCCATATGTGTAAAGTTTCATCAAAACCGGTTAAGCCGAATTGCTCGAATAGACAGACAGTTCGTTTTCATATATATGCCCATAACCCTCCGCTAGATTCTGGCTGTCAAAGGCAAAAAGATTTTTTTAAATCCGACTGGTAGTTTCAGAGATTAGCGCATTCAAACAAACAAACAAACTCTTCAGCTTTATAATAAATATTTCTACTATATAGATTAATAGATTATAAGATAATAAGAAAATAAGATATTACTGAAAACTGTATCAAAGTCTATTGCGTGGTTTGGAAGCAAAAAATTAACGAACAGAGGCAGACAGCGAATTTATTTTCTTCCGCTATAGTTTTCATATTTCGATAAAAACTGCTAAGATATTAATTTAAATTGTATGGTAAGGGCAATTACAATATGCATGAAATGCTTAAGATAACTAACCTATTTAATTTGATAAGGATTAATATCATGTTCAAAAAACATCTTTGCAAATTGCGCATTATGTTAGAACAAATTTGATTGCCATCAAAAAGGTCATTGTAAGGCAAACTTAAAAGATACACATATGCCGTCGCAGACTTTTGATTAGAACTTTTAAAGGGGAACGATTTCGTAATACATGATCCTATAGCCTTCCTCAATAAATGGACTATCCAACACAAAAAAAAAATTTCAATTCGAACTAGTAGTTCCCGAGATTTGCGCGTTCAAACAAACAAACAAACAAACAAACAAACAAACAAACAAACTCTTCAGCTTTATAATATTAGTATAGAGTATAGATAGTATAGATAATAGATATAGATGTAAATGGGTAACATATAATATACCACGAGATTCGTGTTATTATGAGTTTTACTCTGGAATAAGTCTGGAATGGAGAGAGACGAGTGATAGAAAAAAGTGTCCAGTGCGCCTCGCACCACACGTGTTAGGATGCTGGAGAGTTAGCTAAATAAAATAAACTACATAGAATACGTATAATATACTTTTGATTTTATCGTGTCTTGATTAAGAGTTGGCGTTAAAAAATGACGTATAGATAGATGAAAGATAAAAGTATCACCTAACCATTCGGTCACAATTAACGCACACAGAGACGGTTTATACATGGTTAGTATATGGTTGACGACCGCTTAGCCTAGTGGGTAGCGACCCTGCCTACGAAGCTGGAGGTCCCGGGTTCGAATCCCAGGTCGGGTCAGTATTAATATGATGAATTTTGATACTGGTACCGGGTCTTAGTTGTTATATGTGTGTGGTGTCTTCGCTAAAATATTTATATATGTATATATTATAAAGAATATTTAAGTATTTATATCAGTTGTCTAGTAACCCATAACACAAGCATAATACTTGCTTAATTTGGGACTAGATGACGCTGTGTGGGAAGTCCCATGTGTTATTATTATTATTATTATTATTATTATAATGTAGCGAGAAAATGAGGTCTGTTAAGTCACACACACAAGTATGTAAAAGTCAAACCAGACGTTATATAATCGAAGGTATACGCATATACAATTTCACGTTATACATATATAAAGCAATATATCAGACAAGATCTATATCAGCCCATCAAGGTCTGTATAACGAGTTTTTTGTTTATTTTATTCATGTAAAAGACCGCTAAATGTAGGTAAATATATACTGGGTGAAATTTTAACAACTATCCAAATAGTAATGTAATGCTCCTTGGTGAAAAACCGATGACCATCTTGTTTCCTTTTAGTCTCGTTTAATAGTAAAATATTGAGATATGACTACACAAACCTTTCCCGAAAAAACCAATAAGTATAATAACCATTCACGGCCGCCACATCTCCGCACTGGCACGCCACGTAGGTATTTTAACGTATTGGAAGTTACATCGTGACCGCCCCGCCCTGTTGAAAGGTTGTTTTTATTGATTCCGAGTAAATCCTCATGTACGCGTTACGTTTTATTTACACTGAAATTCAGTCATGTACGCGAACTAAGTCGACACACAGAATAAGCGTGCGCGCGCGCCCAGACCTTTTTATCCACTGGACGCCACACTGTTATCGTTCTTATCGCGCGCCCCTCCAGAACGCCCGCGCGGTGGTTCGATAATTTTAAGACCTAGTACACTTTGTATTTTAGGGGGCGATCAATTGTTCGATAGTTTGATTGAATAGGGATCCGCAATGGTTTTTGATAGTTTGATCGTTCGATTTTTTATCGTCAAATGCGCACACTCCCATATTATAGCTCAAACCATCGGCCAACTATAAAATCACTAGTGCGCGCTGTCGTTTAATTTTGTAGTTTGCTTCATCTCGATTTCAATGTCTCAGGCGCGTCGTCACAAAGAAGGCAACCAAACGTTATAAAATAACACTGTAAATAAAATAATTTATCATGAACATATAACCTATATTTTTTATTTACATTATGAGGTTTATAGGTGATACCTAACATCAAGACAAAATTTGGATGGTTAATATGGTTGTAAAACTTTCACCTTATACCCATGACTATGACTTGTTAAATCCGAACTACATGTCGTGTAAATATTAGTTGGCTATAACTATAATTATTCTGAAGCTGATATATTGAAGTTACTGAAACTAATTTTAAAGCCAATTTGAGGCTAAACATTTCAGAAAAGGAAAGCCAAAATAAAAAGTGGTATGTTCGTACATGGAACCTATATTTCATATTGAAAGAACATTCATATGTTTATGCTTATGTTTATGCCGTGATTAAAGAAAAAAATGTAATAAAATTTTTACGATTAATAAAATATCAACTCTCCTGTCCAATACATATGAAATATTTTATTCACAAATGTCAATAAATGTGGAAACTAAAACAGTGTGAGAGAGAGGTGAGACAGACAGATAGACGGACGGACGGATGAACAGACTGACATGACAAAACTATGATTGTTCCTTTTTTGTTTTTAGCTTCGAAACCCTAAAAATTCATAAAGAAGACCTACGAATATAGCAATCTGTTTTTTTTCGAGTTTTATTTGCTCAAAGGTCGAGAACTAAATTAATTTAAGAGGAATGGTTTATGTCCAGTAATTGAAAGTGAAAGATTTCTGAAAACGCGGCGTGACCAAATCATATTTTTTTATTAAGAGATCCATCTACCACAAATATGCATGTTTTCCTTGTTTTCACAAGTAAACGGGAAATGTTATAAACATATTTCAACGATAAAAATGTTTATCATGTCGCACAGTATGCGGTAACACATTAATAACATTGGAAGCTGACATTTTTAGTTCTACCCGCCAATCGACAGGCTTTGATATTCTTAATTCAGATTTAGAACTGCCGTGTGCAAACTCGTTCTAGTTTAGAAAAAAAATCAACGTTTGCAGTTTTGGGTTTGTTTTTTCTAAAAAAATATTATATCTCGTACCATTCACTAAATCAATATTTCAAGTATTGAGTCTATTAAACTTTTAAATAAACCATTTACATTATTTATGGTGAACACAAAAGGTTTATATTTAACGACAAAAACTGTTTTTTACGTTTTTCAGGTTTACTTTTGTTTCTCTCAAGTTATGACGTGGTAGCATTAACTTTTCACTTAAAAATAAACATTAACATTAATACCATGCTCACAAAAAAATCACATGCAAACTCCACCCAACTTTTAAGTATTATTGTTTTGAAATTTTGGACTAGGGTTGGCACGCTGAAGTCGCCGATGATGATTGTACAGGAACGTAATGATGTTCTTGTCTGTGAAAAAAAAAGCGAATTGTTCGTGTCTAACTATTTGCAAGGTTATATTAATGTTTTCTAATTTTTTTTATTAACTAACTATTGTGAGTCGATCCAAATTTCGTTTATATCGTCTTAGGTAAATTTCTTTCTGTTAACTTTGAATATTAAAGAAGTATCATTAGCAAACATTACTAGCTCGTAATTATTTTTTACAACGTAAACCAAATCGTTAACATAAATTAAAAATAGAAATGGATCAACAATTGAACCTTGTGGGACGCCCATCGATACCGCGGATCCAGGTGACCTTTCTTCGCTCACATCAACCCTCTGGACTCTGTTACATAAATACGATCTCAGAAGGTTGATCGCATGGTCTTTGACAACATAATGACATAGTTTCCCTAGCAATGTGTAATGTTGAACACAATCAGAAGCATTGGAAAGATCACAGAAGATACCTATAGTATCTCCCGCGGTCTCCAAGGCCTCAAAGCTGTGCTGAATCAGTTCAACACCAATAACGGTTGTTTAACGGCCCAGGTGATATTAAACTGTTAGCGATGCATTAAATTATTAAAATTAAAGTGCGAAAGTAACTGAGCCAATAATTTTTCGAAAATTTTGCTTAACGTTAGGAATATTGAAATAGGCCGGAAATTAGTATTATCAGGTGTGCTGCCGGCTTTAAATAATGGAATGACTTTATTTTGCTTCATTAGGACGGGATGAAAGCCATGATCTATACACTTAAAATTTAAAATCTTATTCTTAGTTTAAAATCTATATTTTTATAGATTTTATAAAAATTTTACCGAGCTTTTACCTTTTCAGTTTCGTTGTTTACGATTTGCCAAGTCGTTTTTGTAATATTCAAACTATTTTTTATTTTCCCATAAATATGATTTGCTTAAGCTACTGCACAAGCGCGTTTAATAATTTTTGAATAATTCAGAGCATAATTTTTAAAGTGGTCATTTTTATTATCTGATCTTTATTCATGGATTTCCGCCGTTGTTCAATCACTAAATCGTTACGAATTATTAACATGTATGGTTTTTTATTTAAACACATTGTCATATACATTTTTGATATCAAAACATGCACTATATTATATAACTACTTAATATCATCATAATATTTTAAGTATGGTAAACTCACTTATATGTTTTTTCTATAATTATAAAGCCGATTCTCATTGACTGCTATACCTTTTATTTTATTTTTGGTCACTTGAAATTCACCTAAATCAGAAACAGCCTGCTGACTACAATGATCTGACGCTAACTTATTCATTATGTCTTTAACAGAAGTTTCAGCATTAGTAAAAATATTGTCAATACATGTTGCTGTGGTAGAGGTAATTCTTGTTGGCTCAATAAAGAGGTTCACTAGATCAGAACATCGAAATAACGATGTGAGCTTACCACTTAGTACACAATTTAAATGTAATTTAATTAACAACATAATGTAAATATAAATGAGTTTGTTCAGAGGTGAATTATGGATTAACATGAATGGCTATAACGCGTAACTAGTTGACCTTCGCCAGTTTTAACAATTTTTCTAGTGAGTTCGTACATGCATAAAAATACGAATTGACTAGAAGCCCTCTTCTGCTTCTTCTTCTTCTTAGAAATCCCCGCGCGCCCATTTTAATCTCGCTAAATTGTGTAATGTCATTTCGATACTGTGAACTGACATTCATGACTATTAAATCATTATTAAAACCATTAAAACCAAACGCCGCTGTCAAATTAATTTACTCTATGGTCCTATGTATGTACTGTCATTATGGATTTATATGGATAATAAAATAAAATAAGAATATTTTTTTTTTAGAATTTTCAGAATATTGGTTCATGAGTTTAGGATAAGCGACATACGACTCATGTAAAAATGAACTGAACTTTTCTGATAACCCATCAAAGACCCTCATAATGATTATAAAAAATAGCTATTGAACGGACTTGAGCAAGTACTATAAATTAAAAAAAACCGCATTTAAATAAGCTAAAGGCTAAGGGGAGTAGAAAAAAAAAACATGTTGGGCCGACCCCCTGGAGTGGGATAAGGACAGGAGAGAGAGATTTAAATAGGCTAAATGATATTTAAAAACTTGATTCATTTTTTATCCGACTGCGGATTGTCGGAGTCACATAGCATGCATACCATTTTGACATAGGTACAATAAAAAAAAATGTGTTTGATGCAATGTCATTTCATTTGTATCTAAGTTTCTGTTTATTATTATTACCTATTTATTTCATATCAAATAACAAGGACTCATTTGTTAGTAAAACACTTACATTACAACCTAAACATTAGTAACATAATATAACAGTCAAAATTTAAACAATTTTCACAAAATTTAGTAAATGATGCTATTCTTTTCATGGACTCATGCCGTCTCCCAAGCGAACAGTTCACATTTGTATCGAAACTTGTTTACCATGCTATTAGGGCCATAAAAAATTTGTCTCCGTGATATCTTCAAAGGAAGAATTGATGATCATTAAGTAGTCTTGTTACGAATTCAATAAAATTATATTTGTACTTAAGGATATGCGTAATTTCATAAGAAATAGGGGTAATCATAACTTCAATAAGGTAATAAATCTTATAACCTACACAAACAAATTAGATCAAATAAGAACAAATTAATCTAACGTTCTTACATAAGTTGAAGGTTAACGCGTAGGGCAATGTATATAATATTATATTATAAAGTATAGATAAAATTATTTATGAAATATTACACGTATAACCATTAATAAATATAAATCACTTTAAAAAAAATGGTACCTACTTCCTATTTTGTAAAATACACGGATCTTAGACAGATAGACAGACAGACAGACGAACAGACAGACGGACAAAAAGTCACTCTTGACAACCTTCTTTCCCCTCTACAAAGTTTCCTTAAAATATGTTAAGCCGTTTTAGAAATTAGCTCGAATAGACAGACACACGTATGTTAGCTTTGACCACCTTCTTTTCATACTTGTGATGTTTCATTAAAATCGGTTTAGACAGATGGACGTACAGACATACATACAAAAAGTTCTGTATGTCGCTTTTGACTACATCCGTTCCATATGTGTAAAGTTTCATCAAAACCGGTTAAGCCGAATTGCTCGAATAGACAGACAGTTCGTTTTCATATATATGCCCATAACCCTCCGCTAGATTCTGGCTGTCAAAGGCAAAAAGATTTTTTTAAATCCGACTGGTAGTTTCAGAGATTAGCGCATTCAAACAAACAAACAAACTCTTCAGCTTTATAATAAATATTTCTACTATATAGATTAATAGATTATAAGATAATAAGAAAATAAGATATTACTGAAAACTGTATCAAAGTCTATTGCGTGGTTTGGAAGCAAAAAATTAACGAACAGAGGCAGACAGCGAATTTATTTTCTTCCGCTATAGTTTTCATATTTCGATAAAAACTGTTAAGATATTAATTTAAATTGTATGGTAAGGGCAATTACAATATGCATGAAATGCTTAAGATAACTAACCTATTTAATTTGATAAGGATTAATATCATGTTCAAAAAACATCTTTGCAAATTGCGCATTATGTTAGAACAAATTTGATTGCCATCAAAAAGGTCATTGTAAGGCAAACTTAAAAGATACACATATGCCGTCGCAGACTTTTGATTAGAACTTTTAAAGGGGAACGATTTCGTAATACATGATCCTATAGCCTTCCTCAATAAATGGACTATCCAACACAAAAAAAAAATTTCAATTCGAACTAGTAGTTCCCGAGATTTGCGCGTTCAAACAAACAAACAAACAAACAAACAAACAAACAAACAAACTCTTCAGCTTTATAATATTAGTATAGAGTATAGATAGTATAGATAATAGATATAGATGTAAATGGGTAACATATAATATACCACGAGATTCGTGTTATTATGAGTTTTACTCTGGAATAAGTCTGGAATGGAGAGAGACGAGTGATAGAAAAAAGTGTCCAGTGCGCCTCGCACCACACGTGTTAGGATGCTGGAGAGTTAGCTAAATAAAATAAACTACATAGAATACGTATAATATACTTTTGATTTTATCGTGTCTTGATTAAGAGTTGGCGTTAAAAAATGACGTATAGATAGATGAAAGATAAAAGTATCACCTAACCATTCGGTCACAATTAACGCACACAGAGACGGTTTATACATGGTTAGTATATGGTTGACGACCGCTTAGCCTAGTGGGTAGCGACCCTGCCTACGAAGCTGGAGGTCCCGGGTTCGAATCCCAGGTCGGGTCAGTATTAATATGATGAATTTTGATACTGGTACCGGGTCTTAGTTGTTATATGTGTGTGGTGTCTTCGCTAAAATATTTATATATGTATATATTATAAAGAATATTTAAGTATTTATATCAGTTGTCTAGTAACCCATAACACAAGCATAATACTTGCTTAATTTGGGACTAGATGACGCTGTGTGGGAAGTCCCATGTGTTATTATTATTATTATTATTATTATTATAATGTAGCGAGAAAATGAGGTCTGTTAAGTCACACACACAAGTATGTAAAAGTCAAACCAGACGTTATATAATCGAAGGTATACGCATATACAATTTCACGTTATACATATATAAAGCAATATATCAGACAAGATCTATATCAGCCCATCAAGGTCTGTATAACGAGTTTTTTGTTTATTTTATTCATGTAAAAGACCGCTAAATGTAGGTAAATATATACTGGGTGAAATTTTAACAACTATCCAAATAGTAATGTAATGCTCCTTGGTGAAAAACCGATGACCATCTTGTTTCCTTTTAGTCTCGTTTAATAGTAAAATATTGAGATATGACTACACAAACCTTTCCCGAAAAAACCAATAAGTATAATAACCATTCACGGCCGCCACATCTCCGCACTGGCACGCCACGTAGGTATTTTAACGTATTGGAAGTTACATCGTGACCGCCCCGCCCTGTTGAAAGGTTGTTTTTATTGATTCCGAGTAAATCCTCATGTACGCGTTACGTTTTATTTACACTGAAATTCAGTCATGTACGCGAACTAAGTCGACACACAGAATAAGCGTGCGCGCGCGCCCAGACCTTTTTATCCACTGGACGCCACACTGTTATCGTTCTTATCGCGCGCCCCTCCAGAACGCCCGCGCGGTGGTTCGATAATTTTAAGACCTAGTACACTTTGTATTTTAGGGGGCGATCAATTGTTCGATAGTTTGATTGAATAGGGATCCGCAATGGTTTTTGATAGTTTGATCGTTCGATTTTTTATCGTCAAATGCGCACACTCCCATATTATAGCTCAAACCATCGGCCAACTATAAAATCACTAGTGCGCGCTGTCGTTTAATTTTGTAGTTTGCTTCATCTCGATTTCAATGTCTCAGGCGCGTCGTCACAAAGAAGGCAACCAAACGTTATAAAATAACACTGTAAATAAAATAATTTATCATGAACATATAACCTATATTTTTTATTTACATTATGAGGTTTATAGGTGATACCTAACATCAAGACAAAATTTGGATGGTTAATATGGTTGTAAAACTTTCACCTTATACCCATGACTATGACTTGTTAAATCCGAACTACATGTCGTGTAAATATTAGTTGGCTATAACTATAATTATTCTGAAGCTGATATATTGAAGTTACTGAAACTAATTTTAAAGCCAATTTGAGGCTAAACATTTCAGAAAAGGAAAGCCAAAATAAAAAGTGGTATGTTCGTACATGGAACCTATATTTCATATTGAAAGAACATTCATATGTTTATGCTTATGTTTATGCCGTGATTAAAGAAAAAAATGTAATAAAATTTTTACGATTAATAAAATATCAACTCTCCTGTCCAATACATATGAAATATTTTATTCACAAATGTCAATAAATGTGGAAACTAAAACAGTGTGAGAGAGAGGTGAGACAGACAGATAGACGGACGGACGGATGAACAGACTGACATGACAAAACTATGATTGTTCCTTTTTTGTTTTTAGCTTCGAAACCCTAAAAATTCATAAAGAAGACCTACGAATATAGCAATCTGTTTTTTTTCGAGTTTTATTTGCTCAAAGGTCGAGAACTAAATTAATTTAAGAGGAATGGTTTATGTCCAGTAATTGAAAGTGAAAGATTTCTGAAAACGCGGCGTGACCAAATCATATTTTTTTATTAAGAGATCCATCTACCACAAATATGCATGTTTTCCTTGTTTTCACAAGTAAACGGGAAATGTTATAAACATATTTCAACGATAAAAATGTTTATCATGTCGCACAGTATGCGGTAACACATTAATAACATTGGAAGCTGACATTTTTAGTTCTACCCGCCAATCGACAGGCTTTGATATTCTTAATTCAGATTTAGAACTGCCGTGTGCAAACTCGTTCTAGTTTAGAAAAAAAATCAACGTTTGCAGTTTTGGGTTTGTTTTTTCTAAAAAAATATTATATCTCGTACCATTCACTAAATCAATATTTCAAGTATTGAGTCTATTAAACTTTTAAATAAACCATTTACATTATTTATGGTGAACACAAAAGGTTTATATTTAACGACAAAAACTGTTTTTTACGTTTTTCAGGTTTACTTTTGTTTCTCTCAAGTTATGACGTGGTAGCATTAACTTTTCACTTAAAAATAAACATTAACATTAATACCATGCTCACAAAAAAATCACATGCAAACTCCACCCAACTTTTAAGTATTATTGTTTTGAAATTTTGGACTAGGGTTGGCACGCTGAAGTCGCCGATGATGATTGTACAGGAACGTAATGATGTTCTTGTCTGTGAAAAAAAAAGCGAATTGTTCGTGTCTAACTATTTGCAAGGTTATATTAATGTTTTCTAATTTTTTTTATTAACTAACTATTGTGAGTCGATCCAAATTTCGTTTATATCGTCTTAGGTAAATTTCTTTCTGTTAACTTTGAATATTAAAGAAGTATCATTAGCAAACATTACTAGCTCGTAATTATTTTTTACAACGTAAACCAAATCGTTAACATAAATTAAAAATAGAAATGGATCAACAATTGAACCTTGTGGGACGCCCATCGATACCGCGGATCCAGGTGACCTTTCTTCGCTCACATCAACCCTCTGGACTCTGTTACATAAATACGATCTCAGAAGGTTGATCGCATGGTCTTTGACAACATAATGACATAGTTTCCCTAGCAATGTGTAATGTTGAACACAATCAGAAGCATTGGAAAGATCACAGAAGATACCTATAGTATCTCCCGCGGTCTCCAAGGCCTCAAAGCTGTGCTGAATCAGTTCAACACCAATAACGGTTGTTTAACGGCCCAGGTGATATTAAACTGTTAGCGATGCATTAAATTATTAAAATTAAAGTGCGAAAGTAACTGAGCCAATAATTTTTCGAAAATTTTGCTTAACGTTAGGAATATTGAAATAGGCCGGAAATTAGTATTATCAGGTGTGCTGCCGGCTTTAAATAATGGAATGACTTTATTTTGCTTCATTAGGACGGGATGAAAGCCATGATCTATACACTTAAAATTTAAAATCTTATTCTTAGTTTAAAATCTATATTTTTATAGATTTTATAAAAATTTTACCGAGCTTTTACCTTTTCAGTTTCGTTGTTTACGATTTGCCAAGTCGTTTTTGTAATATTCAAACTATTTTTTATTTTCCCATAAATATGATTTGCTTAAGCTACTGCACAAGCGCGTTTAATAATTTTTGAATAATTCAGAGCATAATTTTTAAAGTGGTCATTTTTATTATCTGATCTTTATTCATGGATTTCCGCCGTTGTTCAATCACTAAATCGTTACGAATTATTAACATGTATGGTTTTTTATTTAAACACATTGTCATATACATTTTTGATATCAAAACATGCACTATATTATATAACTACTTAATATCATCATAATATTTTAAGTATGGTAAACTCACTTATATGTTTTTTCTATAATTATAAAGCCGATTCTCATTGACTGCTATACCTTTTATTTTATTTTTGGTCACTTGAAATTCACCTAAATCAGAAACAGCCTGCTGACTACAATGATCTGACGCTAACTTATTCATTATGTCTTTAACAGAAGTTTCAGCATTAGTAAAAATATTGTCAATACATGTTGCTGTGGTAGAGGTAATTCTTGTTGGCTCAATAAAGAGGTTCACTAGATCAGAACATCGAAATAACGATGTGAGCTTACCACTTAGTACACAATTTAAATGTAATTTAATTAACAACATAATGTAAATATAAATGAGTTTGTTCAGAGGTGAATTATGGATTAACATGAATGGCTATAACGCGTAACTAGTTGACCTTCGCCAGTTTTAACAATTTTTCTAGTGAGTTCGTACATGCATAAAAATACGAATTGACTAGAAGCCCTCTTCTGCTTCTTCTTCTTCTTAGAAATCCCCGCGCGCCCATTTTAATCTCGCTAAATTGTATAATGTCATTTCGATACTGTGAACTGACATTCATGACTATTAAATCATTATTAAAACCATTAAAACCAAACGCCGCTGTCAAATTAATTTACTCTATGGTCCTATGTATGTACTGTCATTATGGATTTATATGGATAATAAAATAAAATAAGAATATTTTTTTTTTAGAATTTTCAGAATATTGGTTCATGAGTTTAGGATAAGCGACATACGACTCATGTAAAAATGAACTGAACTTTTCTGATAACCCATCAAAGACCCTCATAATGATTATAAAAAATAGCTATTGAACGGACTTGAGCAAGTACTATAAATTAAAAAAAACCGCATTTAAATAAGCTAAAGGCTAAGGGGAGTAGAAAAAAAAAACATGTTGGGCCGACCCCCTGGAGTGGGATAAGGACAGGAGAGAGAGATTTAAATAGGCTAAATGATATTTAAAAACTTGATTCATTTTTTATCCGACTGCGGATTGTCGGAGTCACATAGCATGCATACCATTTTGACATAGGTACAATAAAAAAAAATGTGTTTGATGCAATGTCATTTCATTTGTATCTAAGTTTCTGTTTATTATTATTACCTATTTATTTCATATCAAATAACAAGGACTCATTTGTTAGTAAAACACTTACATTACAACCTAAACATTAGTAACATAATATAACAGTCAAAATTTAAACAATTTTCACAAAATTTAGTAAATGATGCTATTCTTTTCATGGACTCATGCCGTCTCCCAAGCGAACAGTTCACATTTGTATCGAAACTTGTTTACCATGCTATTAGGGCCATAAAAAATTTGTCTCCGTGATATCTTCAAAGGAAGAATTGATGATCATTAAGTAGTCTTGTTACGAATTCAATAAAATTATATTTGTACTTAAGGATATGCGTAATTTCATAAGAAATAGGGGTAATCATAACTTCAATAAGGTAATAAATCTTATAACCTACACAAACAAATTAGATCAAATAAGAACAAATTAATCTAACGTTCTTACATAAGTTGAAGGTTAACGCGTAGGGCAATGTATATAATATTATATTATAAAGTATAGATAAAATTATTTATGAAATATTACACGTATAACCATTAATAAATATAAATCACTTTAAAAAAAATGGTACCTACTTCCTATTTTGTAAAATACACGGATCTTAGACAGATAGACAGACAGACAGACGAACAGACAGACGGACAAAAAGTCACTCTTGACAACCTTCTTTCCCCTCTACAAAGTTTCCTTAAAATATGTTAAGCCGTTTTAGAAATTAGCTCGAATAGACAGACACACGTATGTTAGCTTTGACCACCTTCTTTTCATACTTGTGATGTTTCATTAAAATCGGTTTAGACAGATGGACGTACAGACATACATACAAAAAGTTCTGTATGTCGCTTTTGACTACATCCGTTCCATATGTGTAAAGTTTCATCAAAACCGGTTAAGCCGAATTGCTCGAATAGACAGACAGTTCGTTTTCATATATATGCCCATAACCCTCCGCTAGATTCTGGCTGTCAAAGGCAAAAAGATTTTTTTAAATCCGACTGGTAGTTTCAGAGATTAGCGCATTCAAACAAACAAACAAACTCTTCAGCTTTATAATAAATATTTCTACTATATAGATTAATAGATTATAAGATAATAAGAAAATAAGATATTACTGAAAACTGTATCAAAGTCTATTGCGTGGTTTGGAAGCAAAAAATTAACGAACAGAGGCAGACAGCGAATTTATTTTCTTCCGCTATAGTTTTCATATTTCGATAAAAACTGCTAAGATATTAATTTAAATTGTATGGTAAGGGCAATTACAATATGCATGAAATGCTTAAGATAACTAACCTATTTAATTTGATAAGGATTAATATCATGTTCAAAAAACATCTTTGCAAATTGCGCATTATGTTAGAACAAATTTGATTGCCATCAAAAAGGTCATTGTAAGGCAAACTTAAAAGATACACATATGCCGTCGCAGACTTTTGATTAGAACTTTTAAAGGGGAACGATTTCGTAATACATGATCCTATAGCCTTCCTCAATAAATGGACTATCCAACACAAAAAAAAAATTTCAATTCGAACTAGTAGTTCCCGAGATTTGCGCGTTCAAACAAACAAACAAACAAACAAACAAACAAACAAACAAACTCTTCAGCTTTATAATATTAGTATAGAGTATAGATAGTATAGATAATAGATATAGATGTAAATGGGTAACATATAATATACCACGAGATTCGTGTTATTATGAGTTTTACTCTGGAATAAGTCTGGAATGGAGAGAGACGAGTGATAGAAAAAAGTGTCCAGTGCGCCTCGCACCACACGTGTTAGGATGCTGGAGAGTTAGCTAAATAAAATAAACTACATAGAATACGTATAATATACTTTTGATTTTATCGTGTCTTGATTAAGAGTTGGCGTTAAAAAATGACGTATAGATAGATGAAAGATAAAAGTATCACCTAACCATTCGGTCACAATTAACGCACACAGAGACGGTTTATACATGGTTAGTATATGGTTGACGACCGCTTAGCCTAGTGGGTAGCGACCCTGCCTACGAAGCTGGAGGTCCCGGGTTCGAATCCCAGGTCGGGTCAGTATTAATATGATGAATTTTGATACTGGTACCGGGTCTTAGTTGTTATATGTGTGTGGTGTCTTCGCTAAAATATTTATATATGTATATATTATAAAGAATATTTAAGTATTTATATCAGTTGTCTAGTAACCCATAACACAAGCATAATACTTGCTTAATTTGGGACTAGATGACGCTGTGTGGGAAGTCCCATGTGTTATTATTATTATTATTATTATTATTATAATGTAGCGAGAAAATGAGGTCTGTTAAGTCACACACACAAGTATGTAAAAGTCAAACCAGACGTTATATAATCGAAGGTATACGCATATACAATTTCACGTTATACATATATAAAGCAATATATCAGACAAGATCTATATCAGCCCATCAAGGTCTGTATAACGAGTTTTTTGTTTATTTTATTCATGTAAAAGACCGCTAAATGTAGGTAAATATATACTGGGTGAAATTTTAACAACTATCCAAATAGTAATGTAATGCTCCTTGGTGAAAAACCGATGACCATCTTGTTTCCTTTTAGTCTCGTTTAATAGTAAAATATTGAGATATGACTACACAAACCTTTCCCGAAAAAACCAATAAGTATAATAACCATTCACGGCCGCCACATCTCCGCACTGGCACGCCACGTAGGTATTTTAACGTATTGGAAGTTACATCGTGACCGCCCCGCCCTGTTGAAAGGTTGTTTTTATTGATTCCGAGTAAATCCTCATGTACGCGTTACGTTTTATTTACACTGAAATTCAGTCATGTACGCGAACTAAGTCGACACACAGAATAAGCGTGCGCGCGCGCCCAGACCTTTTTATCCACTGGACGCCACACTGTTATCGTTCTTATCGCGCGCCCCTCCAGAACGCCCGCGCGGTGGTTCGATAATTTTAAGACCTAGTACACTTTGTATTTTAGGGGGCGATCAATTGTTCGATAGTTTGATTGAATAGGGATCCGCAATGGTTTTTGATAGTTTGATCGTTCGATTTTTTATCGTCAAATGCGCACACTCCCATATTATAGCTCAAACCATCGGCCAACTATAAAATCACTAGTGCGCGCTGTCGTTTAATTTTGTAGTTTGCTTCATCTCGATTTCAATGTCTCAGGCGCGTCGTCACAAAGAAGGCAACCAAACGTTATAAAATAACACTGTAAATAAAATAATTTATCATGAACATATAACCTATATTTTTTATTTACATTATGAGGTTTATAGGTGATACCTAACATCAAGACAAAATTTGGATGGTTAATATGGTTGTAAAACTTTCACCTTATACCCATGACTATGACTTGTTAAATCCGAACTACATGTCGTGTAAATATTAGTTGGCTATAACTATAATTATTCTGAAGCTGATATATTGAAGTTACTGAAACTAATTTTAAAGCCAATTTGAGGCTAAACATTTCAGAAAAGGAAAGCCAAAATAAAAAGTGGTATGTTCGTACATGGAACCTATATTTCATATTGAAAGAACATTCATATGTTTATGCTTATGTTTATGCCGTGATTAAAGAAAAAAATGTAATAAAATTTTTACGATTAATAAAATATCAACTCTCCTGTCCAATACATATGAAATATTTTATTCACAAATGTCAATAAATGTGGAAACTAAAACAGTGTGAGAGAGAGGTGAGACAGACAGATAGACGGACGGACGGATGAACAGACTGACATGACAAAACTATGATTGTTCCTTTTTTGTTTTTAGCTTCGAAACCCTAAAAATTCATAAAGAAGACCTACGAATATAGCAATCTGTTTTTTTTCGAGTTTTATTTGCTCAAAGGTCGAGAACTAAATTAATTTAAGAGGAATGGTTTATGTCCAGTAATTGAAAGTGAAAGATTTCTGAAAACGCGGCGTGACCAAATCATATTTTTTTATTAAGAGATCCATCTACCACAAATATGCATGTTTTCCTTGTTTTCACAAGTAAACGGGAAATGTTATAAACATATTTCAACGATAAAAATGTTTATCATGTCGCACAGTATGCGGTAACACATTAATAACATTGGAAGCTGACATTTTTAGTTCTACCCGCCAATCGACAGGCTTTGATATTCTTAATTCAGATTTAGAACTGCCGTGTGCAAACTCGTTCTAGTTTAGAAAAAAAATCAACGTTTGCAGTTTTGGGTTTGTTTTTTCTAAAAAAATATTATATCTCGTACCATTCACTAAATCAATATTTCAAGTATTGAGTCTATTAAACTTTTAAATAAACCATTTACATTATTTATGGTGAACACAAAAGGTTTATATTTAACGACAAAAACTGTTTTTTACGTTTTTCAGGTTTACTTTTGTTTCTCTCAAGTTATGACGTGGTAGCATTAACTTTTCACTTAAAAATAAACATTAACATTAATACCATGCTCACAAAAAAATCACATGCAAACTCCACCCAACTTTTAAGTATTATTGTTTTGAAATTTTGGACTAGGGTTGGCACGCTGAAGTCGCCGATGATGATTGTACAGGAACGTAATGATGTTCTTGTCTGTGAAAAAAAAAGCGAATTGTTCGTGTCTAACTATTTGCAAGGTTATATTAATGTTTTCTAATTTTTTTTATTAACTAACTATTGTGAGTCGATCCAAATTTCGTTTATATCGTCTTAGGTAAATTTCTTTCTGTTAACTTTGAATATTAAAGAAGTATCATTAGCAAACATTACTAGCTCGTAATTATTTTTTACAACGTAAACCAAATCGTTAACATAAATTAAAAATAGAAATGGATCAACAATTGAACCTTGTGGGACGCCCATCGATACCGCGGATCCAGGTGACCTTTCTTCGCTCACATCAACCCTCTGGACTCTGTTACATAAATACGATCTCAGAAGGTTGATCGCATGGTCTTTGACAACATAATGACATAGTTTCCCTAGCAATGTGTAATGTTGAACACAATCAGAAGCATTGGAAAGATCACAGAAGATACCTATAGTATCTCCCGCGGTCTCCAAGGCCTCAAAGCTGTGCTGAATCAGTTCAACACCAATAACGGTTGTTTAACGGCCCAGGTGATATTAAACTGTTAGCGATGCATTAAATTATTAAAATTAAAGTGCGAAAGTAACTGAGCCAATAATTTTTCGAAAATTTTGCTTAACGTTAGGAATATTGAAATAGGCCGGAAATTAGTATTATCAGGTGTGCTGCCGGCTTTAAATAATGGAATGACTTTATTTTGCTTCATTAGGACGGGATGAAAGCCATGATCTATACACTTAAAATTTAAAATCTTATTCTTAGTTTAAAATCTATATTTTTATAGATTTTATAAAAATTTTACCGAGCTTTTACCTTTTCAGTTTCGTTGTTTACGATTTGCCAAGTCGTTTTTGTAATATTCAAACTATTTTTTATTTTCCCATAAATATGATTTGCTTAAGCTACTGCACAAGCGCGTTTAATAATTTTTGAATAATTCAGAGCATAATTTTTAAAGTGGTCATTTTTATTATCTGATCTTTATTCATGGATTTCCGCCGTTGTTCAATCACTAAATCGTTACGAATTATTAACATGTATGGTTTTTTATTTAAACACATTGTCATATACATTTTTGATATCAAAACATGCACTATATTATATAACTACTTAATATCATCATAATATTTTAAGTATGGTAAACTCACTTATATGTTTTTTCTATAATTATAAAGCCGATTCTCATTGACTGCTATACCTTTTATTTTATTTTTGGTCACTTGAAATTCACCTAAATCAGAAACAGCCTGCTGACTACAATGATCTGACGCTAACTTATTCATTATGTCTTTAACAGAAGTTTCAGCATTAGTAAAAATATTGTCAATACATGTTGCTGTGGTAGAGGTAATTCTTGTTGGCTCAATAAAGAGGTTCACTAGATCAGAACATCGAAATAACGATGTGAGCTTACCACTTAGTACACAATTTAAATGTAATTTAATTAACAACATAATGTAAATATAAATGAGTTTGTTCAGAGGTGAATTATGGATTAACATGAATGGCTATAACGCGTAACTAGTTGACCTTCGCCAGTTTTAACAATTTTTCTAGTGAGTTCGTACATGCATAAAAATACGAATTGACTAGAAGCCCTCTTCTGCTTCTTCTTCTTCTTAGAAATCCCCGCGCGCCCATTTTAATCTCGCTAAATTGTGTAATGTCATTTCGATACTGTGAACTGACATTCATGACTATTAAATCATTATTAAAACCATTAAAACCAAACGCCGCTGTCAAATTAATTTACTCTATGGTCCTATGTATGTACTGTCATTATGGATTTATATGGATAATAAAATAAAATAAGAATATTTTTTTTTTAGAATTTTCAGAATATTGGTTCATGAGTTTAGGATAAGCGACATACGACTCATGTAAAAATGAACTGAACTTTTCTGATAACCCATCAAAGACCCTCATAATGATTATAAAAAATAGCTATTGAACGGACTTGAGCAAGTACTATAAATTAAAAAAAACCGCATTTAAATAAGCTAAAGGCTAAGGGGAGTAGAAAAAAAAAACATGTTGGGCCGACCCCCTGGAGTGGGATAAGGACAGGAGAGAGAGATTTAAATAGGCTAAATGATATTTAAAAACTTGATTCATTTTTTATCCGACTGCGGATTGTCGGAGTCACATAGCATGCATACCATTTTGACATAGGTACAATAAAAAAAAATGTGTTTGATGCAATGTCATTTCATTTGTATCTAAGTTTCTGTTTATTATTATTACCTATTTATTTCATATCAAATAACAAGGACTCATTTGTTAGTAAAACACTTACATTACAACCTAAACATTAGTAACATAATATAACAGTCAAAATTTAAACAATTTTCACAAAATTTAGTAAATGATGCTATTCTTTTCATGGACTCATGCCGTCTCCCAAGCGAACAGTTCACATTTGTATCGAAACTTGTTTACCATGCTATTAGGGCCATAAAAAATTTGTCTCCGTGATATCTTCAAAGGAAGAATTGATGATCATTAAGTAGTCTTGTTACGAATTCAATAAAATTATATTTGTACTTAAGGATATGCGTAATTTCATAAGAAATAGGGGTAATCATAACTTCAATAAGGTAATAAATCTTATAACCTACACAAACAAATTAGATCAAATAAGAACAAATTAATCTAACGTTCTTACATAAGTTGAAGGTTAACGCGTAGGGCAATGTATATAATATTATATTATAAAGTATAGATAAAATTATTTATGAAATATTACACGTATAACCATTAATAAATATAAATCACTTTAAAAAAAATGGTACCTACTTCCTATTTTGTAAAATACACGGATCTTAGACAGATAGACAGACAGACAGACGAACAGACAGACGGACAAAAAGTCACTCTTGACAACCTTCTTTCCCCTCTACAAAGTTTCCTTAAAATATGTTAAGCCGTTTTAGAAATTAGCTCGAATAGACAGACACACGTATGTTAGCTTTGACCACCTTCTTTTCATACTTGTGATGTTTCATTAAAATCGGTTTAGACAGATGGACGTACAGACATACATACAAAAAGTTCTGTATGTCGCTTTTGACTACATCCGTTCCATATGTGTAAAGTTTCATCAAAACCGGTTAAGCCGAATTGCTCGAATAGACAGACAGTTCGTTTTCATATATATGCCCATAACCCTCCGCTAGATTCTGGCTGTCAAAGGCAAAAAGATTTTTTTAAATCCGACTGGTAGTTTCAGAGATTAGCGCATTCAAACAAACAAACAAACTCTTCAGCTTTATAATAAATATTTCTACTATATAGATTAATAGATTATAAGATAATAAGAAAATAAGATATTACTGAAAACTGTATCAAAGTCTATTGCGTGGTTTGGAAGCAAAAAATTAACGAACAGAGGCAGACAGCGAATTTATTTTCTTCCGCTATAGTTTTCATATTTCGATAAAAACTGCTAAGATATTAATTTAAATTGTATGGTAAGGGCAATTACAATATGCATGAAATGCTTAAGATAACTAACCTATTTAATTTGATAAGGATTAATATCATGTTCAAAAAACATCTTTGCAAATTGCGCATTATGTTAGAACAAATTTGATTGCCATCAAAAAGGTCATTGTAAGGCAAACTTAAAAGATACACATATGCCGTCGCAGACTTTTGATTAGAACTTTTAAAGGGGAACGATTTCGTAATACATGATCCTATAGCCTTCCTCAATAAATGGACTATCCAACACAAAAAAAAAATTTCAATTCGAACTAGTAGTTCCCGAGATTTGCGCGTTCAAACAAACAAACAAACAAACAAACAAACAAACAAACAAACTCTTCAGCTTTATAATATTAGTATAGAGTATAGATAGTATAGATAATAGATATAGATGTAAATGGGTAACATATAATATACCACGAGATTCGTGTTATTATGAGTTTTACTCTGGAATAAGTCTGGAATGGAGAGAGACGAGTGATAGAAAAAAGTGTCCAGTGCGCCTCGCACCACACGTGTTAGGATGCTGGAGAGTTAGCTAAATAAAATAAACTACATAGAATACGTATAATATACTTTTGATTTTATCGTGTCTTGATTAAGAGTTGGCGTTAAAAAATGACGTATAGATAGATGAAAGATAAAAGTATCACCTAACCATTCGGTCACAATTAACGCACACAGAGACGGTTTATACATGGTTAGTATATGGTTGACGACCGCTTAGCCTAGTGGGTAGCGACCCTGCCTACGAAGCTGGAGGTCCCGGGTTCGAATCCCAGGTCGGGTCAGTATTAATATGATGAATTTTGATACTGGTACCGGGTCTTAGTTGTTATATGTGTGTGGTGTCTTCGCTAAAATATTTATATATGTATATATTATAAAGAATATTTAAGTATTTATATCAGTTGTCTAGTAACCCATAACACAAGCATAATACTTGCTTAATTTGGGACTAGATGACGCTGTGTGGGAAGTCCCATGTGTTATTATTATTATTATTATTATTATTATAATGTAGCGAGAAAATGAGGTCTGTTAAGTCACACACACAAGTATGTAAAAGTCAAACCAGACGTTATATAATCGAAGGTATACGCATATACAATTTCACGTTATACATATATAAAGCAATATATCAGACAAGATCTATATCAGCCCATCAAGGTCTGTATAACGAGTTTTTTGTTTATTTTATTCATGTAAAAGACCGCTAAATGTAGGTAAATATATACTGGGTGAAATTTTAACAACTATCCAAATAGTAATGTAATGCTCCTTGGTGAAAAACCGATGACCATCTTGTTTCCTTTTAGTCTCGTTTAATAGTAAAATATTGAGATATGACTACACAAACCTTTCCCGAAAAAACCAATAAGTATAATAACCATTCACGGCCGCCACATCTCCGCACTGGCACGCCACGTAGGTATTTTAACGTATTGGAAGTTACATCGTGACCGCCCCGCCCTGTTGAAAGGTTGTTTTTATTGATTCCGAGTAAATCCTCATGTACGCGTTACGTTTTATTTACACTGAAATTCAGTCATGTACGCGAACTAAGTCGACACACAGAATAAGCGTGCGCGCGCGCCCAGACCTTTTTATCCACTGGACGCCACACTGTTATCGTTCTTATCGCGCGCCCCTCCAGAACGCCCGCGCGGTGGTTCGATAATTTTAAGACCTAGTACACTTTGTATTTTAGGGGGCGATCAATTGTTCGATAGTTTGATTGAATAGGGATCCGCAATGGTTTTTGATAGTTTGATCGTTCGATTTTTTATCGTCAAATGCGCACACTCCCATATTATAGCTCAAACCATCGGCCAACTATAAAATCACTAGTGCGCGCTGTCGTTTAATTTTGTAGTTTGCTTCATCTCGATTTCAATGTCTCAGGCGCGTCGTCACAAAGAAGGCAACCAAACGTTATAAAATAACACTGTAAATAAAATAATTTATCATGAACATATAACCTATATTTTTTATTTACATTATGAGGTTTATAGGTGATACCTAACATCAAGACAAAATTTGGATGGTTAATATGGTTGTAAAACTTTCACCTTATACCCATGACTATGACTTGTTAAATCCGAACTACATGTCGTGTAAATATTAGTTGGCTATAACTATAATTATTCTGAAGCTGATATATTGAAGTTACTGAAACTAATTTTAAAGCCAATTTGAGGCTAAACATTTCAGAAAAGGAAAGCCAAAATAAAAAGTGGTATGTTCGTACATGGAACCTATATTTCATATTGAAAGAACATTCATATGTTTATGCTTATGTTTATGCCGTGATTAAAGAAAAAAATGTAATAAAATTTTTACGATTAATAAAATATCAACTCTCCTGTCCAATACATATGAAATATTTTATTCACAAATGTCAATAAATGTGGAAACTAAAACAGTGTGAGAGAGAGGTGAGACAGACAGATAGACGGACGGACGGATGAACAGACTGACATGACAAAACTATGATTGTTCCTTTTTTGTTTTTAGCTTCGAAACCCTAAAAATTCATAAAGAAGACCTACGAATATAGCAATCTGTTTTTTTTCGAGTTTTATTTGCTCAAAGGTCGAGAACTAAATTAATTTAAGAGGAATGGTTTATGTCCAGTAATTGAAAGTGAAAGATTTCTGAAAACGCGGCGTGACCAAATCATATTTTTTTATTAAGAGATCCATCTACCACAAATATGCATGTTTTCCTTGTTTTCACAAGTAAACGGGAAATGTTATAAACATATTTCAACGATAAAAATGTTTATCATGTCGCACAGTATGCGGTAACACATTAATAACATTGGAAGCTGACATTTTTAGTTCTACCCGCCAATCGACAGGCTTTGATATTCTTAATTCAGATTTAGAACTGCCGTGTGCAAACTCGTTCTAGTTTAGAAAAAAAATCAACGTTTGCAGTTTTGGGTTTGTTTTTTCTAAAAAAATATTATATCTCGTACCATTCACTAAATCAATATTTCAAGTATTGAGTCTATTAAACTTTTAAATAAACCATTTACATTATTTATGGTGAACACAAAAGGTTTATATTTAACGACAAAAACTGTTTTTTACGTTTTTCAGGTTTACTTTTGTTTCTCTCAAGTTATGACGTGGTAGCATTAACTTTTCACTTAAAAATAAACATTAACATTAATACCATGCTCACAAAAAAATCACATGCAAACTCCACCCAACTTTTAAGTATTATTGTTTTGAAATTTTGGACTAGGGTTGGCACGCTGAAGTCGCCGATGATGATTGTACAGGAACGTAATGATGTTCTTGTCTGTGAAAAAAAAAGCGAATTGTTCGTGTCTAACTATTTGCAAGGTTATATTAATGTTTTCTAATTTTTTTTATTAACTAACTATTGTGAGTCGATCCAAATTTCGTTTATATCGTCTTAGGTAAATTTCTTTCTGTTAACTTTGAATATTAAAGAAGTATCATTAGCAAACATTACTAGCTCGTAATTATTTTTTACAACGTAAACCAAATCGTTAACATAAATTAAAAATAGAAATGGATCAACAATTGAACCTTGTGGGACGCCCATCGATACCGCGGATCCAGGTGACCTTTCTTCGCTCACATCAACCCTCTGGACTCTGTTACATAAATACGATCTCAGAAGGTTGATCGCATGGTCTTTGACAACATAATGACATAGTTTCCCTAGCAATGTGTAATGTTGAACACAATCAGAAGCATTGGAAAGATCACAGAAGATACCTATAGTATCTCCCGCGGTCTCCAAGGCCTCAAAGCTGTGCTGAATCAGTTCAACACCAATAACGGTTGTTTAACGGCCCAGGTGATATTAAACTGTTAGCGATGCATTAAATTATTAAAATTAAAGTGCGAAAGTAACTGAGCCAATAATTTTTCGAAAATTTTGCTTAACGTTAGGAATATTGAAATAGGCCGGAAATTAGTATTATCAGGTGTGCTGCCGGCTTTAAATAATGGAATGACTTTATTTTGCTTCATTAGGACGGGATGAAAGCCATGATCTATACACTTAAAATTTAAAATCTTATTCTTAGTTTAAAATCTATATTTTTATAGATTTTATAAAAATTTTACCGAGCTTTTACCTTTTCAGTTTCGTTGTTTACGATTTGCCAAGTCGTTTTTGTAATATTCAAACTATTTTTTATTTTCCCATAAATATGATTTGCTTAAGCTACTGCACAAGCGCGTTTAATAATTTTTGAATAATTCAGAGCATAATTTTTAAAGTGGTCATTTTTATTATCTGATCTTTATTCATGGATTTCCGCCGTTGTTCAATCACTAAATCGTTACGAATTATTAACATGTATGGTTTTTTATTTAAACACATTGTCATATACATTTTTGATATCAAAACATGCACTATATTATATAACTACTTAATATCATCATAATATTTTAAGTATGGTAAACTCACTTATATGTTTTTTCTATAATTATAAAGCCGATTCTCATTGACTGCTATACCTTTTATTTTATTTTTGGTCACTTGAAATTCACCTAAATCAGAAACAGCCTGCTGACTACAATGATCTGACGCTAACTTATTCATTATGTCTTTAACAGAAGTTTCAGCATTAGTAAAAATATTGTCAATACATGTTGCTGTGGTAGAGGTAATTCTTGTTGGCTCAATAAAGAGGTTCACTAGATCAGAACATCGAAATAACGATGTGAGCTTACCACTTAGTACACAATTTAAATGTAATTTAATTAACAACATAATGTAAATATAAATGAGTTTGTTCAGAGGTGAATTATGGATTAACATGAATGGCTATAACGCGTAACTAGTTGACCTTCGCCAGTTTTAACAATTTTTCTAGTGAGTTCGTACATGCATAAAAATACGAATTGACTAGAAGCCCTCTTCTGCTTCTTCTTCTTCTTAGAAATCCCCGCGCGCCCATTTTAATCTCGCTAAATTGTGTAATGTCATTTCGATACTGTGAACTGACATTCATGACTATTAAATCATTATTAAAACCATTAAAACCAAACGCCGCTGTCAAATTAATTTACTCTATGGTCCTATGTATGTACTGTCATTATGGATTTATATGGATAATAAAATAAAATAAGAATATTTTTTTTTTAGAATTTTCAGAATATTGGTTCATGAGTTTAGGATAAGCGACATACGACTCATGTAAAAATGAACTGAACTTTTCTGATAACCCATCAAAGACCCTCATAATGATTATAAAAAATAGCTATTGAACGGACTTGAGCAAGTACTATAAATTAAAAAAAACCGCATTTAAATAAGCTAAAGGCTAAGGGGAGTAGAAAAAAAAAACATGTTGGGCCGACCCCCTGGAGTGGGATAAGGACAGGAGAGAGAGATTTAAATAGGCTAAATGATATTTAAAAACTTGATTCATTTTTTATCCGACTGCGGATTGTCGGAGTCACATAGCATGCATACCATTTTGACATAGGTACAATAAAAAAAAATGTGTTTGATGCAATGTCATTTCATTTGTATCTAAGTTTCTGTTTATTATTATTACCTATTTATTTCATATCAAATAACAAGGACTCATTTGTTAGTAAAACACTTACATTACAACCTAAACATTAGTAACATAATATAACAGTCAAAATTTAAACAATTTTCACAAAATTTAGTAAATGATGCTATTCTTTTCATGGACTCATGCCGTCTCCCAAGCGAACAGTTCACATTTGTATCGAAACTTGTTTACCATGCTATTAGGGCCATAAAAAATTTGTCTCCGTGATATCTTCAAAGGAAGAATTGATGATCATTAAGTAGTCTTGTTACGAATTCAATAAAATTATATTTGTACTTAAGGATATGCGTAATTTCATAAGAAATAGGGGTAATCATAACTTCAATAAGGTAATAAATCTTATAACCTACACAAACAAATTAGATCAAATAAGAACAAATTAATCTAACGTTCTTACATAAGTTGAAGGTTAACGCGTAGGGCAATGTATATAATATTATATTATAAAGTATAGATAAAATTATTTATGAAATATTACACGTATAACCATTAATAAATATAAATCACTTTAAAAAAAATGGTACCTACTTCCTATTTTGTAAAATACACGGATCTTAGACAGATAGACAGACAGACAGACGAACAGACAGACGGACAAAAAGTCACTCTTGACAACCTTCTTTCCCCTCTACAAAGTTTCCTTAAAATATGTTAAGCCGTTTTAGAAATTAGCTCGAATAGACAGACACACGTATGTTAGCTTTGACCACCTTCTTTTCATACTTGTGATGTTTCATTAAAATCGGTTTAGACAGATGGACGTACAGACATACATACAAAAAGTTCTGTATGTCGCTTTTGACTACATCCGTTCCATATGTGTAAAGTTTCATCAAAACCGGTTAAGCCGAATTGCTCGAATAGACAGACAGTTCGTTTTCATATATATGCCCATAACCCTCCGCTAGATTCTGGCTGTCAAAGGCAAAAAGATTTTTTTAAATCCGACTGGTAGTTTCAGAGATTAGCGCATTCAAACAAACAAACAAACTCTTCAGCTTTATAATAAATATTTCTACTATATAGATTAATAGATTATAAGATAATAAGAAAATAAGATATTACTGAAAACTGTATCAAAGTCTATTGCGTGGTTTGGAAGCAAAAAATTAACGAACAGAGGCAGACAGCGAATTTATTTTCTTCCGCTATAGTTTTCATATTTCGATAAAAACTGTTAAGATATTAATTTAAATTGTATGGTAAGGGCAATTACAATATGCATGAAATGCTTAAGATAACTAACCTATTTAATTTGATAAGGATTAATATCATGTTCAAAAAACATCTTTGCAAATTGCGCATTATGTTAGAACAAATTTGATTGCCATCAAAAAGGTCATTGTAAGGCAAACTTAAAAGATACACATATGCCGTCGCAGACTTTTGATTAGAACTTTTAAAGGGGAACGATTTCGTAATACATGATCCTATAGCCTTCCTCAATAAATGGACTATCCAACACAAAAAAAAAATTTCAATTCGAACTAGTAGTTCCCGAGATTTGCGCGTTCAAACAAACAAACAAACAAACAAACAAACAAACAAACAAACTCTTCAGCTTTATAATATTAGTATAGAGTATAGATAGTATAGATAATAGATATAGATGTAAATGGGTAACATATAATATACCACGAGATTCGTGTTATTATGAGTTTTACTCTGGAATAAGTCTGGAATGGAGAGAGACGAGTGATAGAAAAAAGTGTCCAGTGCGCCTCGCACCACACGTGTTAGGATGCTGGAGAGTTAGCTAAATAAAATAAACTACATAGAATACGTATAATATACTTTTGATTTTATCGTGTCTTGATTAAGAGTTGGCGTTAAAAAATGACGTATAGATAGATGAAAGATAAAAGTATCACCTAACCATTCGGTCACAATTAACGCACACAGAGACGGTTTATACATGGTTAGTATATGGTTGACGACCGCTTAGCCTAGTGGGTAGCGACCCTGCCTACGAAGCTGGAGGTCCCGGGTTCGAATCCCAGGTCGGGTCAGTATTAATATGATGAATTTTGATACTGGTACCGGGTCTTAGTTGTTATATGTGTGTGGTGTCTTCGCTAAAATATTTATATATGTATATATTATAAAGAATATTTAAGTATTTATATCAGTTGTCTAGTAACCCATAACACAAGCATAATACTTGCTTAATTTGGGACTAGATGACGCTGTGTGGGAAGTCCCATGTGTTATTATTATTATTATTATTATTATTATAATGTAGCGAGAAAATGAGGTCTGTTAAGTCACACACACAAGTATGTAAAAGTCAAACCAGACGTTATATAATCGAAGGTATACGCATATACAATTTCACGTTATACATATATAAAGCAATATATCAGACAAGATCTATATCAGCCCATCAAGGTCTGTATAACGAGTTTTTTGTTTATTTTATTCATGTAAAAGACCGCTAAATGTAGGTAAATATATACTGGGTGAAATTTTAACAACTATCCAAATAGTAATGTAATGCTCCTTGGTGAAAAACCGATGACCATCTTGTTTCCTTTTAGTCTCGTTTAATAGTAAAATATTGAGATATGACTACACAAACCTTTCCCGAAAAAACCAATAAGTATAATAACCATTCACGGCCGCCACATCTCCGCACTGGCACGCCACGTAGGTATTTTAACGTATTGGAAGTTACATCGTGACCGCCCCGCCCTGTTGAAAGGTTGTTTTTATTGATTCCGAGTAAATCCTCATGTACGCGTTACGTTTTATTTACACTGAAATTCAGTCATGTACGCGAACTAAGTCGACACACAGAATAAGCGTGCGCGCGCGCCCAGACCTTTTTATCCACTGGACGCCACACTGTTATCGTTCTTATCGCGCGCCCCTCCAGAACGCCCGCGCGGTGGTTCGATAATTTTAAGACCTAGTACACTTTGTATTTTAGGGGGCGATCAATTGTTCGATAGTTTGATTGAATAGGGATCCGCAATGGTTTTTGATAGTTTGATCGTTCGATTTTTTATCGTCAAATGCGCACACTCCCATATTATAGCTCAAACCATCGGCCAACTATAAAATCACTAGTGCGCGCTGTCGTTTAATTTTGTAGTTTGCTTCATCTCGATTTCAATGTCTCAGGCGCGTCGTCACAAAGAAGGCAACCAAACGTTATAAAATAACACTGTAAATAAAATAATTTATCATGAACATATAACCTATATTTTTTATTTACATTATGAGGTTTATAGGTGATACCTAACATCAAGACAAAATTTGGATGGTTAATATGGTTGTAAAACTTTCACCTTATACCCATGACTATGACTTGTTAAATCCGAACTACATGTCGTGTAAATATTAGTTGGCTATAACTATAATTATTCTGAAGCTGATATATTGAAGTTACTGAAACTAATTTTAAAGCCAATTTGAGGCTAAACATTTCAGAAAAGGAAAGCCAAAATAAAAAGTGGTATGTTCGTACATGGAACCTATATTTCATATTGAAAGAACATTCATATGTTTATGCTTATGTTTATGCCGTGATTAAAGAAAAAAATGTAATAAAATTTTTACGATTAATAAAATATCAACTCTCCTGTCCAATACATATGAAATATTTTATTCACAAATGTCAATAAATGTGGAAACTAAAACAGTGTGAGAGAGAGGTGAGACAGACAGATAGACGGACGGACGGATGAACAGACTGACATGACAAAACTATGATTGTTCCTTTTTTGTTTTTAGCTTCGAAACCCTAAAAATTCATAAAGAAGACCTACGAATATAGCAATCTGTTTTTTTTCGAGTTTTATTTGCTCAAAGGTCGAGAACTAAATTAATTTAAGAGGAATGGTTTATGTCCAGTAATTGAAAGTGAAAGATTTCTGAAAACGCGGCGTGACCAAATCATATTTTTTTATTAAGAGATCCATCTACCACAAATATGCATGTTTTCCTTGTTTTCACAAGTAAACGGGAAATGTTATAAACATATTTCAACGATAAAAATGTTTATCATGTCGCACAGTATGCGGTAACACATTAATAACATTGGAAGCTGACATTTTTAGTTCTACCCGCCAATCGACAGGCTTTGATATTCTTAATTCAGATTTAGAACTGCCGTGTGCAAACTCGTTCTAGTTTAGAAAAAAAATCAACGTTTGCAGTTTTGGGTTTGTTTTTTCTAAAAAAATATTATATCTCGTACCATTCACTAAATCAATATTTCAAGTATTGAGTCTATTAAACTTTTAAATAAACCATTTACATTATTTATGGTGAACACAAAAGGTTTATATTTAACGACAAAAACTGTTTTTTACGTTTTTCAGGTTTACTTTTGTTTCTCTCAAGTTATGACGTGGTAGCATTAACTTTTCACTTAAAAATAAACATTAACATTAATACCATGCTCACAAAAAAATCACATGCAAACTCCACCCAACTTTTAAGTATTATTGTTTTGAAATTTTGGACTAGGGTTGGCACGCTGAAGTCGCCGATGATGATTGTACAGGAACGTAATGATGTTCTTGTCTGTGAAAAAAAAAGCGAATTGTTCGTGTCTAACTATTTGCAAGGTTATATTAATGTTTTCTAATTTTTTTTATTAACTAACTATTGTGAGTCGATCCAAATTTCGTTTATATCGTCTTAGGTAAATTTCTTTCTGTTAACTTTGAATATTAAAGAAGTATCATTAGCAAACATTACTAGCTCGTAATTATTTTTTACAACGTAAACCAAATCGTTAACATAAATTAAAAATAGAAATGGATCAACAATTGAACCTTGTGGGACGCCCATCGATACCGCGGATCCAGGTGACCTTTCTTCGCTCACATCAACCCTCTGGACTCTGTTACATAAATACGATCTCAGAAGGTTGATCGCATGGTCTTTGACAACATAATGACATAGTTTCCCTAGCAATGTGTAATGTTGAACACAATCAGAAGCATTGGAAAGATCACAGAAGATACCTATAGTATCTCCCGCGGTCTCCAAGGCCTCAAAGCTGTGCTGAATCAGTTCAACACCAATAACGGTTGTTTAACGGCCCAGGTGATATTAAACTGTTAGCGATGCATTAAATTATTAAAATTAAAGTGCGAAAGTAACTGAGCCAATAATTTTTCGAAAATTTTGCTTAACGTTAGGAATATTGAAATAGGCCGGAAATTAGTATTATCAGGTGTGCTGCCGGCTTTAAATAATGGAATGACTTTATTTTGCTTCATTAGGACGGGATGAAAGCCATGATCTATACACTTAAAATTTAAAATCTTATTCTTAGTTTAAAATCTATATTTTTATAGATTTTATAAAAATTTTACCGAGCTTTTACCTTTTCAGTTTCGTTGTTTACGATTTGCCAAGTCGTTTTTGTAATATTCAAACTATTTTTTATTTTCCCATAAATATGATTTGCTTAAGCTACTGCACAAGCGCGTTTAATAATTTTTGAATAATTCAGAGCATAATTTTTAAAGTGGTCATTTTTATTATCTGATCTTTATTCATGGATTTCCGCCGTTGTTCAATCACTAAATCGTTACGAATTATTAACATGTATGGTTTTTTATTTAAACACATTGTCATATACATTTTTGATATCAAAACATGCACTATATTATATAACTACTTAATATCATCATAATATTTTAAGTATGGTAAACTCACTTATATGTTTTTTCTATAATTATAAAGCCGATTCTCATTGACTGCTATACCTTTTATTTTATTTTTGGTCACTTGAAATTCACCTAAATCAGAAACAGCCTGCTGACTACAATGATCTGACGCTAACTTATTCATTATGTCTTTAACAGAAGTTTCAGCATTAGTAAAAATATTGTCAATACATGTTGCTGTGGTAGAGGTAATTCTTGTTGGCTCAATAAAGAGGTTCACTAGATCAGAACATCGAAATAACGATGTGAGCTTACCACTTAGTACACAATTTAAATGTAATTTAATTAACAACATAATGTAAATATAAATGAGTTTGTTCAGAGGTGAATTATGGATTAACATGAATGGCTATAACGCGTAACTAGTTGACCTTCGCCAGTTTTAACAATTTTTCTAGTGAGTTCGTACATGCATAAAAATACGAATTGACTAGAAGCCCTCTTCTGCTTCTTCTTCTTCTTAGAAATCCCCGCGCGCCCATTTTAATCTCGCTAAATTGTATAATGTCATTTCGATACTGTGAACTGACATTCATGACTATTAAATCATTATTAAAACCATTAAAACCAAACGCCGCTGTCAAATTAATTTACTCTATGGTCCTATGTATGTACTGTCATTATGGATTTATATGGATAATAAAATAAAATAAGAATATTTTTTTTTTAGAATTTTCAGAATATTGGTTCATGAGTTTAGGATAAGCGACATACGACTCATGTAAAAATGAACTGAACTTTTCTGATAACCCATCAAAGACCCTCATAATGATTATAAAAAATAGCTATTGAACGGACTTGAGCAAGTACTATAAATTAAAAAAAACCGCATTTAAATAAGCTAAAGGCTAAGGGGAGTAGAAAAAAAAAACATGTTGGGCCGACCCCCTGGAGTGGGATAAGGACAGGAGAGAGAGATTTAAATAGGCTAAATGATATTTAAAAACTTGATTCATTTTTTATCCGACTGCGGATTGTCGGAGTCACATAGCATGCATACCATTTTGACATAGGTACAATAAAAAAAAATGTGTTTGATGCAATGTCATTTCATTTGTATCTAAGTTTCTGTTTATTATTATTACCTATTTATTTCATATCAAATAACAAGGACTCATTTGTTAGTAAAACACTTACATTACAACCTAAACATTAGTAACATAATATAACAGTCAAAATTTAAACAATTTTCACAAAATTTAGTAAATGATGCTATTCTTTTCATGGACTCATGCCGTCTCCCAAGCGAACAGTTCACATTTGTATCGAAACTTGTTTACCATGCTATTAGGGCCATAAAAAATTTGTCTCCGTGATATCTTCAAAGGAAGAATTGATGATCATTAAGTAGTCTTGTTACGAATTCAATAAAATTATATTTGTACTTAAGGATATGCGTAATTTCATAAGAAATAGGGGTAATCATAACTTCAATAAGGTAATAAATCTTATAACCTACACAAACAAATTAGATCAAATAAGAACAAATTAATCTAACGTTCTTACATAAGTTGAAGGTTAACGCGTAGGGCAATGTATATAATATTATATTATAAAGTATAGATAAAATTATTTATGAAATATTACACGTATAACCATTAATAAATATAAATCACTTTAAAAAAAATGGTACCTACTTCCTATTTTGTAAAATACACGGATCTTAGACAGATAGACAGACAGACAGACGAACAGACAGACGGACAAAAAGTCACTCTTGACAACCTTCTTTCCCCTCTACAAAGTTTCCTTAAAATATGTTAAGCCGTTTTAGAAATTAGCTCGAATAGACAGACACACGTATGTTAGCTTTGACCACCTTCTTTTCATACTTGTGATGTTTCATTAAAATCGGTTTAGACAGATGGACGTACAGACATACATACAAAAAGTTCTGTATGTCGCTTTTGACTACATCCGTTCCATATGTGTAAAGTTTCATCAAAACCGGTTAAGCCGAATTGCTCGAATAGACAGACAGTTCGTTTTCATATATATGCCCATAACCCTCCGCTAGATTCTGGCTGTCAAAGGCAAAAAGATTTTTTTAAATCCGACTGGTAGTTTCAGAGATTAGCGCATTCAAACAAACAAACAAACTCTTCAGCTTTATAATAAATATTTCTACTATATAGATTAATAGATTATAAGATAATAAGAAAATAAGATATTACTGAAAACTGTATCAAAGTCTATTGCGTGGTTTGGAAGCAAAAAATTAACGAACAGAGGCAGACAGCGAATTTATTTTCTTCCGCTATAGTTTTCATATTTCGATAAAAACTGCTAAGATATTAATTTAAATTGTATGGTAAGGGCAATTACAATATGCATGAAATGCTTAAGATAACTAACCTATTTAATTTGATAAGGATTAATATCATGTTCAAAAAACATCTTTGCAAATTGCGCATTATGTTAGAACAAATTTGATTGCCATCAAAAAGGTCATTGTAAGGCAAACTTAAAAGATACACATATGCCGTCGCAGACTTTTGATTAGAACTTTTAAAGGGGAACGATTTCGTAATACATGATCCTATAGCCTTCCTCAATAAATGGACTATCCAACACAAAAAAAAAATTTCAATTCGAACTAGTAGTTCCCGAGATTTGCGCGTTCAAACAAACAAACAAACAAACAAACAAACAAACAAACAAACTCTTCAGCTTTATAATATTAGTATAGAGTATAGATAGTATAGATAATAGATATAGATGTAAATGGGTAACATATAATATACCACGAGATTCGTGTTATTATGAGTTTTACTCTGGAATAAGTCTGGAATGGAGAGAGACGAGTGATAGAAAAAAGTGTCCAGTGCGCCTCGCACCACACGTGTTAGGATGCTGGAGAGTTAGCTAAATAAAATAAACTACATAGAATACGTATAATATACTTTTGATTTTATCGTGTCTTGATTAAGAGTTGGCGTTAAAAAATGACGTATAGATAGATGAAAGATAAAAGTATCACCTAACCATTCGGTCACAATTAACGCACACAGAGACGGTTTATACATGGTTAGTATATGGTTGACGACCGCTTAGCCTAGTGGGTAGCGACCCTGCCTACGAAGCTGGAGGTCCCGGGTTCGAATCCCAGGTCGGGTCAGTATTAATATGATGAATTTTGATACTGGTACCGGGTCTTAGTTGTTATATGTGTGTGGTGTCTTCGCTAAAATATTTATATATGTATATATTATAAAGAATATTTAAGTATTTATATCAGTTGTCTAGTAACCCATAACACAAGCATAATACTTGCTTAATTTGGGACTAGATGACGCTGTGTGGGAAGTCCCATGTGTTATTATTATTATTATTATTATTATTATAATGTAGCGAGAAAATGAGGTCTGTTAAGTCACACACACAAGTATGTAAAAGTCAAACCAGACGTTATATAATCGAAGGTATACGCATATACAATTTCACGTTATACATATATAAAGCAATATATCAGACAAGATCTATATCAGCCCATCAAGGTCTGTATAACGAGTTTTTTGTTTATTTTATTCATGTAAAAGACCGCTAAATGTAGGTAAATATATACTGGGTGAAATTTTAACAACTATCCAAATAGTAATGTAATGCTCCTTGGTGAAAAACCGATGACCATCTTGTTTCCTTTTAGTCTCGTTTAATAGTAAAATATTGAGATATGACTACACAAACCTTTCCCGAAAAAACCAATAAGTATAATAACCATTCACGGCCGCCACATCTCCGCACTGGCACGCCACGTAGGTATTTTAACGTATTGGAAGTTACATCGTGACCGCCCCGCCCTGTTGAAAGGTTGTTTTTATTGATTCCGAGTAAATCCTCATGTACGCGTTACGTTTTATTTACACTGAAATTCAGTCATGTACGCGAACTAAGTCGACACACAGAATAAGCGTGCGCGCGCGCCCAGACCTTTTTATCCACTGGACGCCACACTGTTATCGTTCTTATCGCGCGCCCCTCCAGAACGCCCGCGCGGTGGTTCGATAATTTTAAGACCTAGTACACTTTGTATTTTAGGGGGCGATCAATTGTTCGATAGTTTGATTGAATAGGGATCCGCAATGGTTTTTGATAGTTTGATCGTTCGATTTTTTATCGTCAAATGCGCACACTCCCATATTATAGCTCAAACCATCGGCCAACTATAAAATCACTAGTGCGCGCTGTCGTTTAATTTTGTAGTTTGCTTCATCTCGATTTCAATGTCTCAGGCGCGTCGTCACAAAGAAGGCAACCAAACGTTATAAAATAACACTGTAAATAAAATAATTTATCATGAACATATAACCTATATTTTTTATTTACATTATGAGGTTTATAGGTGATACCTAACATCAAGACAAAATTTGGATGGTTAATATGGTTGTAAAACTTTCACCTTATACCCATGACTATGACTTGTTAAATCCGAACTACATGTCGTGTAAATATTAGTTGGCTATAACTATAATTATTCTGAAGCTGATATATTGAAGTTACTGAAACTAATTTTAAAGCCAATTTGAGGCTAAACATTTCAGAAAAGGAAAGCCAAAATAAAAAGTGGTATGTTCGTACATGGAACCTATATTTCATATTGAAAGAACATTCATATGTTTATGCTTATGTTTATGCCGTGATTAAAGAAAAAAATGTAATAAAATTTTTACGATTAATAAAATATCAACTCTCCTGTCCAATACATATGAAATATTTTATTCACAAATGTCAATAAATGTGGAAACTAAAACAGTGTGAGAGAGAGGTGAGACAGACAGATAGACGGACGGACGGATGAACAGACTGACATGACAAAACTATGATTGTTCCTTTTTTGTTTTTAGCTTCGAAACCCTAAAAATTCATAAAGAAGACCTACGAATATAGCAATCTGTTTTTTTTCGAGTTTTATTTGCTCAAAGGTCGAGAACTAAATTAATTTAAGAGGAATGGTTTATGTCCAGTAATTGAAAGTGAAAGATTTCTGAAAACGCGGCGTGACCAAATCATATTTTTTTATTAAGAGATCCATCTACCACAAATATGCATGTTTTCCTTGTTTTCACAAGTAAACGGGAAATGTTATAAACATATTTCAACGATAAAAATGTTTATCATGTCGCACAGTATGCGGTAACACATTAATAACATTGGAAGCTGACATTTTTAGTTCTACCCGCCAATCGACAGGCTTTGATATTCTTAATTCAGATTTAGAACTGCCGTGTGCAAACTCGTTCTAGTTTAGAAAAAAAATCAACGTTTGCAGTTTTGGGTTTGTTTTTTCTAAAAAAATATTATATCTCGTACCATTCACTAAATCAATATTTCAAGTATTGAGTCTATTAAACTTTTAAATAAACCATTTACATTATTTATGGTGAACACAAAAGGTTTATATTTAACGACAAAAACTGTTTTTTACGTTTTTCAGGTTTACTTTTGTTTCTCTCAAGTTATGACGTGGTAGCATTAACTTTTCACTTAAAAATAAACATTAACATTAATACCATGCTCACAAAAAAATCACATGCAAACTCCACCCAACTTTTAAGTATTATTGTTTTGAAATTTTGGACTAGGGTTGGCACGCTGAAGTCGCCGATGATGATTGTACAGGAACGTAATGATGTTCTTGTCTGTGAAAAAAAAAGCGAATTGTTCGTGTCTAACTATTTGCAAGGTTATATTAATGTTTTCTAATTTTTTTTATTAACTAACTATTGTGAGTCGATCCAAATTTCGTTTATATCGTCTTAGGTAAATTTCTTTCTGTTAACTTTGAATATTAAAGAAGTATCATTAGCAAACATTACTAGCTCGTAATTATTTTTTACAACGTAAACCAAATCGTTAACATAAATTAAAAATAGAAATGGATCAACAATTGAACCTTGTGGGACGCCCATCGATACCGCGGATCCAGGTGACCTTTCTTCGCTCACATCAACCCTCTGGACTCTGTTACATAAATACGATCTCAGAAGGTTGATCGCATGGTCTTTGACAACATAATGACATAGTTTCCCTAGCAATGTGTAATGTTGAACACAATCAGAAGCATTGGAAAGATCACAGAAGATACCTATAGTATCTCCCGCGGTCTCCAAGGCCTCAAAGCTGTGCTGAATCAGTTCAACACCAATAACGGTTGTTTAACGGCCCAGGTGATATTAAACTGTTAGCGATGCATTAAATTATTAAAATTAAAGTGCGAAAGTAACTGAGCCAATAATTTTTCGAAAATTTTGCTTAACGTTAGGAATATTGAAATAGGCCGGAAATTAGTATTATCAGGTGTGCTGCCGGCTTTAAATAATGGAATGACTTTATTTTGCTTCATTAGGACGGGATGAAAGCCATGATCTATACACTTAAAATTTAAAATCTTATTCTTAGTTTAAAATCTATATTTTTATAGATTTTATAAAAATTTTACCGAGCTTTTACCTTTTCAGTTTCGTTGTTTACGATTTGCCAAGTCGTTTTTGTAATATTCAAACTATTTTTTATTTTCCCATAAATATGATTTGCTTAAGCTACTGCACAAGCGCGTTTAATAATTTTTGAATAATTCAGAGCATAATTTTTAAAGTGGTCATTTTTATTATCTGATCTTTATTCATGGATTTCCGCCGTTGTTCAATCACTAAATCGTTACGAATTATTAACATGTATGGTTTTTTATTTAAACACATTGTCATATACATTTTTGATATCAAAACATGCACTATATTATATAACTACTTAATATCATCATAATATTTTAAGTATGGTAAACTCACTTATATGTTTTTTCTATAATTATAAAGCCGATTCTCATTGACTGCTATACCTTTTATTTTATTTTTGGTCACTTGAAATTCACCTAAATCAGAAACAGCCTGCTGACTACAATGATCTGACGCTAACTTATTCATTATGTCTTTAACAGAAGTTTCAGCATTAGTAAAAATATTGTCAATACATGTTGCTGTGGTAGAGGTAATTCTTGTTGGCTCAATAAAGAGGTTCACTAGATCAGAACATCGAAATAACGATGTGAGCTTACCACTTAGTACACAATTTAAATGTAATTTAATTAACAACATAATGTAAATATAAATGAGTTTGTTCAGAGGTGAATTATGGATTAACATGAATGGCTATAACGCGTAACTAGTTGACCTTCGCCAGTTTTAACAATTTTTCTAGTGAGTTCGTACATGCATAAAAATACGAATTGACTAGAAGCCCTCTTCTGCTTCTTCTTCTTCTTAGAAATCCCCGCGCGCCCATTTTAATCTCGCTAAATTGTGTAATGTCATTTCGATACTGTGAACTGACATTCATGACTATTAAATCATTATTAAAACCATTAAAACCAAACGCCGCTGTCAAATTAATTTACTCTATGGTCCTATGTATGTACTGTCATTATGGATTTATATGGATAATAAAATAAAATAAGAATATTTTTTTTTTAGAATTTTCAGAATATTGGTTCATGAGTTTAGGATAAGCGACATACGACTCATGTAAAAATGAACTGAACTTTTCTGATAACCCATCAAAGACCCTCATAATGATTATAAAAAATAGCTATTGAACGGACTTGAGCAAGTACTATAAATTAAAAAAAACCGCATTTAAATAAGCTAAAGGCTAAGGGGAGTAGAAAAAAAAAACATGTTGGGCCGACCCCCTGGAGTGGGATAAGGACAGGAGAGAGAGATTTAAATAGGCTAAATGATATTTAAAAACTTGATTCATTTTTTATCCGACTGCGGATTGTCGGAGTCACATAGCATGCATACCATTTTGACATAGGTACAATAAAAAAAAATGTGTTTGATGCAATGTCATTTCATTTGTATCTAAGTTTCTGTTTATTATTATTACCTATTTATTTCATATCAAATAACAAGGACTCATTTGTTAGTAAAACACTTACATTACAACCTAAACATTAGTAACATAATATAACAGTCAAAATTTAAACAATTTTCACAAAATTTAGTAAATGATGCTATTCTTTTCATGGACTCATGCCGTCTCCCAAGCGAACAGTTCACATTTGTATCGAAACTTGTTTACCATGCTATTAGGGCCATAAAAAATTTGTCTCCGTGATATCTTCAAAGGAAGAATTGATGATCATTAAGTAGTCTTGTTACGAATTCAATAAAATTATATTTGTACTTAAGGATATGCGTAATTTCATAAGAAATAGGGGTAATCATAACTTCAATAAGGTAATAAATCTTATAACCTACACAAACAAATTAGATCAAATAAGAACAAATTAATCTAACGTTCTTACATAAGTTGAAGGTTAACGCGTAGGGCAATGTATATAATATTATATTATAAAGTATAGATAAAATTATTTATGAAATATTACACGTATAACCATTAATAAATATAAATCACTTTAAAAAAAATGGTACCTACTTCCTATTTTGTAAAATACACGGATCTTCATAAATAAACGAACTGAGATGTTCATTGGCGATTTTCAATAAAAAAAATCTGAATTTTCGGTATTGTTTTCATTAGTTTAACGGCTTGAATAGATCTGATTATAAAAGTGCATAATAATTTATAAAAATATAAAATGTATATTTCCAAAATCAGCTACTTTTCTATAAAAGACAGGACAGACGATATTTAACGGTAAAATTAAAAAAGAATTAGTACTTCAGGGAAAATGTGAATCGCCAGGCCTCGGGTGACGTGTCTTTTGTATGTATTGTAAATTGTCACTAAATATTATAAAATAAAGCCCCCCACCGCGTCTGTTTGAACGCGATAAACTAAAAAACTACCGAACAAGTTTGCATACCGTTGACACTAATAAATAGAGTAATCAAGAGGAAGGTTTATTTGTATAATTTATCAATGTTTTGTGCAAGTTAGTTGAAATATGACGATTATTGTTGAAGACGTCAGAAAAAGTCAAGCCGACTGGCAGCTTTCATCGAAAACGCTGCCTAATTCTAAGTTTTGTTATATCTCAAAGATATAACAAAACAGTAAATGGAGAAATTGTTTCTCTTTTATAGGACTACAAAAAAGTCCGGGATGGCATATGTCTATCTTTTATGGATAGCTTACTATACCAATTTTTATGTTCAAAAAATGGTGTCGTATGATGTGGTAATTGGAAAGCGATTTATACGAATATACTCCTTCGAACGGCTCAACAACTACTACAACAACTATAATCAAACGAATTGATCCTTCACAAATTTAATACGTTATTTACTTTCAGCATTTTATGTACATTATGATTGCCCTTTACACCATACAATTTAAATTAATATCTTACGAATTATCGCGAAATAAAAACTATCGCGCGACAAGCGGCCAGGCGGCCCCACTCCGACGCTAAACTCGTGATGTAAAGTTAGGCAGAAGTTTTCAATGTTGTATGCAAAGAAATATTTTAGTTTGTTTTTATGTATACATTCTTTGCTTTTTCAAATATTTACAGAATTGGAAATAAAATACATTAAAAATACTCCAAGTAGGATGAACTTACCGTACATTTAAATCTAATCCACATGTCCGACGCAACAAGCTGCTACGAAAATACGACAGAGAACACTACGGCATATATGCTCTTCTACCCTCGCGAAGCCGGGGCGTGCCGTGATCTGTTATACATGTGACTGTCAACTAGATGTTATACATATTATTATTATTACTTATGTAAATATGAGGTAAATTATCATTTTCCTGAAAAATTGTAGTATTCTAAAAAACGCTTTTTTGAATCTTTAAATTTTCGCTTTCGTGTGAAATATGGTGGAGACAGAAATAGGTTCAATAGGTATGTGAACTAGGTTAACCCTCCCAGTTTTATTTTATAGACAAGCGAACATTGACATTACTTAAAATAAAACTGTATTTTAAAATTGTTTTTTACTTTTACTACGAAGTCTGTTCTCGAAATAATTTACCTAAAAGCGTGTGTAGCTCATGATTGAATTACTGAAATTATTACAGACAGATAGGTGGACAACAATATAATTCTACTACGGTTTCAATTTTAACCTTTAAAAAATGATGTCAAAAATAATCGAAGACAAGCTTATTTGTTACTTTTTCCAAACACTACAATAAAAAAAGTTTAGAAAATCCGAAAAGTGCAAACGTCAAGCGCTTATGTGATAATTAGAAATACAGCGTCAAAATAGTACACCTAGTTAAAGTTAATATAATGGTTGGTAACCAAGAGTGAAAAATAGCAAATATACGGCGACGATATATTGAATACAGAGTGAAACGAACAAATCTAAAACCGAATCCTGGGCGTAGCGATGGATTTATTGTGCCATCCGAGACCGTACCTGCGAGATATTAACTCGTATTGCGCGACTACTGTTTAATAATAATGTTCATGTAAGTACCTACTCGTAAGAATTGCGATCACTTGATTCAAATAATAACAGCAAATTTCTCCGAATTCATTAGTCTCGGGTATATATATTTAATAAAGCTATCGGTAGGTACTTGTAATAACGATATTGTCTGTTTCTAAGATAAATATAGAGTAAATAAATTTGACAGCAGCAAATGGACCGAACCAAGCGTATTGGTACTTTTATGAAAATAAAATTGTTTTTCCAAAAATACTATGTATCACTAATAATTTCAATACGATTTAGTTATCTAAAAAAGTTCTTATCAAATGTTTATTCAACAAACTGTCTATAATGCTTGCAAATGAAACATAAATAATTGTATAATCCTTTTCTTAAAAGTTACGCAAATTAATTGAAGAATTGATCTTCTGTGCACGTGATTTACTAAGGTATTGAATTGTTAATGAAATGAACCTACTACCACCCAAAAATTATGTTACCTGTGACTTCGTGAATCACAGCGCTATGTTTACTACTATACTATATTTACCAGGCTTTGATTAGGCTAAATTAAGATTTTCGTGCAAATAGGTACCATGTATATACAAAGTATCTATCAAATTAACATAACATTCTCAAGAGTGAAGATTATAATTACTTATATTTCAAACAGAAACATTGTCGTGTTACCTATTACTACATAATAATATGTTCGTTCATCAACACATCACGCAATACCTACGACGAGCTTAGAACATAGGCTGCTGTTTATTAGAATTTATTTTATTTATTTTATACATAATTTATTTATTTATTAGAAGGTTTTCATGAGATAAAATTTACACCAGCAAAGTTCAAATAACGACATTGAGTAGCGCTGGTGGTATAGTGGAACTAAAAAAGTGAAGTAGATGGGAAAATAGGTATAGTTTTTCAGTCTTTAATAAATATTTTTTTTACCGAGAGAAAATCTATCTATTTAATCTAATCTAATTCACACAGATTTCGATCGAAAATCCACCGGTTCGGTTATGCGATCCTCTGCAATGGTCAAAACCTGCATCAGCAAGGATTGCGACGGATAGCCATGCCATAGAATAGTCATCACTCTGCACATTTACCGTCGGACTCCTCGGTGACTTTCTGCAGTGGTATTGCTGCCGAATTATCTGCGGTAAACGTAAAAAACACGACGGTTATAGCCCGCCGAATTATAGGGTTAATTTACATTGCACCGGGCCATAGATTTATTCGGAGGTTGTTCCGTAAAGTTCTATGATTAATATTTTTATTCTATGGCTAACATAATTTATTACTATACCTATTAGGAATTTAGGGAATTAATTAATTACTGATATGTTTTTTAATTTGTTACTCATTTTATAATAGTTTTAATTTTATGTCTAGTATAAGACGTGTAAATGGTTAATTTTAATACAATTGTCACGGAGAGCTCTATTGTCTGAAGCACAGATTTTCCTAGTTCAGACACAGAGGTCCTCCATTTTTCTTTTCACTCCTGTTAAACATACTTATAAATTGTTACTTTTCTGTTTTTGTGGAATTAAATTAAACTAAAAAAAAAGTGCATAGAATAATTCAGTTTGACCGCCTAAAAACCGTTCTACGGTAATTTTTTTTGTTCGACGGAATTTTTTTTTCTCAGTGTACCCGACTTGAATGCTTTTTACCTAAAGACCAGAACCAAACATATTTCGGTAATTTTATGGTTTATATCTGTCTTCAATACCTTATAACATGAACTTATATTCTTTAGATATATTGCTTGTTATTCTCTTATTAGTTAATTGTAATTTTTGTTGTTGAACACATACTTACATAACTTTATTACCGTAAAATGAAATTCTGAGATCGCAACTCTTGTTTGCCATTCGTACAGCATTAGGGTAGACTGTTTCAAGTGTTCTTATGCTTCTCGAGTAACCTTTTCCATGCCCTTCATTCCTACGCTACTAGTATTTTGTTGGGACAATATTTCATTACTATTTTTCGTTATATCACGATAGTTTTCTAAGTAGCTAGTTCATTATACAGATCTCTTCTTAGTTAGGTATTTGAAAATGGGTCGCTACTATTCATGTTGTTGTTACAAGTATAGATAATTTATATGTTATTTAGATGGATGCGGCATCACAATAGTTGCACATGGTCCGCTTTATGGAGTCATGTGACAAATCGTCACATAATATTAGTTTTACTATTCTAGTTCGTATAGCTTTTCTTTATTTGAATGTTTGACCTATACCTATCTAATAGCTATGGTAACGACTGATCTATACGTAGTGGTGTATATCTATAATATATTTATAGCAGTTTTTAGGGTGAAAATATACAAAATTAACGATGTTTGTATTCTTTATGTCAAACTTAAAAATTGTTTATTTTTACACTCTTTCGGCATACGTGCATGACTTATTCTAAACAGACGATTTCTATATTTTTTTAATACAAGTACAAAATCTCAACTTTTTTAAATGTTTGTATATGTGTGGTTTGTCTTGTTCATGCTTGTTGGCATATGTCGTTAGTGTTGATATTTTCGTTACTTTTTTGTCTATATAGCTAAACAACGAATTTATCTAATACATATTGAATTGACCAATCAAACCAGTTAATAAGAATTAAGTAGAGATAGCACGAACCAATAAAAACAGGGAATCCGAGTTATCACGTTTTGAGTGCTAAACAATGCATATTATATTGCACGATTTATAAAGGAACTTGTCAGTTATTATTTTGTTTGGAATTGTAAAATGGATTGGATTATTAAATCTCGCGGTTGCAGAAAATGTAATAGTTACCTTTTTTTAATAACTTTATATACTACTAAGGTTTTAAAATAGCTGTTCTAAATGAAGTTTAAAGCAGCAGTTCACCGGGGTGCAACATAACTTCTCTAAACTCGGAAGTGACTCGCGGAATGTACAGTAGGTGCAACGTTCGTCGCAAATTGTTAGAGTTGCCATTCTTATGGACACAGCTGTATAAGAATTTCTCTAGTAGAACGAAAATTGCAAAAGGAATTTCATGACTTGAAAGCGCCTAATGAGCTAACTATATTTGTATGTAACATTGTGAGTTTGATATTTGAATGCAGAAAAATGCTGGAATGACGCGTGTAGGGTTCCTTCTATTTATTTTGATAATATGATGAATGAATACTTTGAAATCAATACTAATATATATAAATAAAACTACTTATTTGTGTCTTTGTAGGCATTGTTTTCCCTATTTCCATTATTTTACTTATTTATTTTGTAAACACCCGCCACAATACTTACATTTTAATGCTCCGCTTCTAAAAATACTAGCTTCGTGTTGCATATCTACTGTATAATGTCGAATAAAGGTATTATATGCTAGTTAATCGAAAGACTAGTTAAAAACAGTATTATGGTTTTAAAATTATATAGACGACGCAAGCGAATCCGCAGGCAAAATTGAAAATTTTAAATTAAATGAACTTTTCATATTTCACTATGTTAACACATGCTAAATTATGCCTCCGTATATACATTTCATTTCAGTATATAACACTAAGGATAATGCTCGCTTATACCTAAGTCCAAATCGGCAACCTCAATTTAACGATATTTTTTACGCGAATTATGGAAAAAATATAATTCTTGTTACCTCAGCAAGTCAGTCATCTGACGCTCTAAATACGAATGGACTTTAAGTCACACAAATTCTTTTCTGATTGGTCAAAACATTCAACTGTTAAAAATATCAAGCCAATCAGGAAACGCCACTTCAAATGCTAATATTACAAAACTATAAAACACCGTCTTAATTAGAACTACATCGCTCTTAGGTACACGTCTCTTACTACGTAATTAAAAGACGTGTCTAGTGTAAATTGTATTAACTTTCAAGATATTTCCCTTATTTGTAAAATAATTTGTTATTAAATTCATAGGTTCTATAGCGGCGAGTACAAGAACCTTCCTAATTGGGACCTTACAACAGTTTGCGCCTTCCTCGTCTAAGTCCTAAGAGCCGTTAGCTTCACGGTCTCGAAAGTAGCTATACCGAAAAATCGGCGTATCTCAGCCATATATCGTAACGACAAAACGATTGTGGAGACATAGCCATGGATTCAAAACGATTTGCTTAAGCAGCACACACAACGGCAACATCGTGGAGAATTTCAAATATTTAGGATAACTAACAGCAACTACGACTCACACAATTCGGACTAACAGTCACCGACGAGATGAAATTCAACTTTACTTTGTTTACTTTAGTGTTAGAATTGCAGACATAGCAACTAACGCAAGTGAGTGAATAGAATCATAAAAGACCACACTAAGAATATGTAAGACCATGACTGACCATGTACAAAAGATCTGGAAGCCACCCACTCCAAGAACTATTGAGCGAAATCAAACTAAAAGATTGACGTGTGTCATAACTCGTGAAACTTATTCGGCTTAATTTACTAAAGGCACGCCACTGTGGACCACGCGACCGGCAATTGCTACCAACCGGCTGCACTTCATAACACATCATCGCAACGCAGCAACCAACAAACAACGTAACAACGCACGCAAAAACCTCAGAGCATATGGAACGCCAACGGGCACTGTCTAGTCTAGGGAGTGTAGCAAAGATCCACCACCATACGCCGTACCCAGCACTGTCGAACATACAGTAGGTGTAGATAAGATCCGGCACAAATTATGCATATTATGAAATTAAGACTTTCGCTTTTAACTTTGGATATTTTTGAAAACCGGAGTTCGTAATTCTATGACCCATGTTTTATTTTAGAATACGCAATATTCGTTTGAACTATGAATTGGACGTAAACCAAGAAGGTGGGTGTGAAGATGGTTCTGCGGTTGTCAACAGACGGCCCTCGTCAGCCATTTTGTTCACAAACCTGCAATATACACCTCTAAATTAGTGCTTAGACGGAATGACCAATAACCTACGGAAACATCTGAACACTAGATACATAGGTAACAATAAAAATTATATGAATACATAACATTGTACTAGATTAATAACTAAAACATCATTTCAATAAGTATATATTTTTATATTTGATAATCTAAATGTTATAAAATTAAATCTTTTATTGCACTTACTTGATAAAGTGTAAAATGAAAAAAAAAGCTATAAATAATAAACTATCTGATTGGAAGTGGACGTCCGGTGGTTGAAATAATGATAGTGAACTTATTGAAATCGAATAATTAATGTTATATATATGCAATATTTATGTGCAATAAAATATTTATGACAACTGATATCGGGCACCCCATGCTTTTTCACAAAAACAACAATTTTCTCCTTAATCAGTTTATTTTTATACTAAAAGTTATTTTATTGTTTTTAGTACCATTACCTATTAAAGCGTATTTTTATAGTTTTTTTTGCAAGTTTTATTTCCCATTAAAACGTATTTTTTTATAGTTTTTAAACTATAATTTATTTATTAGTTTAAATTTTTTTAAACTGCATTCCATCAAAATTTACAATCATACAGGTGGAACTCACAATTACTTCTAAAACGATGAACTCATGTACAAAGTTTCAGTTCCGAGCTACCAACCACTGAGGAGTGCCCTCATGGGCAGTTAACCTTGGCTTCAGCAGAAATTCGCGGTAAAAAACATAGTTAACTATCAAAATTCAACGTGTATACAAAGTTTCGTATTCGACCGAGATTAACCGTTTAAGAGTGTCCTTATGAGGAGATAATATTGGCTTCAGTATTAATTCGTGGTGAAAATCTTTGTTAAACATCAAAATTCAACGTATACACAACGTTTAGTGTTAGTGCAATTAACCGTTGAGAAGTGTCCTCATGAGGAGACAATCCTGGCTGTAGCGTCAAGTTATGTTCGTAATTTTAGTGTATTGTCATCGAAGTAACATGTGTCTTCCAAATTTCAGTCCGATATCTTTTGCGGAAGTGGGTGAAAAACGCGTTCTAAGGTTCCATTACATTCAAACATTATAGTTGAAACTTAAAATAAAAGCGTATTAAAAAGCGATTTCACTGACATTGGAGGGCAATGTCATTTACAGCTAGCTGTCACTTTTTAACACTTTGAGGACAGCATAAGGCAAGTAAGTCCCACTCTTGGTCTCATCAAGGCCATTCATAGAGATACCGCGTTATGACAACAAAAATGTAAGAAATATACGCCATAGACCTAACATACACTAGTTGATGTTTTGAAATGTTTATTGTGAAGTAAAATTTATTGTGAGCCACGTGTAAAATTCGTACCGGAAAAGAAAAAGATTCTAAAATTCAGTTTCATGTCTTATATACCAAAATGTTTATTTAAAATAATGATAATGGCCTATGGTTTATCCAATCATGTTCCAGAAACTGAGTCTATTTTGTTCCCGTTTTCGGGATTCAAAATAAGACGCTACCTCCTGATTATTATGCTATTTATGGTCACACTATGAAGTTGTATTTCAATTGATTTCATTATACAGCTAACTATACCAGGCTTGATGAATCTCCCGAGACGAAAAGTCTATGAAAAAAATTACTCTATTCGAACTTTGCCGGACAAATATTTAAAAAATTGCAGTAAAAAAATTCAGTTCCTGTTTTTGAAATTAAATTCAACAACAATTGTTGAATATTTTATTTTAAGCACCTCATTCAGAGGACCAAAAAGTAAACTTTCTCTAAGTTTTAGCTAAATGAAACAGTGTTTGTAAAAGAACAAAATAAAAAAAAATATAAACTTATGCATATTTACACAAAAAAAAGTGATTTTATGGTCTTTACAAAAGTTGCAGAGCTTTTTCACCTACAACTGTTACATTAAACTTTTGCTATAGAATGCGTAGTCTAGCCAGAAATCGCAAATAACCGTTTTTCACCCCTAAAAATAACTCATTTCACCCCGGCAAGTCACCGGTGGTTCGGATTATTCTACTTCCTTTGTTACGATATGTTTCACAACATTCCGATATAAGTTTGTTATAACGACTTTTTTTCTATTTTGACCCTTTTCTCTAGCTAGATTTCAAAGACGATGCAATGTAAGGTCCTTGGTTAGTTCACATAGCAAATCTATTCGTATATTCTGTGACATCGAAAGCATATGCCCCAAATATGCCCCAAGCATATGTCATTTGCAAAGTAAAATGATTTGTTTATTGTCATGGTAATCTAAATTGATCTACATCGAAAGCATCGAAAGTTGCTTTGATAATATACAAAATATAATATTAACGTCACATTTGTGCAAAGACATTTATATCTCTTTCACGGTGAGTAAATAATTTACTGAGATTGGTTACAAACATAGAGTTATAAGATACGTCGGTGGATATAAGGCACCGACCTACGTACATATAAGTCGGTGATATAAGGTCACAAATAATTATGTTTTTGTATAGTCAATATGCAATAATAGTGTTGTTCATTTTTAACTATATCGACTGAAAGAACGGAGTCCTCATAGTCTATGTTTATATTGAGAAATCATGCTACTTATATGATCAAAAAATATTGAAATCATTGACTTATATTTAAATACTCAACAGTTGAATCAGTGAGTTGAATTATGTAAAAATATGGAATATTAGAAAATCGATAATAACAGGGTTGCTATGTAACGTCAGCATACTTCTCATAAGGTTTTTATTTTCTATATTTATGCAAGCATAGTTTTGGTTGTTTGAACCAAAGCACGAGTATAGTACTGACCACATTATATCGTCGTCACTAAAACGTTACAGTAGGTAACATATTTCACAGAAGCTTTGCGACGTGAAGCATGATGGACCTGCACAATAGGGTATGCGCATCGCAGTTCAGAGTTAGTATACTGGGAATTAAATTACTATACTGGGAAGCAAAATTTTCTTTGCTAATTTCTAGGCTACAGAAAACTGAAGGTTTCATATAGTAATATTAGTATGATTAATGACATGATTACATTTCAATAACAACGCTATCTTGTCACATAATTATTTTACATATTTTTCTGGTCACAAAATTATAGGAAGCTTAATTCGGAATGGGAGAAGAAGAAGCTGCTACACTAGAAGGGCAATATTTCGAATTCGCACGTTTAATGGATACAAAACGGGATGGCTTGACAATTACTCTATACCGATCTGATTATTGGATGAGGCAAGCTAAGATATTAGATGACAGGAAAGTTACTATGACGGACACCGGCTTGATTTGGTGGACATACAGGCAAGGTTATGTTTTTTTTTTGAAGTAAAACTTCTTTAGGCGCGACTAGGGAGTAACTCAGATTTTTTTTCTGACGGAAGTAACGCTTATTTTTTTATTATACGTTTGTTTTTTCGAACTGACTATGGTTAATATTATATTATTATTAATTATTATCTTATTTTGTTATATCTCAAAGGAATTAAGCAGCGTTTTCGATGAATGCTCCCAGCCAGTTTGATTTTTTTCTGACTTCTTAAACAATAATCGTCATATTTCAAGAAATTTCCACAAAACGTTAATAAATTATAAACGTAAACCTTCCTTTTGAATCACTCTGTCCATTGGTGTCAATAATATGCCAATCCGTTGGATAGTTTTTGAGTTTATCGCATTCAGACAGACAGACGCGGCGGGGGACTTTATTTTATAATATGTATTGATGCTAAATAGAAAGTAATCGTTTTTGGTATGGAAATAGTTTTAAGTTTTCTTTGCATATTTTGTGTAAATTCTGAACGGATTACTAGTAGGTACAAGTAATATTAGTCCAGTCAATGAAGGTTTTCACCTCCGATTTCACCCCTAAAATGCAAAAAGCGCAAGACGAGCATATGTCACTTTTCGAGTAGAGGGTAAAGCATACTCAATCCCAAATTTTCAACTTAATCTATGAACGTTCAACGAAATCGGAGGTTGTAGCTGATTTTTGCTTTCATTGATTGTACTATATATACTTCTTGATTATTTACTATCATGATGTCGCATCGAATAACTTAAGTCATTGCATCGCGACCCTGGATTTATACTTAATCGTAGCTTGAATCTTTTTCATGTATGAAAAGCTTGAAAATAAAACTGAGTTTGTGGCTAGGTTTGTGCGTTCATTTAACAAATACCATAAAAGTTGACTAGAAGCTCTCTTCTGCGTTTACCATCCATACTATTCATACTATAGCTAATCGGTGTATGATGGGGAGTTTTAGTCTGAGTTTCAGAGCGCAAGGTTCCCGCACGGCGCTCTTCACCCCCGAGAAATCCCGCACACCGGTTTCTCCTCCGAAAATGCGAAATGTCACTTCGATTCTGTAAATTGACATTTATAACTCTATTAAAACCATGTTAAAACCTGAGGTTAAAACCAAACGCTGCTGTCAAATTAGTTTACTTTGTGAAATACTAATCAACTCTATGTTAATAGCATACTCGTTTGCCCATATTAGTTGATTTTGATTAAGATGAAATTGTACAATGACATAATATTAATATTTAAATTCTGTCAGTATCAAAATCACTATAGTAAATGAGTAAACAAACGTAAAGTCTCTTTAATTCTTCTTTTATGTCACAACCCTTGAGATCTACCTTACTTTCTTTTCTAACGTGACAATAACCATAACTTATAATTAAACGATTTAAAAAAATCTTTTTAGATAATAGAAATAGTTACACTATCAGCGGGGAATTTAATAGAAAGCTACATTATCAGCGGGGAACATGGGCTATATTTTATTTTCAAACAAGCTTGCCGCCCGCGGCTTCGCTCGCGTGTACTACACAGTTGTACACTGATTTAAAGTTTCTTTAACCTATAGAAAGCTACATTATCAGCGAGTAACATGTGCTATATTTTATTTTGAAACTGGCTTTTCGCCCACACAGTTCTACGCAATCATATTATAAATTCATTTTTCCTCCCCACCAGTTTTGAACTGACAAATCCTCGGAACTGTGCTATGTCTCCATACATACCCAAACTCAAGGCCTTGCCCAAACCAATATACAACCCTCGCTTACGTTTCTAAGAAGATTAAAATATAATATAACGCTCTTAACGACATAGTCCGCAGGGCTTTAATTTCGGCCAATGTTCCGTGCGTGTTGGAGCCTCCTGGTCTTAGCCGATCCGATGGCAAAAGACCCGATGGTATGACTTTGGTGCCGTGGGAGAAGGGTAGGTGTCTACTTTGGGACGCCACGTGTGTCAGCACATTTGCCGCCTCTCACCTTGGTCGTACCGTGGGAACGGCCGGAGCCGCTGCGGAGTCTGCAGCCGCCAGAAAACGAGTCAAATACTCTACTCTGGAGAGTAAATACTTGTTCGTCCCTCTTGCGGTGGAAGATGCTGGCTGTTGGGGGATTGAAGCCAAACGTTTCGTCGCGAGCATCGGCCGTCGTCTAAAAGAAAGGGGACTCGACCCCCGATCCGGTACCTTCCTGGTGCAAAGAATTGCCATTGCAATTCAGCGCGGCAATGCGATAAGCGTCATGGGCACATTTGCGTCGGGGGCGACGAGGGGTGGATTATTGGATTAGTTTTATTATTATTATTTTTGTGTTTCACATAGGTTAAATATTTATTTAATTAAGCTATTTATGTATGTAGTAAGTCCACGAAATTTCAGTTACATAACAACATAATATAACGCGTTTGCTAGAACCCTCGGTACTTCTAATATTTGATTTACAGGCGTCACGTGGCAATAAAAATAAATACATTAAGTATCAAATTAAATGCGTGCCGGTACAAACGCACTGCGCAGTTCCTTACTTTCAGCATCTATCTCCGACATACATAATTACAAATAGAAAGTGACACTTTTTTATTAAAGCACTTGCATATTCAATAAAACACCGCGGGACGATCTCTGAAATCTTATAATCTTAGACTGACCGGTTGCCCGAGAGGTTAGAGACCTAATTGCGGAGCCGAGGGTTGTAGGTTCGATTCCCGCCCGGGACAAGTATTTGTGTGCGTGAACATGTCTATTTGTTCCGTGTCTGGGTGTAAAAGTATCTATATAAGTATATATTATAAAAAAATATTTAAGTACGTATGTCAGTTGTCAAGTAACCCATAATACAAGCATAATACTTGCTTACTTTGGGACTAGATATCCCAGATATTGTTATTATTATTATTATAAGTACTTAGAAGAACATCAATTGTGAAACAGCTGATAAAATCAATGGCCGACAATTAAGTTTTATAGAAAATGTCAAATTAATACTACAGCCAAAGATAATCAAAACGTGGAATTGATGAGACATACAACGGACCACTTATTTCAGAGAAATATTAAATAACTTTACAAATGGGGTGACCAAACATTTTAGGCAGTCCCTACTGTGGCAACTTTGTTCTCGGTAACTGTTAGTTTGCCCAACCTGCTTACTTGAAGCTTTTTACTTAGTTGTATAAGCTCTGTGCGCTCTATTTTTGTGGTCTGTGTTCAGCCGAACACGGTGTGCCATCTACAATACAAGAGTAGTGCCGTTCATTATGCATGTCACTATTGGTAGTATCTACGGTCAGCGGCGGCCTTAGGGGGTGGCGAACAGGGCAATCGCCCGGGGCCTCGCTCTTGCAGGGGCCTCGCGTCAAGCAAATTTAAAAAAATACAGATTTTATTTAACTATATTTTTTTTTATTTTAAACTTTTGATTTTGATTCTTAATTATTTATTAAGATTATAACATAACGGTAAATTAAAATAAAGTTAGTTAACTAATTCATTCATTCAAATCATTATTGATAAATTCATTTTGTAGTACTTGAATATCGCGCCTCGAAACATTTGAAGATCGATTTTTTAAACGCATAGCACTCGGGACTAGTATAGTATTATATAGTCTGTGGCTCGGGAGTCGGGACATAATGTTCTACTTGTCTATCGCTCGGGAAATCCCCGTCGCTAGAGGAATTGGAATTATTTTGCTTGCAGTATGAGTTACAAAATCGTTGCTGTTCCGTACATATCTTTAAATTATATTTAATATTACGAACTTATAGTGTTTCAAGTATTGAGTGAGGTGGAAAAGTGTAAATTATAGTATTTTAAGTATTGAGTAAGCTGATAAAGTGTAAAGAAACTGTGTGACACCTACTTAATAATTATTTCTGACTGTGCGAAACAAAACAAGATTTACGAAATGAGTTCGCGTGATCGTGATGCAGGTAGAAAATTTGATTCAGGTAGTTCAAAAAGGAAGCGAGCTATCAAAAGAAAGCAGGTACCTACAAGAAAATCTACGTGGATCTTTATATAAATATATAAAAAGGGATGATCAAGAAACCTATACGAAACATTTATTGACTGAAAGTGACTAATCCTGATTCAGCTGAAAACATTCCTTCCACATCATCATGGATGCCGCCGCCGTCATCAAGTAAAAACAGCGAGGATGATGATGAATTAACTACATCATTGTCTCTTAGGTCACCGGTGCTGCCATCAACGCTATCCAGTCAAGATCACGAATCTGAGCCTGAGTCTATGTCTACATCCATGACTGCTAGAATGAAAAATCTGAATCCTCAAAATGACCCCGGTTTGTGGCCCATAACAATTACTGATGTAGACCGAACTGAGATTGTATTAAGAGGTCCAATCTGGATTAAAGTTGAGTTATTTCCCGTAAATGATAATGGACGGCGATTCAGTGAATATTATTATAATAAGATATTAGTTAACGGTGAAAAGCTTGACAGGCGCTAGATGATTTATTCACAAACAAAGGATGCCGTTTACTGCTTTCCGTGTCGAATATTCGGGCTAGAAAATACAAAGATTGGTTCAAGTGAAGGAGTGTGTGATTGGAAACACTTGGGTGATTACCTAAAGTCTCACGAATCTAGTTGGCAGCACAAAGATTGTATGCTGAAATGGATTAATTTAGAGAATGGTTTAAAAAGCTGTTCCACTATTGACTCTTTGGCTCAGTCACAAATTGAACAAGAAAGGCAACGTTGGAGAGATATTTTAGAACGGTTGCTCGCAATTGTAAATTTTTAGCATTTCACAATTTTGCCTTCAGGGGTCATAGAGAGAAGTTAACGTCTGACTCAGGTTCGAGTGAGACAAGCGGCAACTTTATAGGTTTAGTAAACTTAATAGCCCGATTTGATCCCGTGCTAAGACTTCACTTAAAACAAGTAAAAGATAAAACGATTAATGACCACTATATCGGAAAAAATATTCAAAATGAACTCATACAATTAATGGCAAGTCACGTGAAATCTGAAATTGTAGAAAAAATAATTATTTATAAATACTACTCTATAATTCTTGATTGTACTCGAGACGTTTTTCGTGTTGAGCAACTATCAATTATTATAAGATTTTTTAATACAAAAACAGCTGAAATCGAAGAACATTTTATTGGTTTCATAGCCGTCGAAAAAACCACAGCTGAGAGTTTGACTAATTATATAATCACAGAATTAGAACAGTTAGGTATATCATTGCAAAACTGCAGAGGCCAAGGATATGATAATAATGGCAATATGCGTGGTGAAAAAAGTAGTGTCCAAAAACGTATTATTGAAATTAATTCACTTGCTTATTTTTTACCTTGTGGGAGTCATAGCTGGAATCTCATTTTAGGAGATGCAGCATCGTCTTGTGTCCAAGCAAAATCTTTTTTTGGTTTGCTACAAAAGTTGTACACTCTGTTTGCCGGCTCAAGTCGGAGGTGGGCTATTTTAAAAGCTCATGTAAAATCCTTATCGCTAAAACCACTTTCTGGTGGTCGTTAAATACCAACTAAGCGATATATGTGATGCTTTACAGGATTTAGCAGAAAATACAATAGATTGTCAGTTGGTCAGTGAATGCCATTCCATAGAAAAGGAAATAACTACCTACGAATTTGTAGTTTCACTTGTCATATGGTATGACATTCTTACAAAGATAAATGTTATCAGTAAAATGTAGCAAAGCGAAAACATGCATTTAGATGTAGCTATACAACACCTAGACGCATTCACAAATTGGCTTGATAATTATCGAGAAAATGGTTTTCAGTCATCCCTTGTAACAGCGTGAGAAATAGCCGAGGAAAATGATATTGAAAAAAAGGTATTTTGATTATGAAGGGGAAGATGAAGTTCATCAATTGAATGCGGAAGAGATTTTCAAAATAAACTATTTTTATGTTATCGTCGACAATGTGCGCACAAGCTGCCGTCCTAGGTTTGAGGCACTTAAACATCATGAGAGTATATTTGGTTTCATGTATAATATAAAAAAATTAAAGGAAATTAGTGATAGTGAACTTTTAAAGCAATGCAGCGACTTGCAAATATCTATGACAGTGGGAGAATCATGTGATATTGATGGACATGAATTGTACGAAGAACTGAATACGTTCATCCGTGTGTATGAAGGAAACGATGACATTATCTCGGTGCTGAAATACATAATAGAAAAAAAATTAACTGAAGCTTACCCCACTATCGAAATAGTTCTGAGAATTATTGCCACCACATCTGTTACGGTTGCGTCTACTGAAAGGAGTTTTTCGAGGCTTAAAATTATTAAAACATATTTGAGGAATTCGATGACACAGGATCGGCTTTTAGCCCTTGCTATTCTTTCAATCGAAAATGACGTAGCTCATTCGCTAGATTATTGTGCTTTAATTAAAGATTTTAGTCTTAGTAAAAGCCGCAAACATCAATTTTAAAATTTAACATCTCTGTATTTGTTAATTTTGTAAATCTTTCAATGTAAGTAAAATACTTTAAAACTCGAATTTTATTTATATGTATAATTTTATAATTTCTCGTCAAACATAACGAATACCTACCAAACAATCAGACCTACTTTCGCATCACATGGGAACTTTTCCGTAGGACAAAGGGCCTCTCAAAGATCTGCCGCCCGGAGCCTCGCAATGGGTAAGGCCGCCGCTGTCTACGGTTGGTTGTGTCGTGGTCAAATGACGTTATAAATAATGTTTGTAGTGAATTGAAAAGGGACGGTAAGTATCGACCGTTTAGCATGTTTTAAGTTACAAACTAAAATTGACAAAGTTTACAAAATAAAGTTGTGTCGTGATAGCCCAGATCGCAACGAGCCTGTCTCAAATTTATAAGGCCCCATAGGGCCATGGTTCGAATCCGGGCGTGTACCAATGAGTTTTTCTGACTTAAGTGCACAATATCACTGACACCGTGCTTCGGAGGGCACGTTGCCAATCAATATTGCAATAATAAACTTTTTTACTCCTCAACAAAAAAGGAAACATTAATTTAAATGAACTGTTACAATACGGCCCTGGTGAACAACAAGAACATAGCAATCGACTATCTTCGAACGCGTTCGGCCATTCTCGTTTGCCTTCCGTGCGCTGTACAATATAAAGAGATCTTCGCGTCTAGTGGAACATTTAGGTCGGTAAATACTACTATAATTTTATATTACAAGCTCCAATTCGGCTACAATAACAAATTTTGTTATTGTAGCCGAATTGGAGCCTGTTTTGGCTAGATCTCGACTACCCAACCTACCCTGATTCGAAAAACTGGATCCACCATTTCATTTTCAACTATAATATGTATATCTGCTTAGCATTATTTCGCGAACCTATCATATTAAACATAAATATCACCACAAGATGCACAACAAAAAAAAATCATAAATATAATTTGATGTTACAATATAACGTATTTAATGTGTGCGTGTGGCACATTTTTTATTCAGTACAGTACGAAGGTAACGTATCTATTGATATGAGTATCGTTTGTTTATTCATGACAATGTTTATTTTCAGTAAAACCGAATTAAATTGGGACGAGTGGTTGGAGTTTTTGAACAAACTGTGTACCGTCAAAGGCCTCGAAGAGGAAGTTGTTCAAAATACGTTAACGAATTGTGGCTTACCCGGTACTACGCCAGTTCAGATACCGGCTTACAGAGAATATTTCATTACGTACAAACCGAAAGAAAAAATGATAGTTTAAGATTATATTGAGTTAGAATACATTTGTTTCATACTTCCTTTTAGAATTCCATATTCCTTTGTTTCACACATCCTTGTTTCGTTTTTAAAAAACTATCCAGCAATTTTTTTCATCACGAACTTAGATTATAAAACAAAAAATTAAAATAAAAAAATACAACCTGATAGTTGTTAATATTTTGTGCATATACGTACCTATTTATCTTTCTGTTATGTGAGGTGACTTTAGTCTTTATTGTGAAAATGAGATAAAGTTCATTACTTATCTAATGTTAATTAAATTAGACGTCGTTATTATTATTATAAATATGTGGGTTGTGCACGTTCACAATCTACAAGTCACCACACTAGATTGGTCCGTTGTAGATATTAGCTCACATCGTTGTAAGAATCAATATAAGCCTTAGCCGAGTAGAAACACTAGAGACCTTTATTTTTTTAGTTTAAAGGAATAAAACTGTAATATGAAAAAATGAAAGCACCCTAGAAGTTTTTCCCAAAATTATAATACACGTCTACGTAGTATTTTCTATATCCTGTGAGAATTTAAAGTCTTACGATTTTTGTAGGTTTCCCTATAAACCTATGAGTGTATGAATGAGATCCTCTTTTCTTCTCTATCTCTCTATTTTTATTATTCAAAATTATCTATTTTTCTTAAAGTTATAGGGTCTATAGTGTCAGGGCTATGAGGGAAATGTTTGATTTTCGTGTATTTACTTTATAATTTTTTAAATTATTCATTATAAGGTTATAAAAAAATAAATTTATTAATATTTATCATAACGAGCCGTTTCATTTTCTAAATCACATTATGCAGTTAACAAAAATTGTTTTTTATTCTCTATTTTCTATATATATTATTATTATATAAAATTAGTCTAATTTGGCCTCCAAAACCAGAACTCCTGTTTGATATACGTCCGTAATTAGGTTACCTAATTATGTAATCTACACACACAGCGTTTATTTGGGGTATTTATGTGTTATATAGTTAAACCCTGCCATATACTATTAATTATTTTATAGTCAATATCACATTATAGTATTAATATGTATATATTAATATTCCAAAATTATCTGAAATGAATTATGTATACCTACCCTAAAACAAACCCGCATCCGTAACTTAAGAGCGTACCCGGTTACGATGCTATTAAGATTGGACGTTTTGGATATGAGCACTAATGGCTAAGCTGACAATCTTGCCCACGTGGGATTATAAAATTAGAACGACATTTGCTATATAAAAATTTAAATTGCGTATGTAGCAGAAAATTAAAGAAATTATACAAAATCCAACAAAAAACGGGTTTTCAAGAAGTAGGCATGAAGGTTGATAAGAAAAAATAATTCTGTTCAAATAAATGTAATTTTTGAACAACTTTAAACATTAAAAGTAAAGGGACAGTTTGTACAAGTACATATAAATATTTTTCATATTGCTTCCCTTCCCGTTGAAAAATTCGTTAGGTGTTAATGTTTTTCTCCCGTTTTTCAACATAGTAATACATTCGATTTGACAAGAAAACCGTCAGTTTGGCAAATCTGTGAATGATGACAGCAGACCGAATAAAGAGTTGGCATTGTCTAATCGCAGAAAAATACGAATATTCATTATTTCTAGAAATTATAAAAGACGAAGATAAAAATAAATAACACAAATTTTAAAAATATAAAAAATAATTGTAGGAGACTTATATTTTACAGCACGGTAATAATTGAAATAACTATTTTTTATTTTCTACTACCTATAATTTTTATTTAAAATCTTAAAACTACCAAATAGTAAAAATCTACTAAAATGGTCACACTGTGGCGCACAATGCAACTACCAAACGTCCAATCTTAATAGCAAGGCAACCAGATATGTGCATGTGAATGTAACGTACAGGAAGAACTTATGTTCCCCCCACCTAAAGATTAGATAAATCGTATACGTTTGAACTCAAGCCTAGAAATCTTTAAAAAATAATAAATAATTTAAAAACCCCTTACGAAAAAAACATGAAATAAAAAAATATAAAAAAGTGGTCCCCTACTAACAAATCAATTAAAAAAAATCAATATGTCTTCATTATAGAAACGATTTCTCACCGCTCCCGAAGTGGTATTGGGTGCGACCGGTAAATAAAAATAGGTAAATTTTTAGAGTCCCAAACCCAAAGAATATCAACGGGAACCCTATTATTAAAGCTATGCTGTCCGTCCGTCTGTTCATTTGTCAAAGAGCTGTATCGTCTGAACCGTAGTAGATATACACTTGAAATTTTCACAAAGTATGTGCTACTTTGGCTGCTATAACAACGAATAATAAAATAAAATAAAGTTTAAAATTAAAAAAGGTACCTATACAAGAAACGTGTTTTCTTATATATTGTATTGTGTTACGGAGCCCTTTGTGTGCGAATCCGACTTGCACGTGGCCGGATTTTCTATTATTTCTTTTCTTCGGTCTTTATATTTGTTTTCACTTTTGTTTATGTAAAATATTGACTTCTGTTTCAAAATTATTCTTTTTAACGTTAAACATTTACCAGTGCTGAATGAAGTTTTCTTTTGTCCAAAGCTGTTCAGTGGTTCGGCGCTACTTCACTTGAGACTTAGTGGTGACCGCGCGCAACACGTCCTTTTTTAGAGGAGACGCATGCGCTATATTACGTTCTGAATGGAGGCGGTGAGGGGGTCAATTGTATATTTGTAGATAGGCCCTGCATGACTTTACACGATGGTGGAACTATTACATTTCTAACTTTGAAACTTAAGTTTCAAGTAGCTCTCGAAAGCTACACATATTTCATCCCGCAACTTTTCTTGAATCCACCCTACTTACATTAACGTAAGACGTTCATTTAATTCACCTTTAAACAGTGTAAGGAGAAAGCTGTATCTCAGACTATTATTTCTTAACTGATGTTTTTGTTTCTCATCTTATGCAAAGAGAATAAGCCTTTACTTGTGGTTCTGCGTTTTTATCGGTCTCTAGATGAATTTAGCAATACAACCATATTTATAGAAGCCTATCAAAATAACAATCTTCTACTGACTCTTCACAATTGGAAATAGAGCGACATCGCAAGAAAGCAATGTTTGGACTGTAGGCAGGATGTTCAAGCAATTTCACACAAGTATTGTTCAAACGTCTCTAAAACTCAAAAATATTTTATTTTATCTAGGGACGAATCTGAAGCAGTACTTTCATTAATTGCTTCACATTTGGAAGATCAAGGTTGTGGTGGTCAGGAAAGGATTAATACTGAAGACAAACACTCGCGTCACTACCACTCGAAAAACATGTCTCGGTTTCCTAGGCCACTCTCACGACCCGATGCGTCAGCATATGAAAGGCGTAATAATGCTATTAATGGCACCACGGGTACTGCACCCACATAAAGTCCAATTTTTATCCGTTTTTGTCATTTTTTTACACAAATTTGATTTGGCTTCTTTTTGCTCCTATTCAAGGTTGTGGGGGACCCACAGTGTACAAAGTTTTCTTAATCCAAGGATATCAAGAATAGTCCGATGATGAGCCTTGATTATATACAGGGTCAAATTTTAACAACCATCCAAAAAAAATCTAGGAGACCGTCACGAGTGGGTCACACTGGCACGAAGCAAAACAGAAATAAAAAAGCTGTCGCCGAACTTATAACCTACCAGAAATTGACTCAGAAAGCTCTGCATCAAATAATGAAACCGAATAATGTACGGGAAACTTATACATCCCACTGATATTTATGAACACACTATAATATCTATTACCTCTCCTGGCTCCTATTTCTGGCTAAAGGTTTTAGGAATACCGGCTGCCTCTCATTCCCGTCACTCCCAATCCAAACTACAACCTACACTCCATCCTATATCTACGTTCGCTTTTGTGTATCGGGACGTGTTCCTTTCAAACATTGCGTCTGACTGAAGGTTGAACGAATTAATTGATTGATTGATGTTAGGCATCACTAATAGACTTTATTACATAGATAATAAATATAGGTTACATTTTCATAATAAATTATTTTACCTTACAGTGTTATTTTATGTCGTTTGGTTTGGCCTTCTTTTTCACGACGCGCCCGAAACCTTGAGACCGAAACGGGGAGGAGCGTGCAGCGGCCGTGAATGATGACTAGAGTTATTGGTTTTTTCGAGAAAGGTTTGTGTAGTCATATCTCAATATTTTTCTATTGAATGATACTAAAAGGAAACAAGACAGCCATCGGTTTTCACCAAAGATTTATATAAAAAATTAGGTATTGAACTCCGTATAAATGAATTTCATCCACTTACCATTAACAAAATTTAATAAAACTTAGAACATAGGTGTAGTTCTACAGAAAATAAAATATTATGATGATTAAATCTGTCATTGTTTTTGAACATACCTTTATTCTTGTGATGGAAGTAATGATACTAAGTTTATTGTGTTAAAAACATTACAGTTCCCAGGAACTACTGGGAGAAAAAAACTCCACTAGGTTCATCATAGAACTATGCCATAGGCAATGGAACTAGTGGGACCAGGCGGATCTGCGGGTGGAAATGGTAGGTATTCGAGAGGAATTTCTCAATAGTGTACAGCAGCTACTTCTTATCAACAATCTTAAAACTAGTGATGTAAATGGTTTCAGTTAGTGATTCGGAACACAGTAGTTTCTGTTTTCTGCTTAAACCTGTTACATGTTTTAAACAGTGTATTTTTAAAGTCTAGGTGTGAAATTTTATCGAAGAAGCAATACCTTGCTCGTAAATGAAGTCCTTGAATTTTTTTTGACATCTCACGATGTCGGCGTACGATTCAATTTCATTCATGTTCAGCACCTCATTCATTTGGGTTTCGTTCGCCATCTTGTAATTTCGGCATGGGTGTGCCTGCAACAATAAAAGTGTGTTTGCAGGTGTTATATAGGTATATCCCTACGTCACATATTACGTATACATATGTCACAGAAAAATTCCATACCCAAAACCCTTCTAGAACGGTCAAGGGCTGACATACATAAAAAATTACATTAAACTATGATCCCAGACTATAATTGAACAATAAAAAAATTAACTGTTAATCAGCTTTAACATGGGAAAAAAAATCTCCACTAGTTCCATCATATAACTAGGCAATGGAACTATTGGGACCAGGCGGATCTGATGGTGGAAATGATCAACATGGGCCGAACAAGCCATACACCTAGGACACAAACAAGAGACATCAATCCAAACAAGAACCAAATTGCTGAATCTCCAACTAACTCGAATAAATTCACGCGGCCAAGACGTTGGTTGGTTGGTTGGTAGGCGTTGGTTATTATATTTAAAGAAAAACGGACTCTGTCCGACTCGAGAAAGAGTAAAATACATTTAGGGTAGTTACAGAGGGGCAGTAAATAATAATAATAATAATACATGGGACTTTCCACACAGCGTCATCTAGTCTCAAAGTAAGCAAGTATGCTTGTGTTATAGATTCTTTATAATATATAGTACATATATAACTATTTTTGCAAAGACACCACACACATATAACAACCAAGACCCGGTACCAGTATCAATATTCATTATATAAATATTGACCCAACCTGGGATTCGAACCCGGGACCTCCAGCTTCGTAGGCAGGGTCGCTACCCACTAGGCTAAGCGGTCGTCTAAAATCAAATATGCCTAAATAAAAGGCAAATCTGACTCTCAAACTGACCTCTGTCTCGTTTTACCTCCTCTGTCTCGTTAAAGTTTATCTATACTAATATTATAAAGCTGAAGAGTTTGTTTGTTTGTTTGTTTGTTTGTTTGTTTGTTTGTTTGAACGCGCGAATCTCGGGAACTACTAGTTCGAATTGAATTTTTTTTTTTTGTGTTGGATAGTCCATTTATTGAGGAAGGCTATAGGATCATGTATTACGAAATCGTTCCCCTTTAAAAGTTCTAATCAAAAGTCCGCGACGGCATATGTGTATCTTTTAAGTTTGACTTACAATGACCTTTTTGATGGCAATCAAATTTGTTCTAACATAATGCACTATTTGCAAAGATGTTTTTTGAACATGATATTAATCCTTATCAAATTAAATAGGTTAGTTATCTTAAGCATTTCATGCATATTGTAATTGCCCTTACCATACAATTTAAATTAATATCTTAGCAGTTTTTATCGAAATATTAAAATTATAACAGGAGAAAATAAATTCGCTGTCTGCCTCTGTTCGTTAATTTTTTGCTTCCAAACCACGCAATAGACTTTGATACAGTTTTCAGTAATATCTTATTTTCTTATTATCTTATAATCTATTAATCTATATAGTAGAAATATTTATTATAAAACTGAAGAATTTGTTGGTTTGTTTGAACGTGCTAATCTCTGAAACTGCCAGTCGGATTCGAAAAAATCTTTTTGACTTTGATAACTTAAATCTAGCGGAGGGTTATAGGGTATATAAAATCGAACTGTCTGTCTATTCTTGCAAATCTCCAATACGGCTAAACCGATTTTGATGAAACTTTACACATATGAAAAGGCTGTAGTCAAAAGTGACATACACAAATTTTTGTATGTCTGGCTGTACCATCCATCCATCCATCACCATCCATCGTACCATCGTCCATCTGTCTAAACCGATTTTAATAAAACATCACAAGTATGAAAAGAAGGTGGTCAAAACTAACATACGTTACTTTTTGTTCATCTGTCTGTTTGTACGTGTATCTGTCTATTCGAGCTAATCTCCAAAGCGGGTAAACAGATTTTAAGGAAACTTTGCAGACGGGAAAGAAGGTTGTTAAGAGTGAAAGTCTAGGAAGCTTAAATTTGGAACATAGGTTTATTTTATAACATGAACATTTAGTTAGGAACGGTCTTTTTAGAAATTTCATACTTAAGGGTGGGAATGGAGGGACTTAAATAATGACGTGCTTCAGGGTTTTTAGATTTCCACATGTTAAGGGTGGGAAACGGGAGGTGAAAAATTGTATCGGTTTTTTTAAAGGGTGGGAAGGGAATGATGATTGAAAGTTTGAATGGGCGTAACCAAAATTGGTTTCAGCAAAAAGTACGTATAAACCATCTCGAACGTTAATAGTAGGTACCTATAACAGGAATTTGTAGTCTACGCAAGCGAAGCTACGGGCGGTCGCTAGTACTATATTTCTATTTAAAAATTTACTTATTGAATGCTTGCAGGTAAGCCAGTAAAGCTTTAATTGACAATACAACGGTGGAAACTAGGAACTTATCGCAAGTGGAATTGAGCACGCGTACATTTTGATTACCTGATTAGCACGCGTCCTGCCAGAGCGATGGAATCGGAATAACCGTTTTATAACACTATCAAATTCATAGCCAGCATGTTAACATCGTCGTAAAAGAGTTAATATTTAGACGTTCATATTTTTAATGGTTTAGATTTTCTTATAAGTATATAATTTGATCTTATACTATAATATGAGTAATTTTTGTATATATTATTGTAAATTTATTTCGCTTATATCGTAAGCGGCCCTGACGATTTGGATGAAATTTTTTACTTAAATAGGTGTAATCTCAAAATAGGTTCTTAAATAAGTTTCATGGTTATTAACTATCAGGGGACGCTGCAGTAGGTGTGTTATTTCGAAATAACTAGACTGAATTTGATGCGGTTTTTTGTGTTACATTGGCATCATCTAAAAGCAGATAATGAAATATGTTGTGTAGTTATGGACCAACAGGGGGCGCTGCAATATATATGTTTCTCAAAAACGACTGACAAACGACAAACAAATGATTTTCGCAATAACGACTATTTACAGATTTACAATATACGGCACAACTCCGTACAATCGTCATGCATACAATGCGTAATCGTTACCATAGAAATAGGCTGATTTGTACGTGTAATTTATTTTTATTTGTAAAGATTTCTTTCATAAAAGTAAATGAAATTTTTCTTTAACTCGTAAATCGGCCAAACTGGTTCACAAATAAATAAGATCTTTTCTTGGAATGAAATATTAGAAAGATAGAATTTTTTTTACTCCTCATATACGCATAACGAAAGAAATTTTAACCAACAACAATAATTAACTTGTCCGCATAGTTGTTAAAAGTCATACAAGAATTTCGTATCGAATTTCAGGATGACTGTGTTGCTCAAAGGAGTATAATTTGCCGATACATCGAAATGAAATTGATTGTGTTGTAAAAATATTTCTAAAAATTCTATCGCGCTGCGTAATATAACAGATGGATTTTGCTTTAAGTAAGCTCTTGACCCTGCAAGTCCGTCGTATCGGAAAACTCTTCTCGGTTGAAGTTTGATCAATAAGTGAAAAAAAGTGACCACATTTAATGAACATTTTTATGAATACTATACACGATACTTCATGTTGCCGACGTATATATTGATTTGAAGCAGTCACGATGTCTGGACCTGAATCTGAAGTGAAAATATTTAACACGCCATCAACTATACTTATAATAGTCTACGTATAGTAGCATCTTACCAAAAATTATTAAAAAATCATGATCAAGGTTCATCACTTCAATCCTCCTCTCTTTTTTTTACGAGCTGTCACTTTTCGCGACCCCTTTATAACTAAAGTGTGAAAGCCGCCTATAAATCATGTAGCAATATTTAGCACATCTTATAGCTCGAGTCCTTTGCAATGGTACCTTAATCTTATTATTTCGCCCCACAACTAATCTATGAGATAATTTGTGGTTAAATTTTTTTTATTAAGTTATGATATGTGGTAATATTGAATATTGTTATAATTGGAAACTATTTTAATAATAATTTCTTTTTCAACATTTTGTTATAATTTTTTTTTGGATTATATCGCTTTTAAAGAATTTTTTATATCGTACAGCAAAAATTTTGTAATTGGATCTAAGCAAACTTTGCTAGTGTAGTTAGCCTTCCGATGTTTTTTTTATATTATATATTGAGTCCTCGAATGTGTTCTTGAATTACGATACACTTGAATTATGTTGAAATTATGAATTTTTATATCGAATCGGATAGTTCTTGATTGGCCCTCATATGAGGCCACACAGGTGACGCCCAGCGTACGACCTTTGTAAGCGACAATTGGCCGAAGAATGGGAATCAAGATGCTGCAGTATTTTTAGGGTTCGTTTCTTCTCCGACTAGTACCTACTTGTTCTTGTTCGTTTTGAAGAAGTTGCTTTTGCATGAAGCGAAAGCTTATTATAGCTTAAATAGCTTAAAAGCTTATTATAAAGTATCAGACTACTTAGATGATAAAAATCCATGGGTGTAAGCCGCTCGCCTATCAGTTTGTTTCAATAATATTATTCTTTAAACACTTATTGTTAAATTTTTTTTTTTAAATAATTTTGTTAAAAAGAGCGTCCCTCAGTTTCTTGCGTATTCTTCTGAGAGGAACCAGCATTTCTGAATGCGCCTTTGTGGTGACGTTTTTTCACAAAGTAATAAAATTCACTCTTATGACGTATTTCAAGATTATGTTACATAACTACGAAATAAATATATTTTGATTTGATTTGATTTGATTTGTAAAGAAGAGTTCTGGTAACGATTTGCCCGCTCTTTTCCTATCGTCTGACCACAGCTTTCCGAGGAAAATCAGGTACCCTCTGGAAGCTGTGTTGTAGCGAAAGCTTTTAAATTCGAGGCACCCCGCAAGTATTTGTCTACTTCGGAAAGGGAAACACATTAAAAGCAATTTTTTATGCAATAATTGTACAATTTCTCTTATCACTTATGACTGACTGATTGGCCGACTAGTTAGACACCCTAACTGTCGAGTTAAGGGGTGACCTTTGGTTATAAGGTCATTAAATAAATGTGGTACCTAAATGAAAAACGACATGAAAGCGTACAATTTTAAGAAAAGTTAAGAAACGCTTAGAGAAGTTTTTTTTTAAATCTACTATATTTTTAGTTTATGAAATGATAAAATTTAGAACATCACAATTATAACATTTTATAGCCCACCCGGCTTCATTGACGTTTCAAGTAGAGTAAGTTCACCAAATATCGAACATTATTCTAATATCGAACCCTTGTCTTCTTAAAACATAGAAATTAGTAAGGGTTAGTTATATCGTTGCACTAGGTTGACTGTCACTTGGCATTTTTTTTTAGTTTTTATAACTTTTTATATTCGTATGTGATTCGTTTATAAAAAGCGATATACGTATTCTCAAACTTAAATAAGATTGTATCACTCCTAGTGCGAGGTTAGTTAATAAAAGAGCTTTACAACAGAAGAAAAACTAGTTGGTAAAATGTAATAGCTACAAAAGAATTCAATTGTATGTATATGGTACTTTGATCTTTCGAACTTTCATGTTTCCTGAATGTATAGTACATTAATTCACAAGCCGGGTATTGTTGGGAAAATAATCCAATCCTCTTTTGAGTTTTACGTTTACTCTATCCTTTTTCATCTCATTTCATCGATTTCATCTGAGCGTCCCGTTAACTTCTAAGAAACTTGAAGTCCAGAAATTTATTTGCTCATGTGACCATGTAAATACAATATAAACGCCGTTGTTGCGCGCCACGTGCTGTGGAGTAAGCGTAAAATTAGTTTGGGGAGGTGAAACGAGAGGTTGCGCTCCGTCACATGACAGTGTCTCTATTCATTGATGCACAGTACATACTTAAATGTTTTTTTAATACATAAATAGATATTTTATACTGACACGGAACAGATGAACATGTTCATCACCGGGGGGCGCTGCACTAGATGCGCTTCGTTGAAACAGTTATTGTGTTTAATCTATACTAATATTATAAAGCTGAAGAGTTTGTTTGTTTGTTTGTTTGTTTGTTTGTTTGAACGCGCAAATCTCAGGAACTACTGGTTCGAATTGAAAAATTATTTTTTTGTTGGATAGTCCATTTATCGAGGAAGGCTATAGGCTATACTACATCACGCTACGACCAATAGGAGTGGAGCATCAATGAAAAATGTTGCAAAAACGGGAAAAAATATTCCTTTTGAGAGCTTCCGTCGCGCGCGCTGCGTAAACAGTTGATGTTAAGCAAAAATCATGTATTACGGAATTGTACCCCTTTAAAAGTTCTAACCAAAAGTCCGCGACAGCATATGTGTATCTTTTAAGGTTAACTTACTATAACCTTTTTTATGACATTCAAATTTGTTCAACATAATGTACTAATTGCGAAGATGTTTTCTAAACGTGATATTAATCCTTATCAAATTAAATACGTTAGTTTTCTTAAGCATTTCATGCATATTATAATTATCCTTTACATCATACAATTTAAATTAATATCTTAACAGTTTTTATTGAAATTTAAAAACTATAGCGGGAGAAAATAAATTCGCTGTCTGCCTCTGTTCGTTAACTTTTTACTTCCAAACCAATAGACTTTGATACGGTTTTTAGTAATATCTTATTTTCTTTTTATCTTATAATCTATTAATCTATATAATAGAAATTCTTATTATAAAGCTGAAGAGTTTGTTTGTTTGTTTGATAGATTGATTGTTTGATTGATTGATTGATTGTTTGTTTGTTTGTTTGTTTGTTTGTTTGTTAGTTGGTTGGTTGGTTGGTTGGTTGGTTCGTTCGTTTGTTTGTTTAAACGCGCAAATCTCAGGAACTACTGGTTCAAACTGAAAAATTATTTTTGTGTTGGATAGTCCATTTATCGAGGAAGGCTATAGGTTATACTACATCACGCTACGACCAATAGGAGTGGAGCATCAATGAAAAATGTTGCAAAACGGGAAAAAATATTCCTTTTGAGAGCTTCCGTCGCGCGTTCGTCGTTGATTTGATGATCGATTGATTGAATGATTGATTGATTGATTGATTGATTGTTGTTTCTTTGTTTGTTTGTTTGTTTGTTTGTTTGTTGGTTGGTTGGTTGGTTTGTTCGTTTGTTTGTTTGTTTGAATTTGTTAATCTCTGAAACTATCAGTCGGATTTGAAAAATTCTTTTTGCCTTTGATAGCCTGATTCTAGCGGAGAGTTATAGGCTATATACATGAAAACGAACTGTCGGTCTAATCGAGCAAATCGGCTTCGGCCAAAACGGCTTAACCGATTTTGATGAAACTTTACACATATAACAGGATGTAATATTTTGACTACACCCTTTCCATATGTGACATACAGAACTTTTTGTATGTCTGTCTGTAAGTCCATATGTCTAAACCTATTTAAATGAAACATCAATGAATATGAAAAGAAGGTCGTTAAAACTAACAAATGTTCCTTTTTGTCCGTCTGTCTGTCTGTACGTGTATCTGTCTATTTAAGCTAATCTCCAAAACGGCTAAACAGATTTTAAGGAAACTTTGCAGACGGGAAAGAAGGTTGTCAAGATATTTGACATTAGCTACTCTTTGTCCGTCTGTTTGGCTGTACGTATATTCAATTCAATTTTATCTATTCGAGCTAATTTCCAATACGACTGAACAGATTTTAATGAAACTTTGCAGACGTGAAAGAAGGTTGTCAAGAGTGTCATAAGCTACTTTTTGTGTTTGTCTGTCTGTCTATCTGTCTGTCGTTTGTCCTCACTGATCTAGCAACGTACAGCCGAAAGTACTAAGTCTAGGAAGCTTAAATTTGGAACATAAGTTTATTTTATAACGTGAGCACTATAAAGTTAAAAAAGGCTTTTTTAGAAATTTCAAACTTAAGGATGGGAATGGAGGGACTTAAATAATGACGTGTTTCAGGGTTTTTAGATTTTCACGTTTTAAGAGTGGGAAACGAGAGATGAAAAATTGTATCGGTTTTTTAAAGGGTGGAAAGGGAATGAAGATTGAAAGTTTGAATGGGTGTGACCAAAATTGGTTCCAGCAAAAAGTACGTATAAACCATCTCGAACGTTGATAGTACCTATAACAGGAATTCGTAGTCTACGCAAGCGAAGCTGCGGGCGGTCGCTAGTTATAATTATATTAACTAAGAATCTGCTCTCGGTTGATACCCATACAATGCTAATAACCACATCATAATCGGCCAAACCATTTTAAAGAATCACGTCTGGTGCAGCGCCCTGGTTATTCATAACCACAAAACTTGTATAAGCCTGTTCTCAGGTGATACTTATGTAATGGAAAAATCCGCATCAAAATTTACCCAGCCATTTTGAAACGAATATTTAATGCAACGCCTTCTGGTGGCCTATAACCATTCAACCTGTCTGAGAACTTGCTCTGTGCCGATACCTATGTAATTAAAAAAACATCAAAAGCGGCTTAGTCGTTTTAAAAGAACAGGTCTACTGCAGCGCTCCATGTTGGTTCATAACCACAAAACATACCTATTAATTTGTTCTTAAATGATATCTATAATAGACAAAAAACTGCATCAAGATCACTTAGCTGTTTCAAAAGAACACATCTCCTGCAACGTGCTTGCATAGGTTTATAACAGCAAACCTTATCTCATTACCTTTTTTTAAGTGATACACGTAACTACGTAACACAAAGAAAAACCATATCAAGGTCGATCCAGACGTTTTAAAGAATAAATCTTTTGCAGTGTCCCTAGTGGCCTATATCCGCAAAACTTATCTAACTAGATGCTCTTAAGTAATACATATGGAACATAAAAAATGCGTCAAAATTCATCTAGACCTTTCAGAGAAACATGTTTATTGCAGTGCCCCCTGATGGCCCATAACCACAAAATTAATGTATTGAGCTGCTTTTAGATGATATCTACGTAACGCAATAAACTGCATCAAGTTCAGCCCAGCCGTTTTAGAGAAACATATCTATTGCAGCGCCCCCTGGCGACGCATAACCACAAAGTTTATCTGACAACCTATTTTTAAGTGATACCTATATAACGCAAAAAAACCGTGCTATGAATAACCAAGTCATTTTTGAGAACTATATCGACTGCAGCGCCCCCTGGTCACCCATAACTGCACAACATATTTAATTATCTGCTTTTAGGTGATACTGGATCAATTCAGTTGTTTCGAAGGAACACATCTACTGCGAAACGCAGTTGGATGGTTAATAACCATAAAACTTATTTAGGAACCTGTTTTGAGGTGATACATTTATCTAAATACAAAATTTCATCTAAATCGTTAGAAACGTTTCTGAGGTAGGTACGAGATATAGATTTATATATAGTATGTACAAAATTTCTCGTTTAATATTATAATATAAATAAACATGAATATGATTTCTTATCCTGCCAGGAAGTTACCACACTCTCATGGCAAATTAGGGATACGTCGAGAGAAACTCAGTCGCAATGGTTACTATTGTCTACCCTCCATGGAGGGATGTAAAAAACATTAAATTGTGAGGGAGCAATTGAACGACGCTCTCTTGACACGCACCACCGAAGTAGGCAGATGTCTAAATCAATTGATCGTCGCTATTCAAGAGCGGTCATCGGAAGAAACAAAATTGGACCTCCAGTCGACAGGGACCTACAAGCAAAATTATTTGGATCCATAATTCACACGCCATTCAATGTTTATTCGTACGAAAATTACTGTTTTCTCCAATTCAGGCAAATTGCCGAAGCTTGATGGCAAAGTGTATCCGAACCAGTTACACGTCAGCAATGTCTTCATTGACCAAATTGTCAAGTACTAGAGGACTCCCTGCCGCCACTAGTATTAACATATATGCATATTGTCTGTATGCATAAATCACCACAAGCCTGCGTCTGAAGTATCATCTGTCGTATCAGGGTACTGCATAGAAATGTTGAAGCTGTGAACGAAAGCCGCGCCCGCTGATCTGGGTGCTGAATCTGCTCTGCATCGTATAGTAGCAATTTTTTTCGAAAACTGGCCATAAAATATTTCGAAAAATTATTAAAGTTATTTGACAAAAATGTGTTACAAGTTTTTATTTTTGATGTAAATTTTCAATGTCTTCCGATAGTCGCGATGAGCGCGAAATATGTAGGTTTTTATTATGATTTTAGTTGTTGCCTGCGGCTTTACTTAAAACTTTTACGCTTATTTACCCTATGAAGAGTTAGTTTAACAGTTTACCTCGCTTTTTTTGTAAATATAGATTTTAAATTATATTTATTCAACATACCATCGGATATGTTGAAGCGCATTAAGTAATCATATATGGTAAATATTGTCAAACATGTCAAAGAAATGAAGTATATTTATTAAATATACATAGAATTCCACAATATTCGTCGAGTAAAATACACGGAAACTGTTCGGTTGGAGATCAGATTACATTAACATTTTTTCCTTAATGATTATAAACACCAGAAACAAAAACTAAGTAGTTATCTGGCCTACGTTAATAAAAGTGAATTGTGAATTTCCGGGGCAGTGTGATACTCTTGAAGAAATATAGACTTTACCAATTAATAAATTTTACTTTAATCTATTGTAAAAAATAGATAACTCAAAAAGCATAATATTTTATACTGTTATAGATTATTTATTGGACAAAGATACCTGGTGAGGGGGATTGATATAGGATTAGGATTGATACCCCTGGGTGAAGGGGGCTGGAGCATAATCCACCACGCTGCTCCTGTGCGGGTTGGCGGACTTTAACGACTGCCATTTGTTGATGGCAACCGGGACCGACAGCTTAACGTCCTCTTCGAGGGACGGAATCCATGATAGTTATATACTTCAGTCGGAAAAAACTCATTGGTACACGCCCGGGTATTTGAACCACCGCTGCACGGTTTTCCGGTTTTCGGTCGGTTCGCTGCGCTCGGGCTATCACAACAGTATTAAAATATTAAATATAATCTGGTTTTTATTCTGATTACGAAATTGGTAGATTTACCATTTTAGGTTTTAAAAACTACATCGATTTTGAAAAAGGATAATGTAACAATAGTATTGTTTGTTTTTAATGTTACTATACCTACATAATACTACTGTGAAATTAGAAAGTAAACAATACTATTGTAACATTAGTCAATTACTTTTAAGTCTACGTATATTGAATATATAATTGAATGTATAATTTGAATAAAAATATAATTAGAATTTTGTTATTATTTCTTATTCTCATTTTGCATAACACCGTTCAAAAGAAAGAACCAATAGTAAGTACATTGTAATTGAGACAAAAAATTAGCTACCTCTGCCTACGTTGCAGGGAAAGGAATAACTACTCTGCGTATATATAGAAAGTAAGATGTTTTTGGATTACAAAGTTATTAAATTTATTGAAATACAGTTTATACATTTTTAGTGAGTAGTAGTACAATGTGTTTATAAGTGGATGATCTAGCGTTTCGAGTGGTGGGAGAGGCCGTGGGCACCCATGGGCCACGTTTTGCAGTTTTCTGGTACTGGATAAAGTTTGTGGGGCTTATTTTCGTTCACCGCCTTTACACTTATCATTTTGTACCTAAGTTTCAACCGTTGCATAATACTCGTATAATGAAACTGTGATTCATTAGTTATAAAATTACACTGGCTGGTACGTTTTTCACAAATTGCAAAAAGAAAAGAATCTACCTATGTCGGATACATGATAAGATAAGGTTAAGACTTTCGGTTAAGATTAACAAGTCACAGAGAACATAAATAAATTACATGCCACACCGAGATAAATCGAAAATTACTCAAAAGAAAAAAAAAGCTCAAATTATGTACATTAAGTCCCGAGCTGTGTTGCTTGCAACAAAAAGGTACATACAAGAAAAACATAAAAAGTAATTTAAACCGTTTTACATTAATTTTCCCCATCAATAGTGAAAATTTGTAATAAAACGTATGTGTGTGGTCCATAGACAACTGCTCGCGCTCAAAATGAGTTCGTGTTAGTTTCTTTGTAAATTATTGACGTTATAAATGTTTATTAAGTAGGATCGCTCTGGTGTCTGTCTGTCCGCATAGCCTATTTTCTGGACTACTAACTACTGGACGAAAAAAATTGTAGCTTGCTACTTGCTACATACAGAATGAAATCTTAATAATCGACCAAAATTTTTGTAGATGTTAGGTATCACCAATAGACCTCATTGCGTAAATAAAAAATATGGGTTACATTTTCATAATAAATTATTTTATTTACAGTGTTATTTTATAACGTTTGGTTGCCTTCTTAACGTTATAGTAAACGTATGCGCCGGAGGCTTTGAAACGGGAGGGGTCGGGGGGCGTGAATGGTGACTAGACTTACTGGTTTTTTTGGGAAAGGTTTGTGTAGTCATATCTCAATACTTTTCTATGAAACGATACTAAAAGGAAACAAGACGGCTATTGGTTTTCTACCAAAGATCATTATATTAAAATTTGGCTGGTCATTAAAATCTCACCCTGTATACAGAGTTCAGTCACCCAATCATGAAGAAAGAAACTAAGAAAGAAAGAAAGAATGAAAGAAATAAAGAAAGAAAGAATGAAAGAAATAAAGAAAGAAAGAAAGAATAAATCGACTCCCGACGGCCCATGTATAATATCCTCAGGAGGTGTAAAAAATTATGTTTCTATGGCAACGCAATCAAAATAAACGGCCATTTGTGTCCCATGTTTTGATATTCGCAAAGTATCTCATGAAAACCTATAATGTACGTCACCCTGCTGATCTAGAATCACGTAAGTTGGCAAGGAGCAAGATCTCTTTTGGGTTTTCATGTCATCTGGCGGCTAACGATAGATGCATTTAAATCCGTTATAAACATTACGGAACACTGAGGGCCAGAATTTACTTCATACTTACCGGTTTTTTTTTTGTCTTTATTCGCTGGACTAATAACTTGTTTGTAAAAAGACTTTTAAATATTATTTAAAAGTCTTTTTCCTCACGACAAACGACAAAGTATTGCAAACTGTTGTGTAATGCAATACATACATTGAAACCTTTGAAACAGAATTAATTAGAAACGTGTCCGGGTCACGTGGCACGCTATTTTGGTACGCGTTACGAACAGACTTTCGTAACAGACAAAATTTATTGAGAAAGTTAATACCTCGTCAACTGGTGTTAATTTTTCTTAGTACATGCTCTTACAGGATGTATGCTAGTTGGTCTGTTTCAAAATTAAAATAAAGTACGTAAGAAGACAATCATTCTTCTTACATTTGTTTTGATGTGAAACTTTTTTGTCAGGGTAGGAAAACATGTTAGTTGCGGATATGACGACATTCCACTTACGGATTATCATCATTCAAGTTGCGGACCTGGCATCATACTGGTTGACCGGAAGACAATAACACAGTTTTTTTGTTATTTATATTTATTTATAGTTATGTAGTTATTTATACGGGTGTGTATATGAGTACATGGATGTGTGTATGTATGTAAATTTATGTGTATTTGTGTATATGTATATAAATTTATAATTTGTACTTAGCTATGGGATCTATTTATTTTTTAAGTAATTATTAATTTTTTAATATTAAGTTATATTTTAAACAGTTTTGTATGGTTCTGGTTCTCTCATAGTTACAGTTTAAAAATAAGTTGGCTACGACTGCAAATCTGCTGATCTCTCTCTTTCTTTCTTTCTTTCTTGTTTGTAGAGCGACGAGATACGTGGTGCATCTTAGGAGATATCCTAGCAAATATCTCTTTCGACATCCGGGTCATTATCCGGTTCAATCCAGTTACATTTTTTTAAATTGTATTTTGGAATATTTTGGATTGAATAAAAACGCTCATTGAGGAAAAGTGTTTGAAAAAACAATGAAAGCATTTTCTTCAGCATTCAGTAATAAGTTTCTCTATGTTTACTTCATGATCCTGTATTTTTTTTAAAATGGCGTCTCAATGAATGATTTCAATTTTATTGTGTTTTGGATACAAGTTGAAATTAATAAATAATATGGAGATGTAAATGCTTCCATTAATTAATATTATTCCACTGCGATAAACTCTTCATAACCAATATTGTTGGTATGCATTTGTTTCGAATATTGGGTCAGTAGTCATACACAGCTATTACACAGCAAACGTTTTTTCTGTTTGCTGTATGCTGGATTTGTCCTCACTTTTTTTTAAATCTTTTGGGAATTTTACATTACAGTACGTAATTTGATACTATTTTCATACACATGGGGGGCATTTAATTTCAGTTGTGAACAATTGATCACATATAACTATCTGCTGATGGCTATTAATGGTGAAGTAATATAAAACCACAGCGTTTGATTTTTCTTCTTAAATCGACTAATAATAAACATCGCACTAGCCAAAGCGTAAAGACATGATAGAGGCTACCACCAGTAGACACTTACTTGTCAGCTGTCCTTAATTTTGTTAGTTACACCGAAACTCTCTTTTTTTATAGAGCCAGTGGTCACCTAATTTTATGTTACTGTATCTTTTTCAAATGGATAATTTGCAAGCATTTTCTTTTGTGCAATTTTTCTATTTGAAAGAATTTTGTTTTATCATCTATTCTACTTCGGGAATCATGTCTAGGGCACTGAAAGTAATCAATAAATTGCACCGTGATGATCGTCTTCACGTATTTTGAAGTCAGAGCGTTTGAACCATTAGTAGTTAAGAGTCTTTGCTAATTATTGAGTAACATTTATAACTGACTTTTGTTTAGGTTACTTTAATTGCGTTTCATATATTTGCGGTAGATTATGTTTGGCATGCTTAAACCTAGAACATAGAACATAGAGAACATTTTGTAAATTTGGCTGTAAGCTTTCCAAACGCAATAATGTAAAGTAAAAATATAAAACAAAATAAAAAGATCTTTATATTGTTAATAATAAGGACTTCTTTACCAGGAACATATTCTACCGCAATCGGTAACCCTAGAGGGTGCGCCTCTTGAAGTTGTGCGAAGTGTGAAGACTATGTCAATCTAGGACAGACTGTTCAGTTAGGCAAATCCAACTTCAACAAAGAGGCCGACCGAAGAATTCAGCTGGGCTGGGCTGCTTTCGGGAAGCTCCGTCGTCTGTTCTCGTCGCGCCTACCACAATGTCTGAAGATCAAGGTCTTCAACCAATGCGTCCTACCTACAATGACGTACGGTGCCGAAACATTGACTCTCACGGCAGGACTGGTCCACAAATTTAAAGCCGCTCAGCGCGCTATGAAACGGGCTATGTTCGGTACTTCCTTGATGGACAAAATCAGGGCTACTGAAATCCGTCGAAGAACTAAAGTTATCGACATAGCCGAAGTGATTAGCAAGCTGAAGTGGCAATGGGCCGATCACATTTGCAGTAGAACTGACAACTGATGGGGTAGACGAGTTCTCGAGTGGATGCCACGTATTGGGAAGCGAACCGTTGGATCTCCCCTGATGATGACTGATGACCTAAAGCACCATACCGGGGGTAATTGGATGCGGAAGGCGGAGGACCGTGTGTGGTGGCGAGCGTTGGGAGAGGCCTATATCCTGCAGTGGAGAGACACGGGCTGATGATGATGAAGGACTCCTTATCACAAAACGTAGTGGATCAAATAGCATAATCGTTTTCTTTTTTGTTCTTCCAGTAGAACAAACATTAGAACAACTGTGAATAGTTGATAACAAGTAAATGGTTAAATAACACTAGGTAAGTGAGTCTGAGAGGTATTCGACAATACAAAATTAAAAACAATTATGCCTTTGTATTTCCCCGTGGCCGGGATACCGACTAGATAGTTTACTTCAGAAGCGGCATTGTAGGTAAATGAAACACGTCAAAAGTGTAATCTATGTAATATTATCTGTTCGTACGGTATGGCGGTTCTAAGCTATGTAAGTACACGAAGTTGCTACCGAAATAAATTAAAAAATAACGTAATCTTTCTACTCAATAGAGTAATGCAGGAAAAATATATTCCAAAATAAATAATAAGCGCTCGTTCGGCTCCGCTCACAAAGATATTATTACTTTTATGGTTCCGTTGCGCTGATGTCTTTATTTGCTCTATGGTCAAAAATCGATATGTTGAACGCCGTCTACTGAGAATTTTTAGACCTAATTTTTTTTAAAACGGCCCAAATTTTTCTTGCGTAATTAAAAAATCTGTGCCAGTTACTTTAATATTCTTAAAAATGAAATTGTAGATAGACAAATATTTGATCTGCCCTAAACGCTGAAAGTAAATTATGTATTTAATGTGGTAAAAATCAATACTGTCCTGTCCCGAAAAAAATCCTTTAAATCCCAATTCTTAATCGAATTTCAATTCACATAAGTGGTTTCTGTGGGTGATATCTAAAGTGATAGTTAAATCGAGATTTTCGTAGATGAATAATCCGAAATTAATCTGGCTGGTGTATGTCTCCCGACAGGCTTACCACCTTAAGCGCCTGAAAAGTGTCATTTTCCGACTAGATTAGAAAATATTACATCTAAAACTTTTTTCACATGATTCGCGAAATAATAGTAAAAATCGCAACAGATCAGTCAAATGATTTAGAAGCCTTATTCGTATACATTCTCGACGTCGTTGTCGATTACTATATCGAATATTTATAGTATGACACAACACCAGTGAATATTTGAAGACGAATTGTAAAAAAATATCGTATCACGCACTGAATTTTTTTCGTATTACTTTGATTTCGTGTAATTGCTTGAAACACATTTGAGGCGATTTAGTCTTTTCTAAAAGCGACCGGAAAGGAACAACCGTCGGAGTATGCAAAATGACCTTGTCGTAAAATGTCTGCGAGGGACATTTCATATTTTCAGTTTATTTATTTTTATTTATCAGGTACTTGCTATGGAGTATTATTCAGTACTAGCGACCGTCTGCGGCTCCGCCCGCGTATGATTCAATCGCCATTTAGTTTTTACCTCAGGAAAATCCGAATTTGATGGAACTTTTGTATGAACGCCAACGCCAATGCCAACACGTCATTTTATACAGTGTATAACCACGAATAATATTCAGTGCTACACCTAATTTTCCCAACAAATAAAATCTGTGAAAACATGCGGGAGGTGAAGATCCTTATTTTTTTGGACTTCTTTTAGATTCTTCGAAATATTCCGAAAACGGGTCTTTTAAGCTGATAACCATGAACTAGTTTCTTGGAGAGGATAAAATTTCCATAAATTTTCACTGGTCTAACTTTTTTTAGACTCCATGGATACTGAGATATAATAGGCGACGCATACGACTGAATTAACTACAAACAGGAGATACATTTACTTTCGTTCTCTCTTATATTTAACATTTTTATTTCCCACTTTTCACTTCTCATTTTAGAACTGAATTGAGGATCCCGCAATAAATAAGCTTATATTAAGAAAAGGCTTTATTTTGAAATCACAGACAGGTACCGCTATTTTATTTATGTGTATGGAATAGATGAATATTTCAGAGATAAAAATTAGCCTAGATCTCTTTCCAAAAAGTCTTTTATCTGCTAATGGAACACTCATCAAAACATTTAAGTTAACTTTTAAAGAAATAATAAATTTTCACAGATGAATAACCTGTCTAAATTTACAGCGTAAGAAGATATAACGTTCAAGAAATAATGAATAGATATAAAAGTGGAAACGGGAGTCACAGATCTCTGAACTCGAACTTCAGCTACAATCCGCCGCTAACTAGTTTCTGAGATAGATCGAAAGCTAAACTAACAACATCTATATCTTAATAGTATTTGCATAATTAATTACCGCCAATTATTTTGCACCATAACTTGTTACCAAATAATATCTATCACTTATTTTACACTTACTTACTTACTACCTTTGTAACGTAGAGCACAGGGCTAGTGTTGATTGGACTTATTCCTGTTAAGGAGTTGTGGAAAAGTTCATCACCAATTGACTTGATTAAATATGACATATACTAAAGTAAAACATTCTCGAATTCATTCGAAATTATGCGCTTTTTCTTTTAAATTTGATAAGTATAAATTAAAATACTACTTTAATAAAAACTTGAAGCTTGTAATCAATTTCTTTTATTTCGTTATATTAGTTGTAGGCTTTACAGTCCTACGAGAGCAGATTAAATTGCCAATAATCCTGTACAAATAAATAAGCAGAAATTGATACAGCGAGATTATATTTACGGAGTCAGTGATTTGAGACAATTTTGTACTTCACGTCCTTCAACGAATACTGTTTTACAAATTATAATCGAAATAAAGCAACCAGTAAACATGCAGAGACTTAATGGCCGCCTCTTGTGAATTTTGTTTTGTTATAGAGATAATATTGTGTCCATTAAGAAAAACGTAATGGGATCGATGCCACATGGGACCAACCTGGACGATATTTTTATGTTGTAAATATTGTAAATATTGTTAATTAGTCTTTGTAGATATATAGATAATATTAAGAAAAACTAATTAGTCATTTATTTGATTAATTTTAATTTATGATTCCTTAGTGATGTTTATATTTATTTACTGTTCTTGTTTTCTTTGTTCATAGAGTAAATAAATTTGACAGCAGCGTCTTTGTTATACAAGAAAAGTGTGTTAGAAGTTATACTTCCTTGGCATGATTTTAATTTATTAGTCAATTAATTTTATTGATATCGACAAAAATGTCGAAAGTACTTTTTGAAATGCATCGTGCCATGACGTCATTCGGTTACATTATTATGGGCTCACATCACATGGGTCATTTTAAATAATAGATATTTATCCAAAATTCAAGAAGTATAGTAATCAGTTTGTTATACTCTAACGTGTGAAATAGCGTATGATACGTAATTTTGTTAAAGAAGATACGCTCATTGTGTCGCAGCTATGTTTTGTGGGTCAGCACGATATTCATACTTAACACTTTGGGCGCCAAGTTCCGACTGTATGTTTATTTGTTTGTATGTAATGGAAACTTAGAACGCGATTTTCACCTACTTTCACTGAAGCTATCGGGCTGTAATTTGGAAGACATATGTAACTTTGATAACAATACACTAAAATTAAAAACATGACCTGGCGCTGCAGCCGGGTTGTCTCCTCATGACGACACTCCTCAACGGTTAATAGCACGAACACGAAATTTTGTATATACGTTGCGTTTTGATAGTTAACCATGATTTTTACCACGAATTGATACTGAAGCCAAAATTGTCTCCTCGTGAGGATACTCCTCAACAGCTAATAGCACGAACACGAAACTTTGTACATACGTTGAATTTTGATAGTTAATCATGATTTTTACCACTAATTGATGCTGAAGCCAAGATTGCCTTCTCATGAGAGCACTCCTCAGTGGTTAGTAGCACCGATATGAAACTTTGTAAGTGACTTCATCGTTTTATAGGTAATTATTGTGAGTTACACCTGTACGTTTGTAAATTTAGATGAAACGTAGTTTAAAAAATTTTAAGACTAAAAATTAAAAAATAAATTATAGTTTAAAAAGACTAAAAAACGCGCTTTTTAGCAAATTGCACTAAAAATCAGAAAATAATCTTTAGTATAAGGATAAAGTGACTAACGAGAAAATTAATATTATCGTGAAAAAGCTTATATGTGACTAACCTATTAAAAGGTTAGTCACTTTATCCTTATACTAAAGATTATTTTCTGATTTTTAGTTCAATTTGCTACAAAGCGTGTTTTTTAAGTTTTTTAAACTATACACAATACTATACTAAACTATATTTTTGCAGTTTAATTCATTCCGAGACGGATACTTTCAAGAATATCCATGCTCTGATACTTTTTAAATATGGTTATAATAGAAAGTAAAATATAAACCAACAGAACTAATAGAAACGCTTCGCTTTCACTTCACATTCCTGTTATAGGTAGGTACTATTAACGTTCGATATGGTTTATACGTAGGTACTTTTTGCTGAAACTAATATTGGTTACACCCATTCAAACTTTCTATCTTCGTTCCCCCCACTCGTTTAAGAAAACCGATACTCCCATACTTTTCACCTCCCGTTTCCCACTATTAAAATGTGGAAATCCAAAAACCCTGAAACACATAATTATTTATTTATGCTAAAGTTTTGGTGTTTCTAACATTAAAGAACAAAGACTCACACAAAGCCCCTTCATCCTTCCCCCCTTAAATTGTTGAGCAATAATTGGTTGAACTAGATGCCGGCTGATTTATGTCTGTAATTAGTGTTATAAGTAGTTTATTCTAGTTCGATTCGAAATTTAAGTATGTAGTTCGTAGTTCCTAAGCGTAAAAAGTTATATATTAGTGGAAACTTGTAATAGGCTAAATTTTGATTTTATTTTCAATTAATAATGTATCTTAATAGCTGTTGGTTTTCCCTCAATAAATAAATACATCTGCGTTGGTTTTGGTTCGCCTTGGAAGAACCAGATGGTCAAATGCTGCTTAGCATCAGGATCATAAATCCAAGATTTATCACCACGTGATTTGACTTTCCTTGGTTAAATCGTCGAAGAGTTTTCCTAGACCATCTGGTGTGAGTCATCTTGTGATAGTCGGAAAGCGAATACGGGATCCAGCGAGAGACAAAATTTCTTACACCAAGTGCTTCATGAAAGATCTTTTCAATTATTGTTCCTGAAATGCCTAAAAAAGCTTCAATTTCCCGATATGTTACATGACTTTGATGATTAGTTGTTTTACAGTAACGTTGTTTTATTCTGTAAAAGCGGCATTGAAGGCAGTTTTTGGACGTCCTTTGCGAGATTTGTCACTACGCCTGGTATGTCCACGCTGGGATTCTAAATACCAACGCTCGGCGGTTCTAAGAAGTGGGACTTAGTCACTGAACACTGAAGTTAACTCCTCGAAACGTTGAAGCTGTGTTAGTTCTCTTCGAAAGTTGTAGAAAGTAGAGTCAGATTTGCTACCGGCTTTAAATAATAGAACGACTTTACTGTACTTCATTTGGTCCGGTCGGTAAAAACGCCATGATCAAATAAGCAAGATGAGGTGAAATGCAATCGACAATTGAACTTAAAATTTTAACTGAACGATCCGTAGTATCTGTGCTTATACTTGAGACGGCTCAGCGTGTGGTCTTAAAAGTGGGATACTTTCTCCTATTTGTTAGAAAATTATTTATTCTATATTTAATACAACATAGGGTAAAACCACATCAATTAATGTTTTTGTATTCTAGCAAACGTCAAGTGTTTACTTCGTTTGCTAGGATTTCGAGCTTCCAAATTACTTGGTAGCCACTTATATAATAAAATAAATAAAGTTATTCAATTTTTTCAAATGAATTCATATAATACAAAATACTTCTCTCGAAATAGCTCCATAATCTGGCGTATTCTCAAACTGAAGAAGTTGTCGGGGGTTAAAATACAAAAATTACAAGACGCGCTCATTTGAACTTATTGCCTGGGATGGTACAATGCGTAACCAAGCAGATAGATACTGGCCGACGAATGTAGTTACGCCCAAGATGAAAGAAAGACACAGATATTTCAGTTTTAAATTGTATTATATTTTGCAGGTTTTTTATCGTTATTTATTTCTCTTAGCTCACAAAGTTATCTGTTTATTTTGTCATTGGAAATGACTTTCATTTCGTTGGAGTATAGGGGGTCATTTGGGAGTTCAGTGAGACAGGCAGATTGCACGAAGAGTTTTCGAGATATCGGGATGAACGTGGTATCAAAAGACGCAGCTCGGCAAGTTTTACAAGATGGCAAAAGACAATTTGGAAAAAGTTCAAAAACCAAAAAATTATCGGCAAAATACGAAAAAATCGCAATTTTTTTTCCCGATTTTCATTTTGGGAGCCCGATATCTCGAGAACTAGGTCCGTATAAGCAAAAAAAAAACGGCTCGGGGTAATTAGACGGGGGATCGATTGAGACTAAAATTGTTAGAATCGGACAACCGGAAATACTAGTTAAAGGTGCCCTTAGTTGGAAGTCGGATATGCGTCGGTGTTACATTTCGTACTAATTCGATTTGTTCCATCGAAATGTCGCATAGAATGTTATATTTCGAAGTTTTAAGCTTATTCAGATACAGTTGTGTTATTGTTTTTGCGAAAAAAATTATTTCGAAAAATATTATCCAATATTCCGTTAGGTTCATTTCCAATGTCGTAAGAAGTTCGTGCGAAAGCAGGAGATCCGTTGATTTTTCGATTAGGTAAGTAAATACAGCTAGCTTAAATGAGTTATAACAAAATTTTATAACCTGACTATGTAACAAATATTTAGTTGTAAAAATAAAAATAAGCTCTAAATTAATAGAATGTGAATAAAATGCACTATCATATTGTTACGTGTTAGGTTCGAAGAATTTGGAGAGAAAGACCTGCTGACTCTTTTGAAGACTTTATTTACTAACACTAGGTCCAACACAAAGCACTAAGTCCAAACACTAAGCACTAACGATGTTTCTAGCTCGTAGCCAAGTCGTAGGTTTCACTGGTATCACTTCTTGATCACTAGTTTTCACTTCGAAGTCGCCTCGAAAGTAGCCCAAAAACTGAACTGAACTGACTCGCTTGTCTACCTGCGGCTATTTATATAGGTCGTAACGAACATCGAGTGCATTCTAGAAATCACTCCACTCGCACGAACGTAATCGACCAGATTGGATAATTCTAGAACATTCTTTCCTTTAACGCCATCTAGTATTGAGTAGGGGTTTCGTGTTGTCCTTGTTGTAAACACTTCTACAAAGTGGTTTTACTAGTTGACGCTAGATGGCGGTCGTTACTCTGTCCGTTCGTAACAATATAAATATGAATTGAATGTTATAAGGCATTGACGACCGCCTGCCATTTCGCTCGCATAGATTACACTTGTGGTCTAGCATTTATGAAGGTATATCTTATATAGATTTTTAGCTTTATACAAAATTATTGTAAGTATGTAAATAAATAATACTATTTTTGAAGTTTTTATTAAAGCATAAACGATACTTCCATATATAGTTTCACCCCCTTTTAAAATGTTTTTATTTTTCATTGTCTATTTATGCTCAGCAGCTGTAATTAAAATTTTCTCGTTTCTAACACCAATGAACTAAGACTTTCATATAAAATTTTCCCATTTACCCTCTTTAAATTTAGGTCTAAAATCAACCTGTGTTCCAACAGCTTTCTAGAGTTAGAAGTTGCGTTGATAGGTCAGTCAGTCAGTTGGTTAGGACAAACGAGTATATAAGTTTTGATTGCATACAGGAACAAAACAATTAGGTACCAAAATAAGTTTGATGGTGGACTTTAAGTGATAATTAAAATTAAACTTAAAGTAAATTTAAAATTTACAGTAATTTTCACAACAAATATTTTCTCCTATATTATAGATGGTCTGCAATATTTTATATCATAACAGTGAAGTCATATTTATTTGGTTCTTTATTTTATTTAGATTTTATAGATTAAAAAGAACTTATTTTTAATTATCTCTTCAGATTTTATTACTTTTTTAGATTCTAGTATTTTCTATTGACAAATAAAAGTGCCTAAACAGGGCCTATGTATTTAATTAAATCATTTGATTTCATTTGACAGTAAGGTTGTACGAATATACCTACAGAAAAACAAAAAAAGTAATAAGTAAAGATTTACCGGCCGTACTTTGTAATAGCGATTTAGTGGCTCGAGGTATATTCATGAAATATTTCAGCAAAAATTTTATCCGAGAGAAAAATTACGATGTGATTAAATCGTATTTTTATTTTCGTTAGTGGATCGTTCATTTTGATCTTTGCTATGTTGGTGGGAAATCGGAACATTCGTGTAGTATCAGGAGAATACTGTCCGTGCATTCGTCAGGCGGCGTGCAGTGCCCCGTTGTACTATTGAGCTGACTTTGGAGCTGACCCATTAATTTTCCCCGTGGTCTTGCAACGGAATGGGGCGGCGGGCATGAATGGTGACTAGAGTTATTGGTTTTTTCGGGAAAGGTTTGTGTAGTCATATCTCAATATTTTTATATAGAACGATACTAAAAAGAAACAAGACGGCTATCGGTTTTCTACCAAAGATCATTATATTAAAATTTGCTTATTATTAAAATCTCACCCTGTATATAACAACGTATATTGATTTATTTAAGTTGCGTAAATTAGAAAGTGTAATAATACGATTAATTCAGGCCGCTAGGATCGAGGCATTTCTGAGAAAAAATATGTTAATTATTCCTAAATTTAAATACAATTTGTCGACTTGCCTTTGTTGATAATGACGATGAAATTATAATGAACAATAATGTACGTAATAAACATATTTTAATTCCATTCCTAGGTCATGAGGACCACGGGAAAAAGGTTCCCTGTGGATCCGTTGATTAGTCAAGTCAGGTAAAGGCTGTTTCTTGTCAAACGCACAATGACGGCTGATCTTTTGATAGCGAAAGGATAGTGATTGGTTAACTATTGAATAAAATGAATCATAGGTATTCCTCAATCGCAACAATTACACAAGAACGATTTCCATCAGCCAATTATACCCCACTGCAAGGGCCTAGGTCTCCCCTTAGTATGAGGAGCCTTGGAGCCTAGATCCACCACGCTATTCCAGTGCGGACTGGTGGATTGTAACAACCGCCATCTATTAACAACAACCGGGACCGACTGCTAGACGTACACGGCCGCACGGCCCTATAAATTTGAAACAGGTTCGTTGCGTTCATGCTATCACGACACGAAGAAGTATTTATACTAAAAACAAACTACAATATTTCTTTGTATACAACATTGATTACTTCTGCCTAATTTGACATCACGTGTGTCGCGTTGTTGTGGGGCCCCGGTCGCCCGATTCGGCCGCTTGTCGCCTGTTAGTTTTTATTTCAAGATAGCTCACAAGGAAGGAGGAGGGGGAGGAAGGCACATTATTTTATAATATGTAGTGATTGAAGTGCCTATACATATTAAGTTGTTTAGTACCTACCTACCCATAATAATATGGTGTTCGGCTGATTGTAGTCCAAACTTGCGCGCATCCAAAGACCGAACTAAACAAAACGTTTAAAACAAATGATAAAAAAACTAGCTGAACAAGTTTTAAACATGTTTTCTCGGTAACCGTTAGTTTGCGCTATCTGCTCACTTGAAACTTTTTGTTTAGTTCGGTAAGCAAACAATTGACAGTTATGTAAAATTAATATTGTCGTTAAATTTTCTTAAATTTTCCTAATTTTTTCTTTCATAAGAACCTTCTGCTGAAAATAACAGACACAACAATAAAAGAATTAGCGAAATTTGTCCCGTCGTTAACGCGTGATGACGTGACCAGGAAATTAAGGATTCATTTTTATAGAATATAAGTCGCCATTATTTTTCCTCGAAATTACAATTTCACTTCACTCCATCAGCCATTTTTACCCCCCCTGCAGGGGCTTAGGCCTCCCCTAGAGGATGGGAGGGGAGGCTTGGAGCTTAAATCCACTACGCTATTCCACTGCGGGTTGGGAATTATAACGACAGCCATCCATTGACAGCAACCGGGACCGACTGCTTAACGTGCTCTCCGAAACACGGAGTCAGTGATAGTTCATGTACATAAGTCAGAAAAACTCATTGGTACACGCCCGTATTCTAACCATGGCCCTATGGCCTTATAAATTTGAGACAGGTTCGAAATAACGACAATTTATGGTTATTAAGCGACTTCAAAAAAGAAGGAGGTTACTCAATTCGACCGTATATATGTTTTTTTTTTTTATGTGTGTTCAGGGATAACTTCGTTGTTTATGAACCCAATTGGATGATTTTTTTTTTGTGGAAGGGAGATATCTCCGGAGTGGTACCATGATAAGGAAACCAGGATCTGATGATGGCATCCCAGAGAAATCGAGGGCAACCTTTGAAAATCGTATTTTAAAGTCTCGTATTTTAAGTATTTTGATAAAGTACTATTACTAGTACTATTTAATGAAGGTCGGGAGTCGATCTGATGATGGAGCTGAAAGACAGTCGAGGGAACTCCTCAACGACTTACAGCAATTACCTGGCGTTTGGACTTGATTCATTTCTATTGATGAGATCTTTGCACCCATATGGATTATAAGTGCCATTACAGGTCTGATGATAGAGACCATTCACAATCGAGGGAACTCCTCAACGATTTACAGCAATTACCTGGTGTTTGGACTTAATTCATTTCTATTAATGAGAACTTTGCACCCATATGGGTTATACGTACCATTACACGTCTGATGATGGAGACCATACACAGTCGAAGGAACTCCTTAACGATTTACAGCAATTACCTGGTGTATGGACGTAATTCATTTCTATTAATGAGAACTTTGCACCCATATGGGTTAGTACACCATTACAGATCTGATGATGGAGACCATACGCAATCGAGGGAACTCCTTAACGATTTACAGCAATTACCTGGTGTTTGGACTTTATTCATTTCTATTGATGAGAACTTTGCACTCATATGGGTTATAAGTGCCATTACAGGTCTGATGATGAAGACCATAAACAGTCGAGGGATTTCCTCAACGATTTACAGCAGTTACCTTTTGTTGGGCTTCCTTCATACGGTTGAATATGCCAAAATGTTCAGTTCGCACAAAAATAATAATTACTACATAGGAATACCACTGCTTACTAGGCATGCTGATGCGTCAATTTGACACTGAATTTACGTTGCGTAATCGCGGCACTATCTCATTTGAGTAGAGCGTTTAGAAGCCCCATTTATACTAAATACAAATAAGTTACAGATGCGTTCAACTAAAAATTGAAAAATAAAATAATTTTCAAAAAAAATAATAAAAATCGACTTCAAAAACATAAACTAAAAAGTTAAAAATAAAAATTTTCACTTTAAAGAAAGGAGCATTAACAGGCGGCATATAGTTAATGAAGTCGGTGCCAACTCAGACACTTTAAATGGGTACTTACCAGGTAATAACAATTACAACAATGATATATTTATAACTATAACGAATATAGAACACAATTTAAAGTGTCTGAGTGAGAAGGCACTGACTTCATTAACTATATGCCGCCTGTTAATGCTCTTTTCTTTAAAGTGAAAATTTTATTTTTAACTTTTTAGTTTATGTTTTTGAAGTCGGTTTCTATTTTTTTTTTTAAATTATTATTGTACCTATACGGTCAGTGGAGGGCGTTAACGCGGCGGTAATTAGAAAAATAATCACGGTCATCGATAAATTTATTGTGTTGGCACCGAGACAATATTAACTACGAAAAATTAAAAGAAGTAGACATGATTTAACTTCAAAATATTTTTTTTATTATTTCAACATTATCTAAAATTTTTTTTTCTATTTCAACTGTTCGAATATTATGAATGTTACGGTTCTAAGGCGTGTATAAAGTATAAAGCATCGCGTTACAAGATTATTTCTTATATTAATTAAAGATTTTAGTTAAAAAAAAAATATATGCTTTCTGAAAAGTATTGAAGTTAGAAATTAGGTAGCTGAATCTGCCTTGGCGCTGAGTGTCTTAAATATATATCATCTGATATCAGATACCAAATGAATAGCTATAAGCATCTAATACTCGTATGTCGTGTCGTAATAGCCGAGTGGCAACTAGCCCGCTTCTTGTTTAGAAGGCCGTGGTTCGAATCCCAGGGCATGTACCAGCGAGTTTTTTTCTAACTTATGTATCGCATATAACTATCACCGACTCTGTGCCTCGGAGAGCACGTTATGTCGTCGGTCCCGGTAGGCAATACATGGCAGTCATTAAAACCCACCAATAGCCGCATTTGAGTAGCGTGGTGGATTGAGCTCTAAGCCTCCATATCCCGATGAGACGCCTAAGTTCCAGCAGTGGGGCATTAATGGCTTGATGGTAATGATACGAGTAATGGTGCGAATATTCGTTGCTTTCTAGTATGTTCGTAGACATATTATATATCGTGGTATTGCTTGCGAAGACTCGAAGACTACCCTTTCAAACCGGAAGACCGTGGCGTATTATTTTACTTATATGGTTAAGATTAAAAAAAAGCTGCTAGCGAAAAAAAAATGGATATTAAAATGGTTATAAAGAACTATTTACCACATTACTTGTTTGTGCCCGCCATGGGTACTTTTTACGCACAAAGTGCCAATCCATTTAAATTACAAGATGATATAAAATGTAATGTAGTCAAACTCTAAAATCGGTGTTAGGTAAAGCGATAGCTAGGTAATAACAATTTTGTTATAAAAATCACCCTTAATACCGAACAAGCTAAAATCGATGATCTAAGAAGAATTAACTCGCGAAGGGCTGATTTTACGACCCTTAACATTCTGTTGAGTAGGAAGTGAGGAGACGGCCGCAAGCTTTTTCAGTATTATAATACAAGTAAACAATCGATAAAAGGCGAACAAGTGCAAGTGTAGATTTTGCGCCGAGTTGGTTCTGTAAAGGGAAACATGGTCTGATAATATAGATCTTTATTAAAAATTTACGATTATAATTTTAGAGAAACATATTGTGGCTCGACGTGCATGGGGACCGGCTGACGATGGCTCGTGTTCCCGATTGCACTTCATATGCACTAAGATTGAACATGTGTTATGGCGCTCAGAAAACTACATCGGTTATAATTCATCAAACGCGTTGAAGTTCTCATTTTGTTATACGACGGAATGCGCTAGAACTTATACAACGAAAAGTTAACAGTGTGAAGTTAGGCGCTAAGATTTAACCGTTTGAAGTTAGCCATGAAAGAAAGTTGAATGTGTGTAGTATATCTATACCAGCTGAGTTTACCCGTAAGAGACCCAAAGAAAATGAGTTTAATTTGTAATCTATATATTTATAAAATCGAAATACCACTCATTGACTCACTCAATCATTCAACCGCTGAAGCGAATCACACGGAATTCGGACATTAGGTTTGTTTTGTGACGTAAGTATCCACTAAGAAAGGATTTTTTGAAATTCTACCTTTAAGGGGGTGAAATGGGAGGGGTGAGTTTGTATCAAAATCTGTAATTTTTGAAGTAAAATGCATAAAAATACATATTTGGAGTTTGGGGCAGAAACTAAAAACATCATGTTTCAAATTTTTTGACAATTTTATTTTTAAGGGAGCATAATAGGAGATGAACTTTTTTATGGGATTTACGTCAATTCTAAGGTCAAATGCATGAAAATTAACATTTGGCTTTATGGGTTGAAAACTGAATATGTTTTTTTCGAGTTCTGAAAATTTAATCTTTAAGGGAACAAAATAGAACATAAATTTTTTATGGGACTTCCGTCAATTTTTTATTAAAATGCATGAAAATTGGTATTTGGCCTTTAACTGGAAACTTGATTTGTTGGGTTACAAAATTTTTGGAAATTTAACCCTTAAGGTATCAAAATATCGGATGAACGTTTTTATGAGACTTCCGTCAATTATGAAGTTAAATGCATGAATAGTAGGTATTTGGAATTTGAGTTGAAAACGAAATATGTCGTGTTTCAAGAAAAAAGAAGGATTTCAGTCATTCTTAAAATTACAACTATAAAATTTATTATTTGGCTTCTTAGTACGAAACTAAGGAAACGCGATCTAGCATTTTTAAAGAATTTACTCTCAAGGATGAAAAATAGTTAAAGTTGGCATTTAATCTTTCTGTTGATAATTTAAAATGAAATGTTTCAGTGTTTTTGTAAAATAGTAAAATAACCCTTAACAACATGCATAGCTTTTGATTTAGCCCACGTCGAAAATCGTAATAAACCGTCGCACGAAAATGTTCATGAGTCAAATCCAGGGGTGATGAAGACACGCAACAATTTTCAAGATGACACCCTAAATGGAAAAATAATTGACTTTTTAATAGTACGCCTATGAATAAACATAAAAAAAAATAAAAATAAAAAATAAACCGATGACTATAATAGCCAGCGTACTGAGTACGAGCATCGTGCGACGTTTTTCAATACATTTAAAAATAGGTAGATATACGCCAAGTGTAATAATGGCAGGAGCTAAGGGCGCGAGCGGGTTGCTTTTCGCGGTTTACGTATGCGTCACAAACAGAATGCTCGATTGTGATTGGTATAAAATAAAAAGGCCTACCTAGTACTGTAAAATACAACATTACGGTACAAGTTTCGATGTCGTAAAGACCGTATTAATAGCAACTGTATTGAAAATATTTTTTTGTAAGTGGCCAGTTCTAGATTCATAAGTAGCAGCTCTCGTATAGTTCGCCTCAAACTTTATGGCGAATCGGAATACAACGCTATAAGCTTGTTAAGGTACAGTCATATACCTCTCGCTTCACTGCGTTTCGCTACACCTAAAACTGGTTACTGCGACGCGACTTGTGCCTATATTCACATCCGCCATAAAGTTTGATTGGAACTGTACACATGTGTAGTCCTTGCGAGCGATACCGCGGGCGTCGGTAGGATTATAAATGCGAAAATGTGTTGGTTTGCAGTTGGTTCGTTCTTCTTCACTCTGCAGCGTAGCAATGGATCGAACAAACAATAGACGAAATTCATTCTAATCTAACTTCTGTATTTTATGTTAATCAGACAAAATACTTATTACCAAGCAGCTTTGTACCTGTGCGCGTTCACTTTTGTACGAACCTAATAATTAGAAAAGTTGTGAACTTTTTACTTACTTAACAGATTTTCCGAATTCTGGACAGCTTTCTCAATTTGTCGAAAATAAAGATAATTCTAATTGAAATATATTATTCCCTTCACTCTAATTTCGTTTGTTCAAAAACACATTAGGCCAGTACCCTGTGTCACAGTCCATTTATATGACACGACACGGACGTCACCAACGATACCACGTGACCGAAATGTGGAATCGGGATAGTCATCGAAAACCTGAATTTCTTTACTACACTTCAACGAAAGTGTTCAATGCCTTACTTGGCAAACTCTGATTGTAGTTACATGAATAAACATTTTTATTTTTAGAATCGAGAAAGTTTCAAGTTTCAAAAAGCGAAAAAGTACACGCGTAAGACTATAGAAGTATTAAAATCTCGAGAGCAAAAAAAAACTCGGTAATCCGTACGATTGTTTTAACCCAACTGACCATTTTATTTATAAATATAAAAGTTCGATACTATTAATTTTTTTTTCTATTATTCGATCAAAAGCGAGTGATTCAATCAATGCATAAAACATAATATTGGTGATGGATCCACCAAGGTGCAGATCGGGATTCCAACCCGGGCTTGGGTTTCCTGGTTAAGAGGATGTTATACCTAAATCTCCTATTTTTCAAGTCTGTTCTTGCTGAAACTAATTGACTAATTTAAAAAAAAAATAAAAATGTGCTAGCCTGACTCTTCGACTAGTGAACTTCGTTTAACTTTTATTTATATTCAGTATTATGTAGCTATAAAATATGAACCCCTTCTTTGGAATATTTTTTGCTCATGTTATGAGCTACATCACTGCGATTAAAATTATTGTTTTAAAAATTGTTAACTTCAGTCATCTTTGTGAATTTAGTAAGGATTTGTTGTTGCAATAAATTAAATAACAAATGAAAATTATATGATCTAACGAACGATTCGTTTCGATTCTTCAGACTGTTTTGTCCGCAATGCTCGGACTGTTCAGACGTCTTCCCTGTGTCGTTTTTAGCGTTCAATCGCTTACTGGCATTAATAACGACCAGTGGTGTAAAAATCAGCTATTTTTTAAAAACATGCTTCAGCCTATAAACTATATTATTTAGCATGTTTATTTATATGCTATGCTATAGCATAACCCGTGGGAATGCTTAGCGCGAAAATATCTAGCACGACTGTTTAATCTGCCGCAACACTTAGCGCGCGATCGCGCCTCGTTCGTTCTTTGCGTTGGGCGGCGGTCACCTGCTGTCAACAATATAACTGTCAACCAAAATAATATGCTAAATCCGTTGGGCTTAAATAACGCGTTTTCAATTATGCTTTATGCTATATTATCCACCGCTGGTTACGACACCACACTACAAACCACAGACATCGATGAATTCTTAGAAGCGGCAATATAAAAGTTAAAAATCGGAAAGTAAACGCCCGTTTTGCTCTCGTCTGTCTGTCCGTCTGAAAATTTATTTGTAACAGAGCTATGAGCAAACGCATTGTCAAATTTTCCTTAAATTTGGTATGTTTATTTTTTGAGGCCTTAGCCGTTGTAATCTAGTGGTATGAGCCCCGCCTCAAATGCGAGAGATTATGGGTTCATATCCTGGGTAACAGGTATTTATGTACTAAGGCGATTTGTCAACACACATATATATTTACTACTGACTGTTCTTGGAGAATACATTAAGCTGTCGAAAACCTATATACAGAGTGTTATTTTTTTAAATCTGACACTATGGGGAAAGTGTTAAGCCGTAAGAGATAAAAGAAAAGTGTATACAGAAACTTTAGCTCTTATTTGTTAAAATAAAATTTTCATATTCAGTTTTTTGGTCAAATGCGTTCTTTGTGAGAAAAGCGATGGTTGACATGAAAAAAGTTTTTGCACTTATTGAGTACTTATTTAGAACAAATATTATAATGGATGGAAAAAATCCAAAAGTTGATTCAATTTCAAAAAAAAAAACTCATACATTTTGGAATTAAGTGATACAAAAGAAAACACAACTGAAAAGAGAAATACAAGCTATATTCTATAGAATTTGGTTTGTGCAAAGTAGAATGCATCAAGTGATATTTTTTTGTCCGATACCTACTTAAACAAATATTAAATTACACTATCATATATATGACTTGAATGGTATATGGTATTGTAGGCACATAAAGACCACCACCAAACATATTTTGGATATTGGTTTGTTATATATTTGGTTATTATAAATACCATATACCATAAAAAGCATAATTATATGATAGTGTAATTTAATATCTGTTTAAGTAGATATCGGCCAAAACAAATGCATGGTAAATTTTACGTTGTTCAAACCAAATTCTATAGAGTATAGCTTGTTTTTCTTTTGTCTGTTAATAACTTTTATTCTTTTCTTTTCAATCCAGTGCTTTTGTAGTCTGGTTTTTGTTTGTTTTAAATATATTAGGTTATTACAAACTTTTTAGTTTTATTAATTTGCACGCATTTACTTTATCGTTTTGGTACCAGCCCAACAAAAATACTGTCTTTGCGTTTAAAACACTTTTTTAGTTTACGTCGAAATGGTGACATAAAAGTGTTTACTACCACACCATTTCATCAGCCCATTAATGCTTCACTGTAGGGGCTTAGGTCTCTCTGTCGGGATGTCAGGTCGGGATGAGAGGGTTTGGAGCTTAATCGACCACGCTGCTCTAATGCTGGTTGATGGATTTTAACAACTGCCATCTATTAATGGCGACCGGGACCGACGGCTTAACGTGCTCTCCGAGGCACAGAGTCAGTGATAGTTATGCGCGATACGTAAGTTAGAAAAAATTCATTAGTACATGCCCTGGGATACGAACCACGGCCTTCTAAACCAGAAGCGGGCTCCCTAATACCACTCGGCTATCATGAGCAGTGTTTACGAGCTTTCATTTAATAAAGACTAATCCAATGACACCTCATATGTTCCAATCTATGATGCCGTTTAGGCTAAAGTGCGTACAAAAATTTTGGATTGTCTAGATACATACATACTCTAGAAAAATAATATCATTTGCAGTCGGGTAAAAAATGCCTTGCTGTTCCATTCATTTTCAAGATATATTACTAAAAGCTGTTGGTAATTTTTTTTTTAAATAATTTTATAAGTGTTGAAAAAACACCTAGTAGGTTACATACTTGTTACTCAGGTGAACCCATGATCGCATTCGAGGCGGGGCTCTTACTATGACCAAGATTTTAATAAAAATTCATACCAAATTTCAAGAAAATTGGACAACGCGTTTGCCCGTAGCTGTGTTGTAAACAAATTTACAGACGAAAGCAAAACGGTCGAGGTTGAAAATGTTTGGTCTTTCCAATTTAAAACTTTTGTATTGCTGATTCTAACAATTCATCGATGTGTGTGGTTGCAAGTTTGGTGTCATCGCTAGCGCCAGTAAGCGACTGAACGCTTTGGTTTTCTGGTTTGAAAAAGCACTGCCCATTTTCCGGCGTCCAAACCGTACACCCGTGTGGGCGCACTACAGCCCCACAAGTAAATTACTTTCAAACAAGGACTTCCAGTTTATTCCTGTCTCTTTGCCCGGCATTTCGGTTCATGTTCGTTCCATAGTTCAAAGTACACTATACAACACCCTACGCTCTACAAAAGAGTAGGTTTACAATATTATACATGTCTAAACTCCCTGGTGTCGGATAAGTATGATAATTAAAGAAGTTTTAATAGGACGCCAGCGCACTTTGTAACATGCAATTTGAATGTTTCCACCTACAAACTATCTACTGGTATCTTCTTCAAAAAATCAAACAAGATCCTTCAACAAACTAATATCGCAACGGGACGTACAACCAGAAAAACAAAGAGAATCATATTAAAAATAAATATTATGTTATTATCGAAACATTTCGATGAATTCAATTTATGACGGCCCAGCATAGTTATTAAAAATATATTTATTATTATATTAGAAAAAACCGCAAATAAAATAAAAAAATCGCAATCGCATTATAGAGTTCAGGGATGTACAAAAATTTTACAGACATAAGCACAAAAAACGGCTTAGAAAGCATAATTTCTCGCTCCTCTTTATTCGAAAGTTAATTAATTGTCAATATTATTTATTCTTTTGGTGTATATTTTAAATAACTTATTGAATCATCTGAATTCAATTCAGTATAAATATATATGAAAATAACCCAGTAACTTTTCATTAAAATTAAAATGGTAAGAATGGGGTTGGTCTAAAATTTTTTACATTTAATTTTTATATTTTATTATTTTATTATATTAACGTCATCTGGACAGATGTTTATTATTTGTTTTAACTAACTCTAATGAGATCATAATATTTTGAATTACTTTGTTTCTTTCAATTTTAATAACTGAAAATTGTAAAATGTTGGTCCAAGCCCATTTCGCACCGTTTTTGTAATAAGTATACAAAAATTGTTGTAATAAGTATACAAAAATTGACGTTAACGCAACCGGAATAAAATCTTATTTTATTTAATAACTAAAAAGAAAAATTATTCAGTTTTCCGTTCGGTTATCATTACTGATAATTTATGGTTCGATGCGCGTTTAGCTGTAAAAAGAAATATGGATTTAAATATTTAAATATTTTTAAATATTTAAATAATAAATATGGATATGGGTTTTGTCGCATTTGATCAAACATTGAAAATTGTTAAAATACTAATAATATATACGAAAATATCACTGACCTTATTTGGCTCTCTAATGGAAATGCGATGTCGCAGCATATGTAATTTTATTTCGTTGCTTGACAGAATTACATGTTTGGCTTTAAAAGTTACACGCGCAATTTCGGTCAGCTATTGCCTATAGCAATAGGACAACTTTCAGGCGGATCGCCTCGATGCGAATGAGAGAAAAATCGCTGCGAGTCGTTATTTATACCTTTTTCGTTATTCTAAGCCTTGCCCCTTTTCAAGCGCTGTCCAATAGAATATGTAAGAAAATATATAAGTAAATTATTATTGATTCAGAAGGTTTGTTCACGTAACACCATAACGACAGAAAAAGTTACCAAATTATAAGTCAGTGTTTATTACAGACATTTATTGCGTAGGTACCTATTTATTTTTATGATAGTTTAACAACACCCTAAAACCAGAGTACTTGCTTGTTAAGACGAATCAAACAACTCATACACCGGACAGATGAAACTATATAAAAAAAACTGGACAAGTGCGAATCGATCGGACTTGCCCACCTATGGTTCCGTACAAATTTGTAGGTACATATGACCGCGCATGCCGTTACTTAACTTCGATGATTGATTCCATCATCTGTCCGGTGTTTGGCCGTGTTTGATTCGTTTTAACAAGTACTCTGGTTTTAGGGTGTTAGTAAAGTATTATAAAAATAAATAGATACACAAATGTCTATAATAACCATATGAAATTTTTGCTTTTTAGCATTGAATAATTTGCTTTAAGACTATATTTTTTACCTGTAAGTTGTGGCTTATGGGAAACCAAATGTAAGATTCAGGACTTTGTATTATATACTTAAGGCTAAGATTATAAGTGGTTTTTATTAAAATGGTTAGGTGTGAATCTTATTTCAGTGGCGAATGGGGACATATAAAATTGAAAGTCGACCGCGATAATCTAGCTATTTGATAGACGCCCCCTGTCATTGATATTGCGAAGGTTTATTCAAAGGTTTTAACATTTTACATTTTAAAGGTTCTGAAACATAGAACAGACTCTCGTAATAGGTGTTTATCGCCTAGACTGTCGAGGCTGGCTTTCCTTCATATTTATTATTAGCTCACCTATCGAAACGTCGCTTCATTTTTAAGTCTAACAAGGTGATATTTAATCTAAAAAATTTCACGCACCTCAAGAAATTCAGTGTGGGACGAGGTTTCAAGTCTTTTTAGAAATCCCTCTTTTTCGGATACTTCATTGATTGCTTGTTACTTCATTGATACCCAAAAACATTTCCAAATTACGTTTATTTATTTTCACTTGTGAGTGTTTATCCATCTGTCACAAAGATATATGATTATATAACAAATTTAAGTATAAACTCAAATTAATTTAAACTACACAGAATTACCTCGTGGAACGCCATGATCATATACAGCTAGGAAACGCCGCCAGCTTGTTGGCTCTTCCGTACGGAACTGATTTATGTAATATAGTTTCAGATAATGCTATTTACTAATCCATATCAATTTACCTTTCATGCAATGAATTCTCCGTCACTTTCCAATATTCCTTATTTTATACCTTCCATGACGCTGTCCAGTCTAGCTGGTTGACCGTAACCACTTGTCCGTGCGGCACCATCACCATGTTTTTACATTGATTTTTCTATCAAGTATAATACACTGTATTATACATGTCTTATAGGTGTGATGCTTGGTTCGTTTCTAATAGAATACACAGAATTCACAGGTATTATACAAGTATTTCGTAGGTATTATAAATGTCGTGACATTACGTATAGTCAAAACAAGTATGGCGGCAACAGTAGAAAATAATGTAGGTACAAAAATTAGTTTGGATGGTTTTAGTTTAGTTTTGTTTAATTCTCGACGATAAGTTATGCTACTATCTTTTTTCTTCGCAGTTAAATGATTTTTACACGTTTTTAACACCTATGACGGCATTTTTAATTGTTCTTAATAACGTTTTTGGCACGCGGTCGTGATGACCATAGGCGAGTGACTGAATGAGTTGTTGCCGGCCGGCTAAAACGCTTAGCGTAAACATTTGGTTAGCGGCGTCGTTTCTACTAGTAAATAGTTCAGTGCTCCACGCATTCCCGAGAAAAAGGGTCTTCACACATAGATGGACGGAGGAACGGACGGACAGGGACTTATAAGGATCCCGTTTTTGCCTATTGAGATACGAAACACTAAAAACCAGACTTAAGATAATAAATTTTTTCTCAGTCATTTATTGACGGATTTTAAAAAAAATCACTGACTTATCAGTTCTGGTCTATATTTCAATTCTATCGAGTTAAATATATTTTGAACGTCATGAAACTTCTCCATTGCGAGTCGAACTCGCACGGAGAGGGTCACGTCACCTAGTGTGTTTTATTAACCTTAATCAAATTTATGTTTAAAGGTGAAACCGACTCCTTCGTGTAAATAACCCACCAAAGTAACCACTAGGCAAATTGAACTTATTAGTTCTCAGTAAAATTAAGCAAAGCCTTTTATATCTATGCATTTGCTTTTCATGAATATTTCCCGTTTCCGTTGGACTTTGGAAGAAATGACGAAATTGGATGAAAGAATGAAAAGACTTTGGTCTAGATTTTTCTGTAAACTATGTGTCAGGCAACACATTCCGGATTTTTTTATTTCATTTTAGGCTTAGTACCTAGTTTCTGAGATAAAGGGGGCAATGAGAGATTATTATATATTTTCCATATCTAAAATCAGTTGCTGTCAATAGATGGCGGTCGTTACAATCCGCCAACCCGCATTGGAGCAGTGTGGTGGATTTAAGCTTCAACATCTTCATCTTGAGGGGAGGCCCAAGCCCCTGCAGTGGGGTATAAAAAGGGTTGATGGAATAGAAGCGAATATCTACAAAACTATGCCTTTTAAAATTGTAATAAACATTATAATAAAAATTGTCTTTATCTCATAACGATTACTTTAATTTGATATGAAACGCACTTGACATATTTTTTAAATTATCTAATTTGCCCCCAAAGTAATAAGTTCATTCCTTTATCGTTTACTTTTTGCTGTAAAATATAAATGAAGTTCTATATAACGTATTATTTTCAAAATTTTAAACATTACAGTATCGGTGATAAGGGCGGATAATAAATTTTCTTTAATATCTTGGAAACCATGTACATATAAAAATTATAAATAAAATATGCTTGTACTTTTTTAATAAGCACTTTCATTCGAAATGTCATTAGGAGTAGGGGCCCTTAAAATTTTTTTTTTAATTTTTCTTTGCTCCTCAAAATGGAAATTTTTCATTTACGCTATACGTTTGTTATTAGGTCACCAAACTCTGTACATGTATCGAATTTAAACTTTTGCATCTAGTAGATTCGGAGAAAGTAGACTGTATCAGATGGACAGACAGGCGGACACCGCAGAATTACCCTAAACGGGTTGGTTTTTTCATATTTAATGTACAGGACCTATGGGGTCTATGAAGGGACCTTAAAACGGGAGCCTTAGATGGTCATTTCGTTGTCCGTCTGTATATCTATCGGTCTGTCTAGACACGGCTCTTAAGCCGCATGCGGCCTTTCTCGTGTAATGTTGCGGCCCTAAACTAATTCTAACCTTAACTTTTACAATGAAGGTACGTAGGTAGGTTTATGTATTAAGCTTTCTTCGTGGTAAAAAGAATCTGCAGAGAATATATAGAATTCTGGAAAATGGTTCCAGACAATCTGAAAACAATGTTTTTTAAGTCTGTGCTTTTTTTATTTTGAGCTTTTATGGTTCAAATCTAATCCATTCTCGAATCAACTTATTCACACACACAAAATTTCATAAACATCAGTCCAGCCGTTTAGGGGGAGTCCATGTAGTGTCATACACACAGACAGAAGAAATATATAAAGATAACCGATTAAAAGTTTTTTGGTAGCGATTAAGTCATATAATAGCCATTTTGGTTATAATACAAACTTATAATAAACGGAGCTCGAACGTTAATAAGTTTGTTGTATACAAAGCGTTAACAGGGCAAAAACTTTTGATAGTTTGTCAAGTGATGGAATTGACCTTTATAAAATTATATGACTTGACTGACCAATAGGCTGAGTGATCAGAGATCCCAACTGCAGAACCAAAAGTTACGGGTTCTGTATCGATTCTTGCTTATTTTTTGTAAATGCTGCCTCCAGGTGCGAGCGACAGCGCTCTTTCTCTAAGCAGGACATAACGGCGGTGGCGGGGAGCCGGCGCTCGCCCGGCGATGTACCGCGCGATCTTGGGCCGGCGCACACGGGCGGGCGGCGCCTTCACATTGTTAGGCACTCGTTTGTTCGCGCAATCGTCGTTGATTAAATTACGCTTAACTTACTTATATAATTATCATGCGTACACATTATTATTTAACAAGCACACGTTTTAGAAGGAAAAGGAAATTGTTTGTATCGTCAGTCGTAGCTCGCTGTCGGCCTGTCGTTCTTGAGCTGTGGAATGGGTTGTGCTGCATCCTAGGCTCAAGTCTAGAAGAAGATGAGGGGTCCTAACGAATAGGAATGATGAAAGCCTCCCAACGCTCCATATAGCTTTCCCAAGGCGAGTACCCTAGGACCTCACCTAGGCGTATTCAAATCCCCGCCATTCCCCTCGGAAACTGTAAAATGACTCCCCCAAAATCTGTCCTAAAATTTAATCGTGACCCCTGATCGTCGAGATAAGTTTGTTTACATCTTTGGAAGCAACAATTCAGACCCACTTGACAACAGTCAAGAGTTTTCGTCTGAGTGTGTTCTATAAAATTTAAGAATATTTTTTGTCGATTTGTTCGCGTTTAAGGCTGCGTACACATAATGGTTCACAAGGTCCGTACAGTCTAATAAGATGCATTTCACGATCCTAGTTCCCATGAGGAACTTGACAAAGACCCCAAACGTGAAATATTAATCGCGTGCGTGACTACTCATCCATCAGCGTATCGACGCCTAGCTTCCTTGAACTCTCAATTTATTTTTTAGTTCCATAAAAAGTAATTCAATTAATCCTAACAATACTGTGACCGCGTCCTTGTGCTCATAATGATATATATTGCTCATACTTAGTGTTTATGCACATCGTGATATTTGACAGCCGGATATTTACAATTCTACGGTCGCGAAGTGTCGTCAAGTTAATGGTTTCTCGTTCTGAGATAAGCGAAACTACAAAAATTAGTTATGGCCCACTTTAATTAATATTTCTAAAAGTGGAACGTTCTCAAGGGATTTTCCGTAAAACGTACGACTCTCGCCCCGAGAGCGTTCGCACGCGCATGTTTATCAACTCTACGCCTTAAGATCGAACAAATTGAGTAGAATTAAACCTGTCAGCCGATTTTGTCGTTTACCACACTTATGTAATTAAAACCGTAATGTTATACAGACGAGAGGACAATATGCTTCCCTGCCGTCGTGAGGGAGAAATCACATCGTTATGCGAGTGTGATATGCAAATATATTTCGCTCATGGATTCGGTCGAGGCAGCAATATCTCAGTGAACTCCGCCTCACGGTTCTAAGCTTGGTACTAACGTGCGTACCGAGATTTGTACTTGATCGTATTTGACATGAGTTTGTTACAATATCTACGTAAGAGCATCGGCTCCATGAATGCAGTGTATATAAATATATTTGTACTCGGTTGTATTTGGTGTAACCTTGTAGAAATACATATGCAATTACATAAGATTATATTCTCTGTAGTACACCCATTATACGTACTAGGTACGGGTATTGCGTTTATTACAGTTCGATTCCTGCCCGGGATAACTATTTGTGTGCATGAGTTGAACATGTCTATTTGTTCTGTGTCTAGGTGTAAATACAGGGTGAGGTTTTAAATTTTTATAAATACAAATTTTAATATAATATACCTTTGATAAAATTCTGTAGGCCGTCTTGTTCCTTTTTAGTATCGTTCAATAAAAAAATATTCAGTTAAGAATATATAAACGTTTCCCGAAACTACCAATATACTAGTCACCATTCACGAACGCCAGTGCACGTGCACGCTTCCCGCCCTTTCGCTCTATGTAAGTAGAAGGTAGCCAATTTTGTTAATAAATATTTAGGAGATAATTATTGATTACGTATATTTGGCCTATATTTTTATTTACGTAATGAGGTCTATTGATCATACCTATCTAGAATTTTTTTGGCTGGTTACTAAAATCTCATCCTGTATATATATATATCCTGTATACATACATACATATTATAAAGAATATTTAAGGATGTATATTAGCTGTCTTGAACCCATAATACAAGCATAATACTTGCTTATTTCGCGACTAGACAGCGCTGTGTGGGATGTCCCAGGTATTATTATATTAAACATAACTTTTGTATAACTGAACATCATATTAAATGATAGGTAGGAGTTTTCGAAATTTACACAATAAGATAATCGTATAACTCACGTAAATACGATGAAGGGACCATACAGAGCGGAACTGGGACCTAAAGTATTACTTAGAAAAAAGTTTAAGGAAATTAATATAATGACATTGCCGTCTCAATATATATTTGAAAACATAATGTACGTAAAAAAAAATAATGTATTATTTAAAAAATTGTGATCGGCATAATGTTAATACAAGAAACAAAGATAAACTTGCTAATCATGTCAGCCGCCTCAATAAAATCACAGCTGACATTCAAGATCTACCCCTTAACAAGTTTGAAACTACAATAAAACGAAAGCTTTATGCAAAGCTTATTATGAAGTATCAGACTACTTAGATGATAAAAATCCGTGGGTGTAAGCCGCTCGCCTATCAGTTTGTTTCAATAATATTATTCTTTAAGCACTTATTGTTAAATTTTATTTTATAATGTTAAAAAAAGAGCGTCCCTCAGTTTCTTGCGTACCTATTCTTCTGAGAGGAACCAGCATTTTTGAATGCGCCTTTGTGATGACGTTCTTCCACAAAGTAATAAAATTCAATCTTATGACGTATTTCAAGATTATGTTACATAACTACGAAATAAAAATATAGGTATTGATTTGATTTGAACGAGGCCTCGACGATCGGGATTAGTCAACGGGTCCGGTGTTGCCACAGCTCATACTGATATGCAGTTTAGTAAATATACTGCAGTTTGTCCGCTTATTCGCACTGCATTTTCCTTATGAATTACTTAAAGTCCTGTACAGTATTACGTACGGATCTTTGCCGTTGTGAAGTTATTTACAGAAAGTGTCGCAGTAGCATAAAATTGAGAAAAAGAACAAGTCAGATAACTCCCGTTACCCGCTCGCGCGTGCGGCCACTACTACCCTTCGCTGCCCACGCGGCGGTACCTGCGCATTGATCATTCGCAGGCAACTCAGAGCGGTAAAGATCCGTGCGTCGTACTATAAATGTCTTTGCATAGGCAATTAATTATAAGATTGTAATATATTTCAAAATCAAAAAGTTTTTATCTATACTAATATTATAAAGCTCAAGAGTTTGTTTGTTTGTTTGAACGCGCAAATCTCAGGAATTACTGGTTTAAATTGAAAAATTCTTTTTGTGTTGGATAGTTTATTTGTTGAGGAAGGCTATAGGCTATATGTATAAAATAATACTATCTGTTTGTCTGTCTATTCGAGCAAATCTCCAAAACGGCTAAACTGATTTTGAGGAAACTTCACAGATGTGGAAAGGAAGTGGTCAAAAATGACATACACTACTTTTTGTATGTCTGTATGTACGTCCATCTGTCTATTCGAGCTAATCTCTAAAACGGCTACACCGATTTTAATGAAATTTCAAGGGTATGAAAAGGAGGTGGTCAAAAGTGTCATACACTAATTTTTGTCCGTCTGTCTGTCTGTACGTCTGTGTCTATTCGAGCTTATCTCCAAAACGGCTGAACAGATTTTAATGAAACTGTGCAGACGTGAGAGAAGGTTGTCAAGAGTGACATCCAGTTACTTTTTGTGGCTGTCTGTCGTTTGTCCTTACTGATCTATCAGCGTAGATAAAGCCGAAACTACTAAGTCTAGGAAGCCGAAATTTGGAACAGTGGTTTATTTTATAGCCTGAGTATTAATTTTTTAAGAAAGGAATATTTGGAAATTTCAAATTTAATGAGGGAAGGATAGAGGTGATTTGTATGAGAATCTTTGTTCTTTAAAGTTAGAAACATAAAAAATTTAAAATAAATAAATAAATAATGACGTGTTTCAGGATTTTTGGATTTTCACATTTTAGGGGTGGTAAATGGGAGATGAAAAGTATGGGAGTACCGGTTTTCTTAAAGGAGTGGGGAGAATGAAGATTGAAAGTTTGAATGGTGGTACCTAATATTAGTTTCAGCAAAAAGTACCTACGTATAAACCATTTCGAAAGTTAATACTACCTAAAACAGGAATGTGTAGTCTACGCAAGCGACGCTGCGGGCGGTCGCTAGTTCAATATAAGATTAACACACTATTAACACACACTTATTGAACGTCAAATGAATTGGTTAGGTGATTAGGTACCGGTTCCAAAACTAGAAGGAGAAGAACCGGCAAGAAACTCCTCCCTGTTTATTTTAATTAAATATATGTTGTTCTTAGTTTAGTTTTTTTTTTTTTATTTTAAATATGCTTACTACTATTACAATGATGTCCATGCATGCGTACTTGTCATTTAAATACTCGCTAATACAATAGTAAGCTTTTTTCACGAGTTGGACTTTAACTTGCTTTGTAAATTGATTTGAATTTAAGTTCAACATTTCTTTAGGAATCTATAACTAATATTATAAAGCTGAAGAGTTTGTTTGTTTGTTTGAACGCGCAAATGTCGGGAACTACTGGTTCGAATTGAAAAATTCTTTTTGTGTTCGATAGTCCATTTATCGAGGAAGGCTATAGGCTATTACATCATATCGCTACGACCAATAAGAGCGTAGAATCAATGAATAATGTTGCGAAAACGGGAAAATTTATACCGTTTGAGAGCTTTCGGCGTGCGCGCTGCGTAAACGGTTGATGTTAAGCAAAAATCATGTATTACGAAAACTTTCCTCTTTAAAAGTTCTAATCAAAAGTCCGCGATGGCATATGTGTATCTTTTAAGTTTGACTTACAATAACCTTTTTATGGCAATCAAATTTGTTCTAACACAATGCACTATTTGCAAAGATGTTGTTTAAACATTATATTAATCCTTATCAAATTAAATAGGTTAGTTATCTTAAGCATTTCATGCATATTATAATTGCCCTTACCATACAATTTAAATCAATATCTTAGCGGTTTTTATCGAAATATTAAAACTATAACAGGAGAAAATAAATTCGTTGTCTGCCTTTGTTCGTTATCTTCTTACTTCCAAACCACGCAATGGTTTTTGATACGATTTTCAGGAATATCTTATTATCGTATAGTCTATTATTCTATATAGTGAAATACTTATTATAAAACTGAAGAATTTGTTTGTTTGTTTGAACGTGCTAATCTTTGAAACTACCAGTCGGATTTGAAAAAATCTTTTTGACTTTGATAACTTAAATCTAGCGGAGGGTTATAGGGTATATAAAATCGAACTGTCTGTCTATTCGAGCAAATCTCCAAAACGGCTTAACCGATTTTGATGAAACTTTACACATATGAAAAGGCTGTAGTCAAAAGTGACATACACAACTTTTTGTATGTCTGGCTGTACCATCCATCCATCCATCACCATCCATCGTACCATCGTCCATCTGTCTAAACCGATTTTAATGAAACATCACAAGTATGAAAAGAAGGTGGTCAAAACTAACATAGGTTACTTTTTGTTCGTCTGTCTGTTTGTACGTGTATCTGTCTATTCGAGCTAATCTCCAAAACGGGTAAACAGATTTTAAGGAAACTGTGCAGACGGGAAAGATGGTTGTCAAGAGTGAAAGTCTAGGAAGCTTAAATTTGGAACATAGGTTTATTTTATAACGTGAACATTTAGTTAAGAATGGCTTTTTTAGAAATTTCATACTTAAGGGTGGGAATGGAGGGACTTAAATAATAAATAAATAACATATACATGACAACAACGTATGCCCGTTGAATGACGTGTTTCAGGGTTTTTAAATTTCCACATATTAAGGGTGGGAAACGGGAGGTGAAAAATTGTATCGGTTTTTTTAAAGGGTGAGAGGGGAATGAACATTGGAAATTTGAATGGGCGTAACCAAAATCGGTTCCAGCAAAAAGTACGTATAAACCATCTCGAACGTTAATAGTAGGTACCTATAACAGGAATTTGTAGTCTACGCAAGCGAAGCTGCGGGCGGTCGCTAGTTTTATTGTAAAAACGAATGCAATATCCCATGAAAGAATTACAACCATTGAGAGTCTGAACCTGGGAATCGATAACATATGTTTATGTCTTGTATTTAAGTTGTGGCCATCATCATCACCCTAGAGAAAGCATTAAGTTTTTATGTACATAAATTATATTTTCATAAATGTACTGACAAGGGACTGTCAAAATGTTGCTTTCTCTAAAGTGAGCCTTCACACTATCTCTAGATTTTAATTTATATACAGCTCGAATAGCCTTTTTCCGCAGATTAAATATTGTTACATATGACATTATGCTATGAAAGTAGCTAAAATAAACCAGCCTCGCTGAGGCACATCGGTTAGTCTTCTTATTTGCCTGATTGCAAAAACAGCAGAGCTCAGTTTACCAGCCACTCTCATGAGGACCCCATTGTAAATTTGCATCTATAGTAATGCCCAAGAACAAGAACACAGTTTCATTAACCAAACCAATACCATAAACAATTTTAGCCACGCAAACGATTACTCGAGATAATTACCCAACCAAAGTTACCTATATATTCCTTTCTGTTTTATATAACACTATTATGGTTGTTAGGCTTCAAATAGAACGGAAAAACCGTCCCTTCCAAAATAAGTAATTTCGTATATGTTTACTTTTTATTTAGAACATATTGGCGCTTGATTAATTTACAAAATAAAACCAAAAACATAATTCGCAATCCCTTTATTGTTAGATGAATTCCTTACTAGTAATGCGTAGACTTAGATTGTACGTAATATAGTATACAATTATTCAGTACAGATTTTTTGACAATATTTCCCCACGTGCGATCCATCAGGTGTTAACATTTACATACAAACGCTGTTCATTGTATTTCAGAGTCAAAGACATAGATAAGATCTTCAGTTTATTACCTCTATATTTTATACGTTAAGCTCCTACAAACTCACACTTGGGGTCTTTTGTAATTATTATAGTCTTTTGAATTGACTTCTTTCCATTTTTTTTATATATCTTTAAGTTTTAACTATAACATTTTTTTTTAAATGAAAGCTGGTGGGAAGATTAAGCGAAGCTCTTGAGAAAATTAACAATTATTGAAGTTTAATTTCAACCGCCAAAAATTATGAATTATAAAAGGAAGAGTTACTGCTTATAACCGACCTGTAATAATAAACGCTTTGTGCATTTATATGAATACATTTTAAAATTATATAGAACTTATGACGGTGTTAGGAAACTATTAAACGTCTTTACTTTGGCACATTATACGATGCTGATGGTTGAAAAAAAAAAATTATATGAGAATTCATGAATGTACTGAAACGTTATTTACGCAAAAGGAAAGTGAACAATTTGATAAAAAATTCTTAATAAATTATAAGATTTTTGTTTCGAAATAAGTTTGTACCTATAAGTAGAATGTATACCTACACCGTAAATACATAGATATTTAAAATTTATTTAATGTATATGCATACATATAATAAATACGAAATAATGATATGTCATTAGATATATTTCGTTGATCACGCGAACATCACATTTTTAACTATACACAATGGCAAATTAATGAACATATTTATAACACACGTTGGAAAGGGACTGCAGAGTGTACTACTATAATATGAATCTGCTCATCTAGTACATTAAAATTACGAAAAAATAGATGAAAATAAAATTGACTTAAGGTGTAGTAACGCGCGGGAATAGAACTATTTACCTACTAGGTTATGAAAGTGACGTGTTTTAGACACCCAATATTATTTATTTAGTTTCTGTTATCATCTGAAACATTTTTATGCCAAATTTCAGAGACGATTTCCACGCAACTTGAAGAAAACTCGACGTGCAGATTCCGTATACAGCGGCCCTAGAGTCCCCTTTCAACTTGTATAAATGTGCCAAACAGATAGCCATTATATTTTATATCAAGGAGTAAAAAATTCCTAAAAAGAGTTTTATATATCATCTATTCTTATACATCATATGGCACCAATTACACATAATTAAGCTCTTAGATGAGCTTTTAATGGTATACTCACTGGTCTTTACTTAAGAGACGGAGCAATTATTACGAGAAGTAACATTAAAAATTTATAATATAATCATATATATATATGTATCAGATTAAACTAGATGTATTGTCCGATTAGGTAAAACTTTCTTAATACTAAGTGAACAACGAGCATATTAGAAATATTTCGCTTAAAAACTTTCAACGGATCCTATATATATATATTTTATTCTTGACATAACGCACAATCGATTTTTGGAAAAACGTCGCCGCGGCAGAATAAAATCAAAGTACCGCTTTTCATACTTAGAGAAACATTCTTTCGATTTCAAAAATCTTTTTTTTTTTTTAATTAATATTCTTCATAAATACCGGTTCGATAAATACACAAATGCATTTTTAAGCGGAACACTTATCAATACGAACACCACAGAAATACATTCGAGTCTGTTTATACATTAGTAGTTAATCTAACGCCGGGGCCTTCGTATGGGCTCATCCGCTTAAAACTGCCGTGGAAAATCTGAAAAAAAGAAATAACGTAAGTTTAATTACATTTTATCTAAATTTTTCGTAAATCGTTCAGTTTCGAAAGGTCAATATTTGTCTCTGTAAGATGACGCCGACATTAATATATTAACATAGCACTTGCACATGGTCCACTGATTTTTAAAGTTATGTGGCAATTCATTGGATAACTCCCCTCCATAGCTCTAGTAATTTCGTTCATAGCCTTTCTATGGATTCAATACGTAGTGATCTTTATAAAGATATCTAGAAGCTTGTAAAGAACTATTTCTTTTACGATTCTTTTTGTATGCATGCCTAAATGCAACTATTGTTGTAACCACAGTGACAGTGATAGCCTGCGTGGACCACACATTTGTATTATTTCGTCTTTAACACACATCATATTAGTGCATACTAATTATATCCAAAGCTAGTTTATTAAAGCTGATCAAAGTATATATTGCTTTTTCCCTATCTATTCTTATGCGCCTTGTTCGTCCCTCTTGCGGTGGAATATGCTGGCTGTTGGGGGATTGAAGCCAAACGTTTCGTCGCGAGCATAGGCCGTCGTCTAAAAGAAAGGGGACTCGACCCCGGTTCCGGTTCCTTCCTGGTACCAAGAATTGCCATTGCAATTCAGCGCGGCAATGCGATGAGCGTCATGGGCACATTTGCGTCGGGGGCGACGAGGGGTGGATTATTGGATTAGTTTTATTTATCATTATAATTATTTTTACTACTATTATTATGTATTACTACTTTTATAATCTGATTAGTGGCCTATAATGGTTGCATAATAGCGTTGCGAAGCAATGCCATGATTGCCCACGTCGCGTTCTAATGTCACTTCTTAAAATATTTGGACTTAATCTATTCTTATTATATTTATTTTTTAAATAGTCTATTTCGTGTAAAATATAAAGATATATCAACTACCAACCTAACGTATCCATAGTGAGCATGAAATAAATTCTGTGAAAGACAATAGCCAACATGACTATTCTTTTAGGTACGGACGACGAAAGTGTTAGGAAAATTAAATCTAGGATTGAACTAATTCTAGAACAATTGTTGTATCTAGGGACGAAAAGGTTCGGCGGGGTTTCAAAGATGTCTATATCGTCCCAGTAAGGATAGAAATCGGAGTATCTTGAACTAAAACAGGAATATGGGTTTCCATTTTGTGCAGCATGAAAAATTAAATTAGCATTAGTACAAAATTCTATTTAAAATGAAAATTAATTTAATATTAAGAAACACAATGTTAGTGAAGATTAACCATATATTAATGTAAACATTTATTATGCTGAAAATTATTTGTATAATAACGACCACAGAAATGAGAATAAGTTAGAAATGTTATGTAGGTGGTATTCGTCTCCTAAAAACTAAACGGGGTCAGATGAGTCAATTACATACTGCCTAGTGCATGTATAGCATATGTTTGCTTAAGCCAATGTTTTTATTTATCGTTTAGCGAATCATAGTTCAAAAAAATAAACAATAATTCTGTAAAAACCCAATACCAACTTTTCCTAAATTACATTATATATTACAGGCGATATGACTATTGGAGAATTATAATAAAAATCTGATATTCATAGTACATTTTGTTAGACAGTATGTAAGCGATTAATACTTTTACCAGCAAAACGATTTCTCATAAAAGAATCCGATGTTATTTGTTTCTATACGAACATGTTAAAAACAAGCCTATTTTGAATTCATTGTGGATGGATTTTTCTTGCATTGGTAAGACAAAGAGCTTATTCATGTTTTCGCGCCGCACCAGCGCAGGCGCACCGGTTCGTACGAATACAGACTTGCCAATTTTCGAAGGGAAGATAGAGGAAATATGCGTTTGTGTGTAACAAAACGAGACAACTGTCATAATACGTAATTAATAAGTCTTTGACCGTCTCGAACTTATTTCATAATAGGTCCAGTACAGCGCAGAGAGAATGTAGTGAACATAGATGGATAGGTTATTTTAGTAACATACTCGCGACAACGCTGGGTGTTACGGCCTGCGACGGCCACAGCCCCCAAGAGGATCCCGCGATCCATATTCATTAGTTCGATCTGTTGGATGCAACCAACCAAGCCTGGCAGGTTGTTGTAGTTCAAACTTTCTGGTATACCACCTGTAAAAAAGATTACATTATTAGCGTAATAAATATACCTTCAAGAAACAATTTAATGATAGATCAAAAATAAACAATCTCTGTGAATGCTTAACCGCGCATCGCGTATTCTCATCAAATGTTTTTATGCGTCATTTTCTTGACGTTTCATATCTGACGATGAAATATGCCTATATATTTCACAAAGAGACCATGATAGTTATAGGTACCTTATCATTTTATCACTTATTAGTTATAATTTTAAACTTTGTATTTTTCTCTAGCGTCACAACGCAACATGTGCCTGTTTACTTGTATCTGGTGTAACGTACAGCATTCGCGCATAGTGGCTCGATTCTAGGACCTTTCCTCTTTTGACGTGGGTACACGTCTATGTTTTCGTTTGTAATATGGGGTGATTTCGTGAACAGGTTATGCATCAATGCATCATGAACACGCCTCATGAAAAACCTAAATCTCGAGTGTTCCATGAACTTACCAATATAAACGTTAGAGTCGGCATTCATCACACTGGAGAAACCTATACTGTTACTGTATTCCGTTTGCGAGTTAACAGTCAACATCACGCCCGAGTCTCGGAATTCAGCTATGATCTGCGAAATGGAGAAAATTGCGTCATTGTCCTTGAAAAACTTGATCGGCATTTTCTATTAATTGGCTCATTCTATTCAAAGAAAAGTCTGTACACAGGAATACAAAGAAAACTATACTATTATTTGGTGTTTCATTCCTTTGGTGACCGAATTACTACATATTATAAGATGATTCGTAACAGAATCGTTTCGAAAATGAAGCTAGCTTTTAACTGGTGGACCGTTTGTTAATTTTGTACTGGCGATTCTAACGTATGGTATACTCTTCTTTGTGTTCCACTGTACAATAACATGTGTACAATTTAAGTTCACTATAGAATCAGTTCCATAAAGGACCGATTTCTTTGTCGATTTCAAGGTATCGCTAAGGAATACTAGAGACTACAAGTGAAAAACTAGAGACTGCAAGAGAAAAAAAAATATATATATAATTACTTGATGCATCTGTCCGTCTGCGACGAACACTTTGTCGACAGTGATCGAGGTAACTCCGCTTCCCATATCCCATTCCAAATTCACAAAGCCGTCTTGTACTGAAAAAAAAGATCGATTGCTCCATTAGATATGTAAAAGTAGCATTCAACAAATATGTTTCAATAGAACTCGCGTGTAAGAAGTAAACGGCATAGATATATATGTCGTGTTGTGGCGGCGTAGTTACACACAACACAAGCTAGTAATTTTAACAGTTCGTCACTAATTAGGTAGTCACTTGATAGTCACCACATTGAAGCCGAATAATGTATGTGTCATATGAAATGACAATCCCCATTGCACCATTTACAAGGTAAAATTTTAACAACCATCTAAATTTTAATGTAATGATCTTCGGTAAAAAACTGTTAAAAAATCGTTAGTAGATTATGATATTTTCAAGAAGGCGGAGTGTCTGAGATATATATTGAAATGCATAAATGTAGCACCTGTAGACGCGCTTAGAAATTTGGAACACACCTACATAATTTGCGGATATCCATAGGTTTGAATATAAAATAATTATGTTTTTGTTCGACGTCGACCTAAATTAATTTCGAAGGACCTGGCGGGAGTTATTGCAGGACAGTTGGAAAAAGAAGGGAGGTCGACAACCCACTTACTTGACAAGCAGCGCTGCCTCTCCTCAGTCCAGTACTGGAGCCGTCTTCACAACATCGAAAATGAAAGTTCATCCACACACAAACAGTTTATAATGTTCAAAATAGTAATTCGGCGGTATCACACACGTTATACATAAAATTATATGAGAGCGGAGGTTTATTGATGCGTTTCAAGCGCTAGCGGTTTTGCGAGTGTTTTTTTTTGTAGCGCGGGTATATTGCTTTTTTTGATTGTGTGAGTTGTCTTGGGTTCCGGGACTTTAAGGTGGGAGAAAATAAGGTAATAACTTTGGAAAAGATAAAAAAAAAGGATTTCGAAGCGGACTATAATTTTGGCGGCGACAGCACCAACTTTATATGTTACACAGTTGTATTGAAATGTTTTTATTTCAAGCAATACGTCGTAGTTTTCTGACATAATATGTTACATGATTGAAAGCTTATCTTTGTTAAAAACTGAATAAGGTTTATTCAAGACAGCTCTAGTGATAGCGTATCTGTTGTAAAGGATAACTAGTTAGATAGTACCATCTATGACAAAGTGTAACAAGTAACTCGAATTCAGTTTATTTTGCTGCATCTATTGGATATTTGATTGACAACCACAACTTCACTACTTTTTTTTCAGTGTTTATTATACCAAGTTGAATAGAAAATCACAAAATCGAAATTGAAGGTATATTCGTGTAACTTTATTGTTGATGCTGTTTTTTTAAAGGCAGTCTTTTTAATAATAATAATACCTCAGACATCCCACACAGCGCCATCTAGTTCCAAACTAAGCAAAGATTGTACTATGGATACCAGACAATTGCAATGAATACTTAAATAATCTTTATAACATTATTTTTTTTACACCCAGACACGGAATAGACATATTCATGCACACAAATATTTATCCCGGGCGGGAATCGAACCCGCGACCCAGGCTCCGCAGTCAGGGTCTTTAATCACTCGGCCAAACGATCATCAATATTAATAATGAACTGTGTTCCTTATTATTTATATTCGTCTTACCTAAAATATTTTCTCGAAAGATAATACTCGTAAAAATAAAGAAGTCGCTCTTCATATGTAAGTACATGTTATAAGAACGTTCATTTTAATAAATTGAATAAACACGTCATGACGCTTGTTTATTCTATGGCGATAGCATAATTGTGCCACAGAACGGTATTCGTGCGTCGTGTGTGATTGATGTATTGTAATACGTATAATAATAATACTACGTTACGCATTCAAGTAAAAGAGACAACATTATACAAACAACAGAATCATGTGAAAAAAAAGAGAAAGATATATAGCCGTCTGGTTCCGATGATTCCCGATTCACGAGCGTGACCGAAGCCGTATAATGTGGTCTTTTCTCTAGCACGATTAAATTTAATAGTGTTATTTTTTTTTGTCCTTTTTTGGATGGCGCTTAGGCTACATCTATCTATAGTGACAACCGATCTATACGTAGTAATTATTTTTGGCAAACGGCACATTATGTTAAGTTAAATATTAGCTCAAAGTCTTGGACGATGACTTATTCCAACTCTTCAAGAATCAAAAAAGGGGATTCCATAGTAAACGATGCTTTATATAATTGATCTATTTGTAACGGTTACAATGGAAATATTTTTACCCAATACATAAAATAGCCACGAAAATCATAATATAAAGTCGAATCCGAAATTTTTTAATTGTGATAGGTATATAGAATACTAGTGAAGCCAATCAGGGTACTGTTCGCAGTTGATTTATTTTACTTCAGTTAATTGTTATAAATTATATACTTACTTTTTAATAGTATAAAGTCGCCTTTTCCTATGGGAGCCAAAGTTTCTCTCTGGTATAGCAATACGCCGTCACCAATTGTATGCACTAAGAGTGCTATAATGACAGATTCATCTGCAGATCGTTCGTGCCGTAATAGGTTAGCTGGTAACTCAAGGTAACCGTTTCCGTTGAAACCCACACTCTCCCGAAGTTCAAGATCTGCAAATCAATAGATTAGAACTGCGTTAAAACGATGACAAATATAAAATTAAAATACAAAAAAATCGTAGCCCATAGTTCATAAAACAATAATAACAATTTAATAACGTGACAGTTTAGCACATAAAATGCTACAGTTACTATTATTATAAATTTATAATGGAGTGATGAGATATTGTTGGGAAAATAGTTCTACTAACTCGCAAGGAACCAAAATCAATACAAATTTTTCCATTTTTTTTTTTAATGTCTAATTTAATTATTAAACAGATTAAATTCCGAAACTTTCGAGTGCACCTTGCAATTTTTAGCAGCAAAGCAGTGAGAAGAAAAGTATGTAGAAAATTTCATAAAATAGATCTCATGTGCAAAAAACCTTTTACTTTGAGATGTAAAAAATATGCGTCAAATATTTTATATAAATCGAAATCATGAGAACTATACTTTGTATTATTGTACTAGCTTTCACCTAAAGATAATGGATATTATATTATACTATATAGGGAGTCGGTAAGTGGAGGTCTAGAAAAACTTGTGGCGACCGTATTAACGAAATCTTGAAGGACCAATCATGTACCCGAAATCGACTTATTCTGCATGAAACGTCGTCGGTGACGATAATGAGATATGTAAGACCCGTACTAAACGGGTATCTGCATTTTTTATCTTCCTTTGTGCAAAAGACCTGAGTTTATGAATCACAGATGTACTTAGAGATGCTGCGTCGTGATCAACAAAAAACTTGGTCAAAAAATATACGCAAGAGACGCGTAATACTTGATATTCGTACTAGAAAACCGAATAAAGATGTGTAATTTAAGAAAATGTTTAAAACAAACAATGAAGATGCCGTATGGTCTTTCTAATCATCGAGCCAGTCACTTTGCTCACGTTTTCGATTCTTTCAAAAATTGTGACCCTTCATCTTGATGATCCTGCTATCTAAGTTATGAATATAATTCACTTACGCATTTGACAATTGACGCCAGCGAATCCTAGAGGACAGTCGCAAGTGTAATTCCTATTATATGCATCAGCTTTGCATACACCTTCGTTACGACAGGGGCGAGCGGCGCAGGGATTGCCAGCATTCGGCTGTCTCATCGGTCGATATGATGTCCTTGCTTCACAGTATACCCCCGTGTAACCAGGCGGGCAAGTGCAAGTCGTGGATTCAGGTGACGTGCAGTAACCACCGTTTCTACATTGGCTGCATATAGTTTCCACCTGCGATAGACCAGTTTCTTGCTATCGTGGAAATGGGTGAAAAAAAAAATAGTTTAAGAGAAACAAACAGAATAAATAGTACATTAAATAAAAACTGAGTGAAATAGTAAAAACAAAGTATGAAACTGGCGTTTGAAAATATTAAAAGAAATAGAAATGACATGAAAATAGGAACACAAAAAGGTTAAGAAAAGAACATATTGGCTGAATAAGTTCATATTAATTCATGATACCATAATGAAAAAAGAAATCACGAATAATAGTTTAATTTCTATCGAATTATATTGTGACTAAACATAATATTGTTGAATACGTTCAGTTTTTGTCGTATTTTTTTGTCCAATAGCATCACCTAAATTTTTAAATAGTTGATCTAAATAATACAACACAGCGCGAGAATAAACAGACACTATTAAAAAATATATATCACGAATATTACCTCAGGGACGTCGCCTCTCTCAAACTTGCTGCATTCTTGAACGTTAGCTGATTGTATTGACGTGTTAACTATGTCGATAGATTGCCCCAAAAGAGCGACCTGTAAATTTAATCACGATTAATACATAAAATATGACAAAAACACATATTTAGGGACTACGTGATGGTAATTTGATTATTATTAAACGCTCTGTTTATGATTCGCGCGCGATGAATTAAGCTGAGGTTAGCAATAATTTGACATACTACACTGTCTTTGTATACTTGCGTAGTTTCAAGGGAAAGGGTTAGATAATTATTAACTCATGCAGCAATCGACTACGCTTTTTTTTGTTAATGCTGCGGGAAGTGACTTTCTAGTCTCGCTATGAGGGCTGCTTAAACGCTGTAGAAGGAGAGTGCGAAGGCAGGCGGTCTACTTTGCTCCACTCACACGCACGCAACTCATGTGGCATATTTTCGAAATACATTTGGTTTATTTTATTGTATCAATTTTAATTTTTACTACAAATACGTTTTGTAATTTTTGTATGTCTCTGCTAGCAACACTTTATTATATTTAAGTTGAATTTATATTACAGTTTATATCTCACTATAAAATTGCGTGGTGCATTCTACATTGCTCATATATATTGGTGTAAAGAAAGCAAAAATTGAGAATTGGATCTAGCATTACAAAATATTTATAAAGCAATATCATTGGAAAAACATTTGATTACTACTTAATTCCAAACAACAATTATTTGTGTATTTTTGTATAACACTTTTTTGTATTTGCACAACCAGAATCTGGCTAGTGACATACTTCCGATAGATTGTACGTCATTGTGATTACGCGCGAATATTTGGGTCTAGAACACACAGTAATTGTTTATTTTAATAAATATATTAAACAAATTGTTGCTATTTAGTTGCCAATCTAGTAAGTATAATATACTTTTACAATATACACTCAAAATAACATTTTAAAAAGCACAAAGAGAATATTGGTGCATTCTTAGAAATATTAGTAGAAGAAAATAATTATGAAAGCGCACACTAACATCCTTAATGCAACCACTGAACCCGCCAGTGACTCCTGTGTCCTTATTCAATATGATTGAATCGTCGTAACCGCCCACGAACATTGGCGTCTCCCATAGCAGTTCCTGTAACAATATCAATTAACAATTAACAGATACTTCATAAACATTTATACTATACACAATAAGGAACTCTATTTGATTAGACCGTTTAGTTATGACACATTTCCTTTGTCAGCTAAAGTGTCAATCGTAAGTTAAGGACAAAAGTTAAGTTAAGGACAATTAAATGAGTCCAAATAAACGTTTCTGAATTGGGCAGTAATGTGAGTTATGAAACAACCACTGTTTTTATTAGATATTAGCGAGCTTTCGCGGTCCCGCCCACGTGGACTACTTGTTTGTTTATATGGTATTTAAACTTAATCTCTTCTCAATGAGGTAAAGGTAAGATTCATTTCTTTTCACCCTCTTTTATATTTATTGCTCTTTTTTCGCTCTTCGTATGTGATTTCAAATTTGAAATGAGGATCCCGCGATAAATAAACTCATACTACGAAAAATCTTTTATATTGAAATCACAGACAGACACATCTATTTTATTTATATGTATACATAAAAAGTAATCCACTAACTAGTCAAATCATTCTAACTACTTAATGAAAATTAAGAAAAACAACAAAAATCAAAATAAATTTGAAATGCTATGTAAAAGTGAGGCACTCAAATCGTTTATCTGAACCTAAGTGCGGCGACATGATGGCAATCGTCTGAATGTAGATTGATTGTAATATTTATTTATAATTTACATTAAATATTATAAACAATACGAAAATGCTATTTACAACAAAATTTTGTTCAAACTTATTATTTATGAGCAACATTATAACATTATTAAAAAAAAATGAACGATTAGTACAATTTAATCACAAGCATTTTTATCATTCATATATTCTTTTAAATTGTAATATACTTTAGACATTAAAAGTCGAATCTTGAATTTATTTGTTGAAAATTCTATAATATTGCTAGGAAGTTTTTTACACAATTACCTTTGAATGGATAACTTAATTTATGGAGCATGGTAATGGGCACTGTGAGTTTATGATTATTCGTAGTGTTGTCTGTGTCATAGGGTTAACATTGTATATATCACTATTCTTGTTAAATTTGGCGTTATTTTGATGAACATATATTTTCATAAATATACCGACTATGCCCTGTCATTATATTCATTTCTTTGAATTTATCTTAAAGGGAATCTCTAAGGCCCATTTTATATATAGCACATATAGCTCTCTTCTGTAGAATAAAAATATTATTGAGACTGGCAGTACTACCCAACAACAAAATATATGACAATATTGTGGAAGTAACTGAAACGTACCAATCGTGCTGTCGCTATGTCTATGAATTGACGATTTTTTTACTGCATAAACTGCGGAACCAGGTTTGTTTGAAAGACTAACTATATGAGGGCCCGATTGGAGCTTGGCATCCAACGTTATACTTAGAAACACCGTAGTATCAACCATATCCAATTCTTCATTTCCAATCGTTATGCTTGGTTTAGTGTGTACATTACATTACATTTATTTATTTTACAACAAGGTAGATGTTTTGATTATACACTTCTATAGTAGAGTGCATAAACATATGTAGTAAATCATAATTACAAAAATGTAAAATTTTAATATGTCGGTCTTACAGGTAAATAAATGCAAAAGTTCTCAAATGTATATATAAAGAATTGAAAGATAAAATCATTTGACTGATTTAATTTTATGAAAAATCGCACACATTCCGGAAGCTTCGGTTGTAATAAAGTCTTTGTAGGGGTATAATTTAGGAAAACAATTAGCAACAAAGCAACGACAACAATCAATGGACAACGCGGTTAGCTGTCTTCGTTTTTAGCTATGACAGTCGATGGCATAGGTTCTCGTGAAATATATTTACGTTATAGCAACAAGACTAAAACAAATATATCAAATGATAACTTACGGTGTTAGACGAAGGTAGAAGGGCATTAACATCGTCGACCATGTCAACTTTCATAGAAATTGTATCGGCAAACTTCGATATATAAACTTCGGTCCATTCTTCGGCACGAATAGGGTTTGTACTTCTCAGTATAAAAGGTCCAGACGCTGAAACCAAACAATAATATTTTTACGACCTCTTGAGTTTTACTATTGTGCCACAATTAAACTACGTTTATTGTACAAAAACACAACGAATTAACGGCGCAACACGATTTAAATTACATATTACAATTCACACGTTAAAAATAACAATAAAATGCCAGTTGCTATATTTTTCATTTATCCTTAATTTTAATCTTATGTCACAGAAGAGAACTGAAGGGTTTTTAAGCACGTCGTCTTATAAAGGGATGAAACTCGTTCGTTTTAATTGTACAAAAATTTTATTATATTTACTGCACAGTATTTTAAATAAGCATGTCAACGGCGGCTAATTAAGTTTGGTCATATCTTTCTGGAATACTTTTAAATAGCAAACCCATCCCATAAACTATACAATTTATTGTAAGGCGTCTTGTTTGGTTCCGTGTCGTTTGGTATTAGTTTAAATAATACTTACGGTCGCCGAGATCTAATCTAAACTCCAATCTTCCGTCTTTGACAGCTAAAGACATGAATTTTCCAGGTCCACGAGCGGACTCGGCGCAGTACATTATGATGCCGTCAGATACCGGCGCGGCTGCTTTGATCTTCATATTCATATGGAACACTCTAGACATTCGCGGCGTATTTATTGCTAAATAACCGCTGCCGGAGAAAGCCGGATATTCTATGTTTTGACGAATTTCGCACCTGAGGAAAAAAAATTATAATAACGAAAAATAAAATTACAGTAACCTCTTATTGGCATTAGCTAACTGTGAGACAAGAACCACCCACTCCAACTCTCTATATACAGGATGAAATTTTAACAACCATCCAAAAAAATTCTAGATGTTAGGTATCATCAAATAGACCTCATTACGTAAATAATATAGGTTATATTTTTATTAATAAATTATTTTATCTACAGTGTTATTTTAAAACGTTTGGTTGCCATTTTTTTCACGACGCGCCCCAAACCTTGAGACCGAAGCGGGTCGAAGCGTGCAGCGGGCGTGAAGGGTGACGAGAGTTATTGGTTTTTTCGGGAAAGGTTTGTGTAGTCATATCTCAATATTTAACTATTGAACGATACTAAAAGGAAACAAGACGGCCATCGGTTTATTACCAAAGATAATTATATTAAAATTTGGATGGTTATTAAACTTTCACCTTGTATTGAGTCTACAACAGTTGGAAGATGCAAATGGAAGTGTATAGTTATAATGCTTTTACCATATCGGGATAGAATAATATCGACTAATATAATATTAAAAACAACACATTTCTCTATAAATACAAGGTCACACTTGACCATAACAAACACTAAAAACATAATCTAAATTAGTTAAAAAATATGATTCATTTATATGTGCTTCTCCTTATAACGAAGTGGGGGTGCGATTTTTTCTGCTTATCCCGTAATGTAGGTAGGGTATCATTGTAAAGCTATTTTAAAATGAAATTCCATGAATAACTTTCTCTTTCAGCCCTCCGTTTCTGAAATGTTCACCCCCAAATAAACTTTTCCCCGTACACCTCTGCTGACATTTCTAAACGATATCATTTACAAATGTAAATTAATCTTGTAAGTAGATAGTGAGTAGGATATTGAAACAAAATTATTTTTAACAAAAAACATTATTTTCGAATAATTAAAAAAAAAACACTAAATCCGAAAAACACGCGAAATATGCATAGAGCTATATTTATTACGGAACCCTATACCACAAGTGGATCACCACGCACTTAAGTGGTATTCTTTAAAAAAAATCATTAGTGTTTATTGCGAACGTTTGATCTAAAATAATAATAAAATAATTATTTTATTTAATAATTGTATTTAAATAAATAATATTGCAAAAAATGTCTACTACCTTATTTTAAATCAAATTTAAATTTAATGCGTGTATTTATATTTTCACTGGGTATATCACTTCAGTATTTTCACTGGGTATATCAAGATTATCTTCCCTGGAACGATATCCTAGCGGTGGATCGTCAGCATCTGTCTCCAATCGTTCTTAAAATTTACGTTTTCAATGTCAATTACATTTTTAAATAATGTACGACAATCACCTACCTAGCCAGGGAATATATTGATAGCACAATTCACCATGGTAACTGCGTGGTTGATTTTTTAAGAGCATATTGCGACCGGATGTCGATTTTGATACTTTTGTATTTCATTTATAAAAAACATTATGTCGACATAGTTAATGTTAATAAATAAACAAAATAATAGAGACAAACTCACCTCTTTCCAGTATAAGTGATAGGGCATGAGCATTTGAAACCTTCGGGGGTATCTAAGCAGCGACCAGGGCCGCATAAGCCAGGACGGCATGCGTCATCGGTACGTGCACAGTCCAAACCGGCGAATCCATTTGGGCATATGCATAAGAAACCGCGAGGGTTTCTGGCCTCCTATTGTGATGAATAAATAATATTACAATCGCTACATATTATAAAGTCTTCTGCCGCGTCTGTCTGTCTGTATGTCTAAGCGCGGTAAACTTAAAAACTACCAAACGGATTGGCATATGGCTGACACCAATGGACGGAGTGATTCAAGAGGAAGGTTAATGTGTATAATTTATTATGTTTTGTGCAAATTAGTTGAATTAGTTGATTATTGTTGAAGACGTCGAAAAAAATCTAGCCGACTGGGAGCTTACATCGAAAACGCTGTCTAATCCCTTTGAGATTTAACAAAATAATGTATGAAAGAATTATTTCTTTTTCATAAGACTAAAGAAAAGTCCGTGATGGCGTATGTCTATCTTTTTATAGCTTACTATACTTATTTTTATGTTTATAAAAATAACGTATATGATACGGTGATTGGAAAGCAATTTATACGGATACAGTATTAATCCTTATCAAATTAAATACGTTATTTACCTTTGGCATTTCATGCACATTATAATTGCCCTACATCATACAATTTAAATTAATATCTTCGGAGTTATCGCGAAATAAAAACCATAGCGCGACAAGCGCCCGAGCCGGGCGGCCGGAGCCTCACGCCGGCGCTAATGCGACACCGGTCATGTAAAATTAGGCAGAAATTATCAATGTTGTATACAAAGAAATAGTATAGTTTGTTTTTATGTATTTATTCTTTACCTTTTCAAATATTTATAGAATTGGAAATAAAATACATTAAGAATACTCCAAGTACGATGAACTTACGTTCCATTTAAATCTAATTGAATGCAATCCACATGTTCGACGCAACGAGTTAATAGGACACTACGACAGAAAAAATACTACGGCTTATATGTTCTGTTACCCGTGCGAAGCCGGGGCGGGTCGTTTGTTAAATAATAAAAACACAAATTTCAATACATACAACATAAATGTAGTCATTAACTACTCTTATGCAATAAGTCCTTATCCAGTCAAAATACGCACAAAAAATTTATTTCTCATCAATAGATATACAAAGGATCCAAAGGATAACATGAAAAAAAGAATAGCTCAATAATTGTAATCTTCAACAAATTATAATGTATTGACCAAGTGTATGCCTATTCTAACGCTGCACATGGCCACAATAAAAATCTTTTAAAATCTATGAAAACATGAAACGCCGCGCCCCGCCGTAATAGTAAGGACAGGCATCCACGAGCAGCCGCTGCCGGCGATGTAACTTTTTTAACGTCAATTTGCAACAGTTTTCATACAAAAATTAGAAGCCAATCTTATTTTTAAATCAAAACTACGGTACTTTAAACACTATCGCATACTGTCATAGCGAGCGGCTGCAAGTCGTTGCTAGTTTATGCCCGACATAATGAACCTTGTCTTGCATGCCCTTATTTTCAATATTCACCTGACATACGCCATTGTTGAGACAAGGATTAGGCGAACAAGTATCACATTCACCAACATTCTCTTGGTCCCACAATTCTTCCATTATGTTCTTCTCTTCTCTGCCCAGTATCAACATGCTCACGCATCCTACGTACCTGATAATTTATATTTAAATTATTAAAACAGTGTGTTTAAAATACTTATTGCTTACTTCACTACACTGTAGATGTTGCAGAAGAGAGGCCGCTTAAAAAATAGCTATGACGAATCGCCTTCGTGTTACTGTTCGTTTTATAGCTGAAGAAGTAAAGATTTCGACAGAGAGTGTCTATAATGTTATGCACCCGTAACTGGGTGCTGGGTGCCAAGAATGTTTACGGACACGCAGAAACAAACCACGACTGAGAATTCGCAAAGCTATTTGGATTTGTTACAGTAAGACCGAATCCTGACCGAATTTTGGCTCGAATCATAACTATGGATCGAACACGGCTTCACCATTACGACCCTGAAACCTTCCGAGAGCCATAAGAGACCGTTATCTCCAACTCCTAAGAAATTGAAGGCAAGTAAATCCGCCGCCGCCGGTGCGATCATGAGCTCTCTTTTCTGGGACAGCCAAGAGGTGGTAATAATTGAATACCTCAATCATGGAGCCGCTATTATGACGACTTTATATACAGGACAAATATTAACGCCCCCATGCACGAGTCCATAGTCGCGATGGCTGCCATTGGAGATGGATTGCTTTGAATTGATTGAACGTATTCCGTATTCAGTATTTAAATTTTTTTTATTTCTTTCCGCGGTTGAAAGAGCACCTCAGGGGTCAAAAATTTGAAGACGATAAGGGAGTGGTCGCCGCAGTACACGATTTTTTAAGAGGCTCGGGATGGAGAGTATTTTAGTAAAGATATTTTAAGTTAAAAAAGAAAAGATGCGTCGAAAAACAAAATACGTATTTTTAAAAGATAACTACGTCTTATTCACTCTCGCTTCTTATTGGAGATCCCTTATATGTACTACTTAACGAATTTACAATTTTAGCTGTTATTTTCATATTTTATTGTAACGTTTGCAAGTATAATTTTTGATAATACTTACCCAGTAGCAGAAATGGGGAGCTGTGCATAATCTGGTACACCACCTATGTACATAGGCTCGTTGAGTTCGAATACCAGCCATCTTGAATCGCTAGGTGCGTTGGCTGTGATTGGTCCAGTATTGTCTACGTCCATTGTAACTAAAAAGAGAAAAAAATCTAGTATTTTTAAAATCATATAACCGTTATTTTGGACTACATATATTATTTATTACATCACAAGTTCATGCCTTTCCCCAAAGTGATAAACTGAGTCTAGTTTCAATTGGTACAAGCCATACAGACTTCTCTTGTTTCATCTACATTCGTCATGAAATATATACCATATCACTGCAGGGAAGAAATGAAATATATATATACCTTTCATTTTAAACAATAAGAAAATTAACATTCATAATTACGAGAAAAATTTCAAAATTTCATGAAATGCGGTTCAATAATAAACAACTTTGTGGGCCTAACGACTCAAAATAGATTTAGATTTCCTGTTTAAGGTGTACAACTAAACCAAAAAAATTAAAACTCAAAACCATGGGATTTTTTAAAGTAGATGATGTGATGTCGATGAAGTACATAGATAACGTAAGCGCACTGCGTAGTGACGTTATACCATATTATTACCTATTTCATACATTTGTATGAGAGTTTATAATGGTCTAATTTTATTTATTAAACCTTACAATAGAACTTGCTGACCCGCCGGTGTAACGTCGGATGTAGAAGCTAGTCCTTAATAAACGTTGAAGACATTTTTCCACTCACCTCTTGTGTTGATCCTACTAATTCTTATTGTGTGCCATGTGTTTAGCTGCAGAGGTCTGTTTCCTTTCACAACCAGTGGTCCATCCCCGAATTCCATTGTGAACTGGGGTACTCCTGATACCAATTCTAGAGCCATGTAATCTCCCTCTCTTCCTTGCTTCTCACTGTTATATAAAATCAGTCCGTCGCCGCCTAGAAATGTTAGACTTCGTTAATGAATCTATATGTATTAGAGGTTGGGGTGGTAAGACTTGGAATAAATAGGTTGTTGTTGACATTTAGACAAGAAGCCCGTGTCCAGCAGCGGACGTTTGGCTCCTGAGAGATTTATGTAATGATAGCAAATTTAATGACTACATAAAATGATTCACAAAAAGCATTATTTTGCTTATTTTCCAAAAATAATTTTATTATGAGTGTCCACTTCAAATGATATATCTATAATAGGCATTGATATAAAAATAAATAAGAATTTGCTCATTTCATAACAGGAAATGTTTTTTTATAAACTTCGTTATTTGGACATTATTTTAAGTATATAAAATACTTGTGCCACGATAACCAGCTCTTCTATATCATATTAATACACCGCGTTCGGCTGAACGTAGTCCATAGTTATAGAGTATTCAGAATTCAGAGAATGTTTAAAATTAAATTATTTTTCTCACTTATTTTTAATTCGGTATGCTCTACACACTGTAAGTTTGGACAACGTTCAGCCGAATAGTATATAATATGCCGCGTCTTCAGCTGAATGTAGTCCAAACTTATAGAGCGTGTAGACTTTACTAAACTAAACAAAAAGTTTCCAGTGAACAAATGGCGTAAACTAACGGTTACCGAGAAAAAACATGTTTAAAGATTCATTTTTTGAAGTAAGTCCTTATTAATTACTTACCTTATTTTTTTTTAAAACTTTTTATTTAGTTCAATAAGCTCTACACGCTTTATAAGTTTGGGCTACGTTCAGCCGAACATCCGATATAAAATAAAGCTATCGTTAGTATTATAATATTGACACTATTTATGCAAACAAGAGTTGGGTAGATCAAATAGTAAGTAGAAATATTTTAAATAATGTATTATGCATGGTCAGTGTATTGGTGTGAGTTGTGTATGAGCGTGCACGATAGATATACGTGTGTTTGTAAATCTACATTTGTCAGTACTAATTACAAGTCAGTCAGCTTTCCTATATAACAAATTAACAGAATTTATATGTCTATCCCCTTCAAAGATATACACTAAAAAAACGAGTATCTGATTGATTGAACACTAAAAGCTACAAAAAGGCGTAGGACCTTATGAATAAAATAAAACAAATAAAATAAAATATTAATTTTGGTTTGGTGCCTTGCACATCAGTTTCAAGTAGAGCAAGTGATTTTGGTTGGAAATCTTAGATTTGTACGGTTATCTTGTGTAGAATCATTTTCTGATGTTTTTTTTAGTTCTCGACTGAGTCAGTCAATTGAGTTGTTTTATATGTATGTTTTAGTTTTCTATTGAGTTATATTATATGGAGTATTAGTCGGAGGCGTTTGTTACTACCATAAAAAAATAACACCGACTGCATGATATTGTTTACAGTATTAAGTTTCTTAAAGCGTTCTCGCGGGCTGTGGGATCGTAAAGAGAAGTGGGATAGCTTGTTTCCATCCTTTTTAAGTTCGCTTTTCACGCAATCGGGTTTTTAATAGGTGATCGACTCGTACAATTTACTACCAATAGACATTGAATTGATATCTAAGTCTCCTAATATAAGCTTAATTTAACTGCCAATTGGTATAGTGGTTGGGGATATTTCCGGTACCGCGTGAAACAAATATTTGTGTGCATGACTATGTCTGTTCATGTTTTTACCTATACATTTTGTAAACTCATTACGTATTAGCTACTTATATGTCTATATATTATTATAAAAATACACTTTCGAATGTATGTGGTCTTGTACCCAGAATACAGGCCCAGTTTAGCTTGGAACTAAATGATCGTGTGTCAGATATCAACTATGAATCTATTCAACTTACTCATTGGATTGAAGGCGACTTCAATCTCGAACTGCCTGTAAGGATCTTTGAGTGGGGGCAGAGACAGCCAACCGTATCCGTCGAAACGCGGCACGACGTGTGTCACTCTTAATACAGCTCGCACTTCTATAGCCGCTCTGTTGTTCGAAACGCGGCATACGTATGTGCCGGCGTCTTTTTCCGTCACTCGTTGTAAGTGTAACGTGGGCTGAATTTAATAATAAATTTTAAAACAATTATAACACATCGGGTTTTATAAGTACATCGATTTCAAAAATATTTGCAATTAGCTTTTAATATATTATCTCATATTTGTTAAAGCAAAATTAGTTACTATAGATATGTTATATACATTTGAAAATTCTTTGTTAAATCCACATAACGACATGATTCTCGATATATGAGAAATATATATTTTTTTTATTTATATTTTGGAGTACCCTGTAGTTTTTATCAAACCAATAGACAAATTTATGTTTGGCCTAAATGGAGACAATTATTTTCCTCAGCGTAAGGATTCCATTTTGTGTCTATCATTGGGAGGGTTTGCCAATAATCACCACGCTTGGCAGCCAGGTGGACTGATGACCTAAAGCACCATACCGGGGGTAATTGGATGCGAAAGGCGGAAGACCGTGTGCGGTGGCGAGCCTTGGGAGAGGCCTATATCCTGCAGTGGAGAGACACGGGCTGATGATGATTATGATGAAGGATCTCTTTTTCGTAACTTTGTAACGGGACCCTAAAAAGAGTAATTTACGCATAATTTTTTTTTTCATATTGGTTGGTAACCTCACCTCGTTCGTTCTGACTTCCGAAGGGAACGATAGATACTCTCTCCTCCATTCCACTGATGCAGGTTGTTCTAAATTATGCGTGCAAGGCATATTAACGGAATCGTTCAGCCGTGCAGTATATATGACGTCTTCTTCATTTAACGGCTGCTGAGGACCTTGCGTCACTGTAAAAGTAATAAACATTAAAATATTTGTTAATATTTTTTGAAGCCCAGGAGAATTAGAAAAATGGTAATAGATATTATGTTGGAAAAAGAGTATCGTGAAACTGTGCAATATTGTTTGACAGCATTTATATGAAGTACAGTTAGTCCAACCAAAGCTATTTGTCTGTGCTAGTTTTGGTTCGACTACTTTTACATTTTGTGAGCTCTTCAAAAGCTTGTTTATATAACGTTATGCATTGTATGCCGCGAACTATAAAGTGCTTTAGTAAAAGGGAAATCGATCGCGACAATGTTCAAGTTATATTTAAAAAGAAGCCAATAATAAGAAATTTCCAGTTTCCATACGGCAACAGAAAACTCATACACAAACTAAAACTTCGTTATGCAATGCCTAGCTGAAATTTTTTAACGCATATTTTAGGTTTTTTCTTTTATCAAATACTGAGATGGAACGAATATGGAAACTTGGCATGTCATTTTTTTATTTATAAATTGTATTATTCTTGAATTCATATTAACCAAAAGTCTATTCAATGTTCTCCAAACAATGCGTTTGGTAACGACCATTTGAAAAAGGTAATTTTGTGATTATATATATTGAGTATAACTTATATTTGATCTGGTTTTTGTACGCGAATATGTTATAAAGTGGATGTTAACGAATTCACGCAGATCCGGGCTAACACGTATGCGCTTCACAATATCGAATGAATAACGTTATATACTGTGAGGTTAAGAAAAAAGCAAAACCCAAAGAAATATCTTCATATAATCATCAAACGAAAAATAGCAGGAAAATACTCAACCAATAAAATAAATGGAAATGTTAAAAGCCACAGCGATTTGATGACCTCACGACAAAGATAAACGACCAATATGACAACCACAATTATTTGAATACGTAAAACGTGGCACCGCTTGAGAAATTTAATGAAAAAAAGCGCGACATTTTGATAAACAATTACACTGATATGACATTTTTTGGACCAATATCGTATATGCAATGGTGAGTCCATGTTAGAATGATGACCTTTTTTAACCTTCGATGAATATAAATTACAAATGAATGCACAAAATGACTCCGCAATTTCGATCTCAACGTCGTACTGTCCCAATAAATGTATTAATGTTATAAACGAAACGGCATGAAAAACATGTCATCGAAATGGCTTTTGATTATAATAGCCCATGACAGATATCTATGAAATATATCATTGCACTACGTCACCAGGCGGTTGAGTACTTGTGGCCCAATAGCCGGGCGATTCAGTATCGGTGGGCTCATAAAACATTGTCGTCAACATCATATCAGCTGAAATAAATTAATTGTAACGTGTATAAAAAAAAATAATAATTAAAAAAATAAAACGCAACTTAAGTTAAAATATCATTCTTTTTAATTAATAAAACAAATGTATATAATATGTCGCAGGCGATAGTGAAAAAAAAACAAAGTAATCACATTTCTTAATAATTCGTATATTTTTGGTTTAGTTAATAACTAATAACTAGTTTCCTATTTTTATTTACATACTTGGTATCACTTCCAAAGTGAATTCGTCACTGTAAGACCGCCTGTAAGGATCTTCTCCTATACAACGATAAACGCCGGCGTCGGCTTCTTGGACACTTGGTATTATCAACATAGCACCATCGCCAAATATCTGTCAATGCACAGAAATAAAAAATAGTATTAATTGCAAATGCTGTTCTATTTCAGTTCATTAAAATAACAAGCTCATAAGTTTTTTTTTCTCACTTCACTGAAAATACTGAATAGAGTGCCTTATAAGAAAATCCCCGACACAAAAAGAAACTAACACTTCAGAAGTTTGAAATACATGTTTATTAATTTTCACATGATCTTTATGTCATCGGTTACCGTTAAGTAACTTTAATACTTCAGATTCCAATTCTATTAAATTACATTACATTAAAAAAGGACGGTTTCTTAGCGGGCGGTGACTCCTTTAAGGAACAAAAACAAATTTTAAATTAACTAGCTTTCCGCTCGCGGCTTAACCAAATAATTAATTTCTTAGTTTTAACTTTAAGAATGACGGAAGTCTGGGTTAGATATCCAAAAATCTTGAAACACGACGTGCTTAGTTTTTCACCAAAAACGTAACAATAAATTTTTATGCATTCAAAAGATGAAGGATTTTCATACAAACTTACTCTTCCCATTTAGAGTAACCAAATTTTGTGTGATTCGCTTCAGTGATTTCAGCTCGGCGTTGATTATGAGTGAGTGAATGATTTAGTTTTTTGTGTCTGGGTATTTAATATATTAAAATTCAATTTGATTTCAAGCGTTTCGATATATAAAAACGTTACGTTAAATATTTGAAAATTAACTTTTTTTTAAATTAGAATCATACAGATTAAAGCAAATTTAAAAGGAAAAAAAATTCATTGAAATCGGTTCATCAATACGGAAGCTATGATGTCACAGACAGACAGAGCGACAATCATCTTTATTGAGCCAGCTAACATGCAAAAAACCGCATCAAAATCAGTTCAATCGCTTGAGAGCTAAAAAGTCTTAGACAGACAAAAGTTTCAAACACATAACACGTCTTATTTTCGTCGGGTGTTAAAAACGAAAGGGGATATTTATTTTACTCCGATATTTGATTTACTCCAAAAATGTTTTATACGTGCAAATTGTAACTTTGGTAATGTTGTCTAGTGCAAGTAACTTTGCCTAACTGAGCTAGCTTTCGTGGTGTTCACTAAAAAAGGAATCTTTTAGGAAAAAAAGAAAATTTCCTTTTCAAGAAAAAAGGAACATTACTCTACAAGTAAAATTGCATATCTTTTCCATTATATTCCACAAAAACTAATGATGTATCATATTAAAATAATGTAAACTTTCCCATTCATACCGTCAAACTTACCCTAGATTCCACGTATTGCTTGTTGTCGACCCTTTCCCATTGGACTCTAAACTCGCGAGATCTGGCCTTACATAATACTTCCACGCTATCACCAACCATAAATGGCCTTGTCGGTTTCACTATCGATACTGCAGACGGTTCATTGGCTCTAGGTCCTAAAATTATAATAAAACTGTAAAAATTTAGTTAACATAAACAAAAACATAAATAGTATACCAAGAAGAGATACTGGGCACACTCCATAATCCGACATTATAGGAACGTTCGACACCGCCAGACTAGCGAGTACCGTATTTCTATTACGTACAGGATCAAAAGAATAAAAAAAAATATCCCATTTTAATTTTTATTGTATATATATGTAATAAAATGGAACAAAAAAATAAAACGAAAGTTTCAATCATAAAAAAAAGCTATTAAGCTCTTAATCAATTTATTTAAGTAAGTAATTAGCTTAAAAAACCTTGACATAAAATAAACTGAGTTCTAAAAAGTATGTTTATTAACTTTCCAATTATTTTTATCCTTAAAGACGTCGGGGACCGCTAAGTAACCGTACTATCTCAATTCCTAACAAAATGTGCCAAAAAGGAACTAGTGAACTAATGTGCCGGACTAGTGAACTGTCGGATTATGCAGCGTACATTGTGCACAGTTTAAATTTAATACTAAGATCTATGTTCCAGTATTAATAAAATTAATTTAATAAATTCATCTACATAACTATCAAAAGCAACATAATACAAACTTAACACAGAAATTGTCGAGATTCAATGATGCATGCAATATGGTGCTTAAAGGATAGTCTAATATGAATTCACAGTTTATAAGTCTCCGAGCAATATATCTACATTAGTACGTGTAGTATCAACAAAGGTGGTTATTCTAATATAGGTAATTTTGTAAAACTTTATTTTAACCAATTGCAAAATATAGTTTTACTTTGTGTCCATTAATTACCATTTTAATATTAATTAGTAACTAGTAGATTTTTCATGCGGATTTGTCGTGAATTATGAAACATGCTTATATTCAACTAAGCACATTTACTTACAACAAGATCATATAAATCTCCTCACGCTACAAAATACAGTTTAAATCTTCTAATACAGATGAAGAAAAGAAGATAGTAGTAAGACAGAAAAAGAGAAAAAATACAATATAATTCTGCTAGGTAAATAGAATTTAATTAACACTTTAAATGAATTGATTTTTTACCTCTCACAAATTACAAAAATACACACACGGTCTTTTAATTACATAAAAACATTATATTTGCTCATATAAAATATATATATTTTTTAAACTATTAAATTCTACTCTCTATAGCAGAATTGACAATTCAAATTAATTATACCCATTTTAATAATTTCAAAGCCGTTACCGTTTGTTAGTTTCACAACATAATTTTAATAAGCTGTTTATAACTACAATATATTGTTTACAATACAATAAAAAATAAGTTAATATCTTCATAAAACACAATCCATAAACGACATTTTTATTAAAAGTTATGAACAAAAATGATCTCAACCAAAACTGTTCATAAAGTGCTATTTTATTAAATGATCGTATCAATCAAAAATTTTGATTTTTAATTAAGTCATAAATAAAATTAATAATAATTTTGTAATAAAATCAGAATAATAATAATAATAGCATTTTAGAACTAGTAAGTACATTAATAATTTTATCGTTAATTCGATATAAAATATTAAATCTAATACGATTTCGGGGTATGATTCTCGCTTTCGTCGATGTAATGTCATCGAATGTAAATCCATAATATTTAAAAATCTGTTCGTGTTAGCCAAATACGCCTATACCGCGAAACCGGAGCGAAAAATGAACTAATCAGTTAATTTAAAATAGGTTGCAATGTTGACATTATGTATAAAATATGTATAAAAATTAATACAAACTATCTTATACATACTAAGATTTATAAAGTTCGCAAATTACTGTTACTAAGTGAACTATTGTGCCTCTTTCAAATAAATTAATTGGCAAAGCCAATGATTTCAAAAGGTAAGGTTAAGCCCCATTGAACATTTTACATAAACATTTTACATACAAGCAAAAATTGCGCCATCTGACATTAACAGTTCGAACTAATACTATATAACCAATATAACCTTGTAAAAAGCGCCATCTTGTGGACTTCATTAATAAAATTATCGGTTTAGAAAAACGTTTACTCAGATTAATCCTTTATCTGAGTATGTTTATTTAATTATTAAACATACTAATAATGTATGATTACTAAACAATGATATATCACACGTTCGTTTTTAAGTTTTGTATAATAGTTTATGCAGGCTTTTACAACGCAACTTGGAATTTTTTATGACGAGCAATAACTAACGATTGCGCCACTCGAGAACAAATGAGCCGCTTTGGCCTTAAACTGGCATTTTACGGCCAGCGTGCTGGGGACATTTAGTCGCGTCGCTTGGCCCGATCCTTATATATATAGGTCTATGGGCAAAGCACAAATAACTTATTGAATATACTCGCAGGTGCCTAACACAAAAATATAGCTCAATCAATCCACTAACTGGTAAGACCCGTTTTGGAGATACTACTGTTTCACTAATTGTAATAAGTGCATGTAATAACAAAAATTTTAGGAAAAGAATTATATACATAGAAACCGGCCAAATGCGAGTCGGTTTTATTATTTGTTGTTATAACGAACCATTACGGTTCACATAATACAGCCCCATAATAGACGGACAGATGGACGGACGGACAGACGGTCGGATCCCGTTGGTATCTATTTGGTACGGAGCCCTAAAAAGTATATAAATGGTAGACTTTAGTATTTACAATGAGCAAACAAACGACGGAAAAAGTTTTATTGACATGACAATTGACGGCATTTCATATTTTTTTAACAGTGAAAATAAAAGAAAAAATTATAACAGTCTAGCATTTTGAAAACTGGTCGGAATAATATAAATGACTCATTAAATTATCAACCGTTTAAGAAAAAAAAAAACTATATATGCATAAATAATGGTGATGATGTCATTTCTATCCTTTACATGCAGAAAGTTTCTTAACATAAAGGTTTTTTCGGTTTGTTATGATGAATGCAAACGTCAACTAAATGTCAACTATTAAAACGTCCAATAATTTTTTTTTCGCGCAGAGCAAAGGCAAAAGTAGATAGAATTAACGTAATTCGGTAGATATGACCTTTTATTAGAAGAAGCAACTTTAGAATTTTCTAAAACCATTTCAAAATATTATTCTATTAAAACAATTAATTAAATCTATTAAATAAATAAAACACGAGTCTTTCATTTTTGTTTCTAGTGTCAAAACCAATAAAAAGTGGGGGTAAAAAATTTGAAATGTTATCACTACAAAAAAGCAACGTTGGTTCCCACTAGTTCCGTTTTCCGTTCCGCGCGATACAATTCGTAACACATCACAAATGACATTACATCGAAAAAGACAGGGGTCGAGTAACACACTGACCATCAATGCGAAGATTGATGTAATTGCTAGTCTTTCTTCCATACTGATCTTGTATGTGGCACACGTATTGTCCTTCGTGTTTTTTAATCGCTTTCCTTATATAGATCGATCCGTCCTCCCTTTGCCTGACCGTCGAGGGCAAAGGCCTTCCATCTTTCGACCAAGTCATTCTCACGTTCGGTTCGGATACGTTACAGCTCAGTTGAACTTTGGCCCCGATGTGCGCACGTTGTTCATTATCGTGCGAGACGTATGGCGGTCGACCGTATTCCTCTATGAGTGATAGTGATATAATTATGCACGTGCAATGAAAGGTGATGGTCTCAAACACAAGATGTCGCTATTTCATATATTTTTTTTAAAATATTTATTGTGTCTCCAAATAATAGTCTTCGTTTTTTAAACTATACACTAAACTGGCAGGTCCTTCGCTTATTTGAAAGACGACGATCGACTGACGATAAGTTTCCTAGGAAGTGTCAGCTTAGAGTTGATATACTACCGAAGACTAAATATATAATTCTTCATATGGCAGTTTTAGTTTAAATGTTAAAGTGAAAGTAACTTTTTAAACCTATGCTTACCAAGTCTTAAGATTTTACTAATAAAAAAATTCGAAATTTTTCTTTCTCACTTTTTTTGGTGATAGCACAAAAAAATTATTGAACAACTAATTAATATTTAGACGCAGAGTAATAATTCAAAGACAATAATTAACTACAAATTCGAAAAATATATATAAGCATTAAAATAACGACATTTTAGTGTGCGAGACACAGTTATAAAACATTTCCAAATGATAGTAGAATGCGTGCTTGTTATTACATTCACCGTGATATACCGTGACAAGTTGCTATGCAACGTAATAAATTATATCGTTTATATGCAAAATAATTATATATCTCAAGGAGTATATACTAAATTCTGAACTGTGCAAGTGTATAATATGAACAATTGTTTTGTACAAAATTTTGCAAATACTTGTGCGTATTCATTTTTATATATTTTATTGCCATACACACACCCTAGATACACAAATGTGGATACAATATATTTAAAAAAAGTTACCATTCACAACGACCTCGGCAGTGCCTGATGCATTGCCTAAACGGCTTTCGACAAAGCATACGTACTGGCCTGCATCTTCAACTTCGATTTCGTGGAAGATAAGTTTGGATTCGCGTACTTCCACTCGGCTGAAATAAGGTTTGAATTTATATTATCACATGTTTATTTGTTATGTCAATACTTCGAACTACGCTGCCGGTGATGGCAGCAAATGTAGGAAGATAATTATTATATGAACCGTCGACTACTTTGGTAAGTCTGTTTATTAATCTCAAATTTCATAATTTTTATTCAATATAAGATGTTTACACACACGTTAAGATGCATTTACTGCCGATTCGGAAATACGTACTAGAAGGTACCCGGCAAGAAACTCTCACACTCTTAAGTTTATGTGTATTGTACAATGTGTCGTGATAGCCCGAACGCAGCGAACCTGTTTAAAATCTATAAGGCCATGTGGCCGTAGTTCGAATCCGGGCGTGTACCCCGATGGTTGTACACCATGCTATTGCTCCGGATTAGGCGTTGAATGCAACCAGGTATAGTATTACTAAATGAGTTTTTTCTGACTTAAGTACATAACTATCACTGACTCCGTGCCTCGGAGAGCACGTTAAGCAGTCGGTCCTGGTTGTTGTCAATAGATGGAGGTCGTTACAATCCGCCAACTCGCATTGGGGCAGCGTGGTGGATAATGAGGGGAGGCCTAAGCCCCTGCAGTGGGGTATAAAAAGGGCTTATGGAATGAAATGGTATTATACAATAAAAAATGAACTCACTTTGAGAATGGTCTAGTCGTGGGCTGCCACCTTATCTGCACTATGTCATCCCCGTCTACTATGCAATCAACTGTTGGCGACTGTCCTGGCCGCACAGTTTGCGTTGCTGGGTTTAAAGTGATGCGCGGCAATCGCACTATTGCTAAACTAGCAATGTAAGCTTCTCTCGGTGCATTGGTGTATCGATCGATTATCGTGCATTCATAATCGCCTGCATCGCGACTTGACGCCTGTCAAATGTCAAACAATATGTAATCATGTCAATTGTATATAGTAAGTAGTATAGTGACAATTGAGTAGTGTAATTCATCTTCCACATCCTTTATCGGCAGTTCCCCTTCACTAGTCCTATTCAGAGAAAACTACTGACCGAATGATGTAACTTAATGGGTTTTCAGTAAACGCGATAACATAGAACCTTTGAATATATCTAATTATACGCTTGATAATTGCAGTGGGAAAGTGATGTGAGATGTCACATAGATCTGAAGTAAAAAGAAAAAGAAGCCGAGCGATAATAACCAAAATACCAAGCATAGAGAAAAAATAAAGAAGCTGTCAGTCATACTTAAAGTGACGTGTGGATATTGTTGAGATTAGTGAATTTATCTGTGAACTGTTGTTTAGCGAATGAACACGTAAAGAACTTGTCGAGTGCTTAACTAAGCACACATAGAAGCTGGCATCGTAGTAGTGTGTAACAATGAGCATTGTTATTTTGTTTTTTTTTTGTAATATTTTCATTTGTACATCCGAGATGAAAAAACGAATCTCTAATAGTATTGCTATGGCGCCTGTCTGTCTGTTGCAATCTATTTTCTAATGCATCGAATGTCGTAAAAAATTAAGCTTCCATGTCTTAGATCTCACCAAGTGACAATCAAAAGATTTTGAAAAAACAGGCGCTAGTTTATGTATGTATGTGGACGTGTTAAAAATAAACCTACTTCGTGTATTATCAAATCGTTGTTTCTCTGTTCGGCGTTTCTCTGCAGCGGCCGTCCGTCGAGGCGATTCCAGCGGACGTCGAAAGCATCGCTGGTGTCGGCGCAACTAAAAAAAAAGTACATTATTTTTTTCTTGAATTCTTTTTGTAGTGTAAGGTTCATATTAAGAGAAAACTGTCAAAACTGCTTGTCGCATTTTTGGAGTAGTACCTAGTTGTAGTAGTAGTGTAGCAGTAGTCAATTAGACATTAAGTTAAATTTTTGCATTCAAATAGATAAAATAATGATTCAAAATACAGCATATGCATGATTACGCCGTCATTTTTGAAACAGCGCAGGAAAAATAAAAGGAGATTTTTTTTTATTGTTTGAAGTGTACCCAACGGGGCGAACAGGAAAAACTTTTGTTTTTTTGGCTGCCTGGAAATATAATAATATTTCGTACTAGCTGGTCGAAATATCTGCAGGCCTACAGAGGCATGTACGGAGACCCCACTTCTTCGTCACGTGCTTGGCTTACAAAGACGCCGTGTTCCATGCGGATCCGAGATATTTTGACCGCCTATTCTACTCTACTCTAGGTACTCAACTACAAAGAAATTTAATTGAAGGATTAAATAAAATTGTATTTAGTGTAATATTATCTTATGTACATATTAATATATCACACTGCAACCTAAATTATAGCCAGAGCATAGATTTTTAAGAACACTTAATGACGCCAGACTAAGGTATATATGAATTCAGTGAAAAATTGATGTTAACCTTTTAACTAGCCATCAATCATTATCAATCAATTATCAACTAAATGTGTCGTGACCTTCAATCTGACCAAATATGGTTAAGAAGTAGTGAATAGGTTAAACAAAATCTAAATGAATGAATGCTCACGTAATTCTTGTTGTTTGACCGTCTACAGCTACAAACTCCCGCGTTCTTGGACGGAGCCCATCGTTTCCATTCTGTACCTCTGGTTCTGAACCGCTTCCGATTTCTGAAAAAATAAAAGTTGTCTTAGAAAACTACTTATACAATCTGGGAATTTTCTAACGGAATCACTTAACGTACGACCGAAAATTTTGCCATTTTATGGTTAGGAACCTAGCGACAGTATCTAGTGAACAGTAATAAAAAATATTGTCGACTGTACGAGTTTCCGAAATTTCCGAAAAATATTGTCGACTGTACGAGTTACCGAAATTTCCGAAAATTATTGTCGAGGTTTTCCGAGTAGAAGCTCTTTCTGTTTGTCAGTAAATCATAATTTGACTAGAAAATTATATATAACAATTGCAGTGTGAGGTTTTTATTGACAAAATAGCGTTATACCGTTTCCACCACCGAAACCAATATCGCCTCTTTCGACCAGTACTCTAAACGGTTCTTCCAACGTTCCCGCATCAGAAGTGGCGACGCAACTGTACGTGCCGTCGTCGCGTTCGCCCGCGCTATAGATCCGTAAGGTGGCAATACCAGGTGAAGGTGGTGTGATCACACGATATTCTGGCGTATCTGAAAAGATAAAAACACATAAAACAACATTCGAACTTGAAATACGTACATATAAACTTAAATATGAAAACATATATGAAAAAGTCTTCGTTGCACAGTACGAGCTAATTCTAGCTTTTTTGGTGTACATGAAAAAAATTATAAAGAAGAACCATGACGAAATTGTTTTTTTTTTTACTCTACTATAATACAGACATCACATGAACACATGTTTTTTTTTCTCACATATATTTGTAATTAATATTTATTATTACTTATATTAAATATTAATAATAATAATATATAATAAATAATATAAAATAATAATATAATAATAATAAGTAATAATATTTATTATTACTTATATTAAATATTAAGTAAAAATAAATATACTATATAAAATATTAATTATAAATATTAAATAAAAATAATCATAAGACGAAGAAACGGATGCGTGTATGGACTGTATACATGTGCAAAACGTGAAGGTTCTGTGGGTTATACACAATTTTTTGTGTATTTTATTTACACTAATACACATAATTGATGCATATACACATAATATTAACCCAGATGGCTGAAAATTTTCTATATCTTTTTTAATGTTAATCATAAAAATTTGCATAGCTTTAGTAATTATAATAAATAAATAAATAAACTTGGGACATCCCACACAACACCATCGGTCCCAAAGTAAGCAAGTATTATGGGTTACTAGAAAATTGATATAAATACTTAAATATTTTATTATTTTTTATAATACAGATATATAATAATAATATAGATACTTTAAAATGCAGACAAGGAACAAATAAATATGTTCATGCACACAATTATTTGTCCGGGGCGGGAATCGAACCCGCGACCCTTGGCTCCGCAGTAGGGTCTCTAACCACTCGGCCAATCGGTCGGTCAAATTATATAATAATATGTAAAATTGGCAATTTGGCATTGCACAAGCGCCGTAGAGTAAATTTGTCATATCTTTACATTTATTTTGTCTATGGGTTATTGTTACCTGAAATAAATTATTATTATTATTATTATTATTATTTACATTTACCAGTGTGGACGCTGTAGCATATACAGTAAATAGTTGATACTTGTCCTGGAATTAGTTATTTTAAAACCTTTTTGGCGAATAAAATGAAGTGTAATTTATATTTTTGTTACTGTTGACAAAAAGAATACAATTCTTATATAACTAACCTTGCCTAATGGACACCAGAGGTTCCGGATATCCATTGGCTCTACATTCAATGTTGACCGGATCTCCTCTGTTAACCTCAATGTTGCTCGATGGTTTTAACGTGATCTGAGGTCGAAGCCGGACCTTTAATTCTGCGGTCGCTGTGGCCTCACCTGCTATATTCGATGCTGAACATACATACTGGCCTTCGTCGTTCACGGTTATGTTCGAGAATCTGTAATTATTTTATTATGTATTTATTCGGACATTATTCGTCTGAGAGATGTACGCGAGACTACGCAGCGTCTTTTAGCACCTAAAGTATTTTAACAGACTAACAGAATTTCAAAAACAGGAAAATTGAGTAAAATTAATATTTCTTTGAATTTTTCTGACAATTTACCATCTAAATGTCATAATTATAATTACTGGTAAATTTTCATTAGGAAAATATTTAAAAAAATAAGTTAATAACTAGTGTAAGTCTATTTTTCATATCCATATGAATTAAACTTGCCGTGGAAAACAATCTTTCTGAATCTACATTAGCTGATTTAATTAGTAGACAAATGTTTGTGGGTCAATATTTTCAAGTTAATCTGACTAGATAGATTTTGTGTGTCAGTGGCAAACGTCAAAAATATGCCAGAGACTGTCGTTAGTGTTGTTGTCGTTAGTGTCGGTAGTGTGAAACGTCGATGCTGTCGGGCATTCTTTTTCACACAAAATATAAAGTTTCAAGAATCTTTATATAAAGTAATACTTTTTATGATACGGATACGGATAACCTGCGGTTTATGATTATCGGCATCAGTATCGTCACAAAAATACATTCATTGCAGCGCCCCCTGGTGGCTCTGACGGATAACCGCATAGTCGCAAAAAATTTGTATGAACGTACGCGGCCACGCCCGAAATTGTTTTTCAGCAAAGCTTCATTGCAATTGGATAAAGGATGCACGAACTCATTGAAGACAAACACACAACCATTAATGTTTATACACAAGAAAATTACTTCAGTCTATTTCCTGATGCGATATCGGTGTGCGCAGATAGAGGGCGTCCACTCGTCCGTGACCACGTGACCACCGGTTCCGGAACACCACCAGTCACTTGGCACACAAACTCAAATTCGCTGTACAAATGTACAGCTTGTTCACCCGGCGGCCATATGCTTACGCGTGGCGGTTCGCGTCCTGAAATTTGGTCATTCAATAAATACAGATATAAATAAATAAAATTCCAAGCAGAGTAATGTAAAGGTTGTGGGTTCGATAGCCATCATTGACCAATACTTAAAGACATATATCACACGTTCGGCGACATCGTTATTGTTATAACGGTATAGGTCAACCGGTCCCAAACCACACCAAGCTAGCGTTCTGCGCGTCTACCATGAGTTTAAATCGGTTTAACGTGTTGACATTCGCTAGCGACACCTCACGAGATTTTAATGGAAAGCGCCTCTAGCGGCACCGAGAAGAACTACAATTCACATACAAATCTTAGCCACTAGTGAGTGTTGATACGTTAAACCAATTTAACTCATGGTGACCGTGCTGAACTTATTGTCTGAACTTTATAACTTAGTGTATAAAAAAACTCAACGGCTAACTTTTTACTGCTAACAATCAGTGGACAACATCAAACTGGTTTGCATGGTGTGAGAATTTCGTTGCATACTAAAACACGTCAATCTGTTTCTAGACTATGCCAGAGGAAGTAATATTTCAACATATATATACAAACATACAACCAAAACAAGATAATATATGAATGACTTGTTAATATTCATAATTGTTTTTATTTATTTCATTTATTTACACAACAACTATATTTATGTGATCAATATTGATACTGATAGCGGGTGTTGGTTGTTATATGTATGTGGTGTCATCGCTTGGTACCCAAAACACAAGCTAATGCTTAGTTTGGGGCCTGGACGTTGCTGTTAATGTATATACATATACAATACAAGTACAAAAGGAGTCAGATTTATGAGATACTCACTCTCAATTAGGACCATCACGTAGATGTTCCCAATTCTAGATCCGTCCTGTGGATTCGTACCCTCGCACATGTAATAACCTTCGTCAGATTGTTGTGCGTTCGTGATAATCAAAGTTTTGCCACGTTGGCTGACGCCTTCGCCAAACTCGCCGGTGTGCTGCAAAATAGAAAAAAAAATAGACGGTATAGCATTTCTATGAGGACGCATACATTTACTTGATATCTCTGGGGATGTTTTCTGATCACAGATTAAATCATAGATGGCTGGGCGGTAAAATAAGTTTTGGCGTGCACTACTTTTGAATGTAATACGCATGCTTAATATTTCTTTTAAAACCGAAATTCATAAAGAGAACTCACCTTAGTCCATTTCACCAGAGGCAGTGGGTTGCCATGTGGTTCGCAATCGATCATTCCATTGCCACCCGTAGGTATAGTTAATTGATCGGCACTGACTGTAATGTTTGGCCTTTCCGACGGGGGCAGTGGTTTTACTGCGGTCACAGTTACCAACACAGATACGGGATTCACATCACCGGACGACGTTTGGCATACGTAAACACCTTGATTCTCTAGTTGAGCAACATCTATGTATAATATGCCATTGTCGGATCGGACGTTTTGGAGTACCTCGGTACCATCTTGACTGTAATGTCGAAAAAAAAATTCATTAACTGAAGATAATAATAACACGTATATGTCTAATTTCACAGTGGATTTACCAATTATTAATTTTAATACTAAACTTGTACTACCAAAGATAGTAAGCTACAAACATTTCTAGGACGAAATATAGAAAAACCCCCCACTACTACCCAAGCATAGATTGAAATTCCCTCAATCCTTTTGTATACAAAACAAATTGTGTCCATACCCCGTCACTACCTGAGACGTTTACTATCAGAAATCACATTACACTGAAATAATTTTGTTTAGTTTCACTAACTCAAACTTCGTTCAGTATTTAGTGAAATTTTACATATGTTTAGACTACTTTAACCAGTGACAAAAGGAGTGACGGCAATCAATCGCAGCACGGATCACAGAACGTCTACATAGACCAACAACTAATGACGCACGAGCAGATATATGCTAACGGGGAAGAGCGGCAGAAAAATTATCTGTCGTCCACTTTCGACAGCAAAAATTAGTATACGTACGTTTAGAGATAAATATGCCACCCATTACGAAAGCCAGTACAAAACGGCTACGGATTTTTACCAAGTTCCAAAAATACTTGTATAGAAAATATTTGAATCCCCAAGTTTCAACTTACCGTATCCATCCGATAGAATCAGGAGGCACATTGGCTGTTCCGGTACACACAACCCTGGTGCTCTGTCCTTCCACCACGTTAGGAGATGATGGTGAAATTGATAACTGGTCGCGGTTAGGCCATGATGGTCGTGGGCGTACGTTGATCACGGCAGTACGATCGCTCGAACCCGCAGCATTGGAAGCTACGCAACTGCAAAATGTATTTTTAAATTACATTAAAAATTTGTAGCAAGTACCTATATATTCGAAGCACACTGAAACTGTCAAACGATAAAAAATCTGTCGTTGGCAACTACATTCGTGATATAATAAAACTCCAAAGAAAATTTTTGAATAAAGTTATGACATATTTATGAAATGTATAAAATGTCCTGCTTTTGAAAAAATCTTATTATTTTAAATGGTAAGAGAAACTCCTTTACTTTAACAGATACGATATCAGGGTGCGTGAAGTGTATCGATCTGATATCGTTGTGGACAATTGAAAGGCGAAAGACATATTTCTTACACTTTACGTACGATATTGTATTGGTTAGTGTGTTAATAAAATGAATAACGGTTAGCTCGAACCACAGACCAGTCAACCTATAGACCACGCTTTAATAAACTTTAATACGAAAACGAAATCGCCAAAAAGTGGCGGGGTGCGCGGAGAGGTCGGCTAGTTTTCATTGGCTCGTTCAAAATTGACAATATCGCTGACAAATAGGCTTCCGACATGCTTCCAACTGACCGCTCACAAGAGACGTAGTTATGTAGTTATGGTAGTGTCACTACCATAGCCTTGGCGAATGCTACTCCCTGTCAAAGCGTTGTCTATAAGGTTGACTGGTCTGTGGCTCGAACAGACTGATTTTACTTTTGTAACACGTAAAAGGGTATCCGTATAAACTAGCCAAGCACACCAATCCGACACCAGATGGCGCTACTTTGTTTATATTTTTGTATTTAGTTAAATTAAAACAGTACGTGTAACCGCTCGAACGCATGAGTATCGTTGTAATGGTAATCTGATTTGAAATCAGCCTAAAAGAGTTTCTTGCCCTCTCTTCGGCTCTTAGTATAGGTGGAAAAAAAACTTTATGTCCGCTCTTAACACGAGGCGAATCCTTCCTATTGCGCCGCTATACGACGCATGTCTGATTAGGTACGTGAGTAGGTATGATGCCATGTCTATAGTTTAACCAAAAACAAAATACGATCGGGGTTTCGGCTATGTGACGCTAACGTCGCCTCTAAATGGTCATTCTCTACTCTTACTACCAACAAATAGTAAATTACCTGTATTCGCCACTGTCTTCTAAACGAGCACTCTCGATGACGAAGTAAGTATCGTATCTGACGGCAGCCAATGATAAGGTTCTCTGTGTGCCCACGCGTTGCCAAGTTATTGTCGGCGTCGGGTTGCCGGTAGCTTTGCATTGCAACTCTATCCTGTCACCTTCATAGTAATCTTTGTACGCAGGAGTCACTGTCACATCGGGTGCGGTCATTTGGTTACCTATTGAAAAATATCGCCATTAATTTTGTAGTACTTTGTTTTTTGCGAAAAAAGAGCTGAATGTTTAGTAAACTTTAGGGGCTAATGCGCTATGGTTCAAGGAATGCGGTCAAGAAATCTAATTATGGACAATCAAATACTACTGAACATTTTTGTACTGTGCTCAGTGCAAAGTGCAATTCAATTGCCATTTATTTCAAGGGGGTGAAACATGTTTTGACGGGATTTAAAAGTTTAATGTAGTTATTCCAATATGCAATGAAGTCCAAAGCTATGATTTTTAATTAATCTTTTGGCACTAGCAACGTTTAGGCACTGAAATTCTCCGGTCTCATAAAATAATAAATAATATCAATTGCCATTTCTCACCTTTTGCGTATACGACCGAAAGCGGTAGAACTGATCCGGTTAGCGTAAACAATTTTTTTTAGTTATTTTAGAAGTACATGAAACATTTTATAAAATATATTGTACATTTACTACTTAAGGTGCATCACGGCTGGTTTAGTACGGCAATCAGACGATAGATGGTGCTACCATACGATGAAATTATTATTATTTTACGACATATATCAAACCGTTTTCTGGGACAGGCCGCGTTGCACCTAAATATATAACTCAAATTAAAACCAAAAAGTTAACGGCATTTAGCATTTTACAAATGACATAATGAATATATTAAAATTTATATTATGTCGCTCTAATAGGTTTGCGTACCTAAAAGGAAAAATTAACATTATATGATCCCTCCGTAGCCCGTCTGTCTGGCTGTGTGTGTGTCAAGAATATTTTTCTCAGGAATGCGTGGAGGTATAAACATGGAATTCCTATCGAATACTTAGTCTACGGTCCCTTGAAGCTGTGTAAAAATTAAGCTTTTAAGTCAACCCAATAAAATAAATTGCGCCATTAATGCCGTATATTTTGACATTCAAAGGTTACTCAAAGCCCATGGTGTACACTTTCTGCTGACCCAGAAGGACAAGTACAGGAATAAATCCGAAAATACTTAATTTGTAGTCATATTACATCTATATTAATAAAATTGAAGTGTCTGTCTGTCTGTCTGTTCCGGCTAATCTCTGGAACGGCTAAACCGATTTCAATGAAACTTTGTAGCCGTGCAGAGGGCATTACCGCGGGTGACATAGGCTACTTTTTGTCTGTCTGTCTGTCCATCTGTCTGTTTGTTTGAGCTGATCTCAGAAACGGCTTAACCGATTTCAATGAAACTTGGCAGACGTGCAGAGCGTATTACCAGGAGTGACATAGGCTGCTTTTTGTTTGTCTGGCTGACCGTCTGTCTGTCTGTTCGAGCTGATCTCTGAAACGGCTAAACCGATTTCAATGAAACTTGGCAGACGGGCAAAGGGCATTGTCGGTGGTGACATAAGCTGTTTTTTGTCTGTCTGCCTGTCGATCTGTCTGTCTATTTGTTCCGGCTAATCTGCGAAAAGCCTGAACCGATTTCAATAAAACTTTGCAGACGTGCAGAGGGCATTATCGGGGGTGGCATAAGCTGTTTTTTGTATGTCTGTCTGTCTGTCCATCTATCTGTGACCAAGTGTCCAGATTTTTAAATGCATACATTTCCGAAACCATCAATGGTAGACCTATCGTGTTGGTACTCAAACTTGATGTTTTGACGAGGTCTTTGTAACCACGTGACCACATTTTTAAATGCTTATATTTTCGAAACCATCAATCCCAGACCTATCGTGTTGGTACTCAAATTTGTTGTTTTGACGAGATCTATGTGACCACGTGACCAAATATTTAAATGCTTATATTTTCAAAACCATCAATCGCAGACCTATCGTGTTGGTACTCAAACTTGATGTTTTGACGAGATCTATGTGACCACGTGACCACATTTTTAAATGCTTATATTTTCGAAGCCATCAATCCCAGACCTATGGTGTAGGTACTCAAATTTGTTGTTTTGACGAGATCTATGTGACCCCGTGACCACATGTTTAAATGACTATTTTTTCGAAACCATCAATCTTAGATCTATCGTGTTGGTACTCAAACTTGATGTTTTGACGAGATCTATGTGACCACGTGACCAAATATTTAAATGCTTATTTTTTCGAAACTATCAATCTCAGACCTATCGTGTCGGTACTCAAACTTGATGTTTTGACGAGATCTATGTGACCACGTGACTAAATATTTAAATGCTTATTTTTTCGAAACTATCAATCTCAGACCTATCGTGTTGGTACTCAAACTTGATGTTTTGACGAGATCTATGTGACCACGTGACCAAATATTTAAATGCTTATTTTTTCGAAACTACCAATCTCAGACCTATCGTGTCTGTACTCAAACCTGATGTTTTGACGAGATCTATGTGACCACGTGACCAAATATTTAAATGCTTATATTTTCGAAACCATCAATCTCAGACCTATCGTGTTGGTACTCAAACTTGATGTTTTGACGAAATCTATGTGACCACGTCATATTACCTAATTTCATAAAAATTTCATAAGATTTCTTAGGCAGTTAATTTTCAGAACGTTCTAGAAAGTGTTACAATGTTCTAGAGCGTCGCGTTCCTTTTACTGTCCCAGTACAACTGTGCTCAACGCGAGCGAAGCCCGCGGGCGGAAAGCTAGTAATTAATAATAATACATGGGACATCCTACACAGCGCCATCTAGCCCCAAAGCAAGTATTACGCTTGTGTTATGGGTTACTAGATAACTGATATATGTACTTAAATATACTTTTTTTCCTTTTTTATAATATACATACATAATTATATAGATATTTTACACCCACGCACGGAACCAATAGATATGTACATGCACACAAATATTTGTCCCAGGCGGGATTCGAACCCGCGACCTTTGGCTCTATAGTTAGGGTTTCTAACCAGTCGGCCAATCGGTCTGTCACATTAGCATTTGAAGATAGGTTTAAATGGTGCGATGGAAATTTGTAGGAAATAGCACACAAGAAATTAAGTAGAACAAACAGCTGTGGGAACATGAACAGTTATAGGTACATAATTTATCTCAACACGTGCAGAGACGCGAGCTAAAGCTAGTTATAAAAAAATATTAACCTGGAACTTGGAGTGTAGCCATAGCTTGTCCAGTGGCTATGCCATCGTTAGCTTGACATATGTAAATACCGCTGTCTGTCCTTTGCAAGTTTGTTATTACGAGCGTTCCGGTAACGTCATCTGTGTAACTTCTATCCAAAGGTAGGTAACCGTCGGCTTTCCTCCAAGTAACCGCTAGAGGGCGACTGTTTCTACTCTGCGCCAGACATGTAAAGTTTACACTACCGCCGATATCTTGAATTCTTATTGTAGGTCCGGTTATTTTGACTACGAGTACAGATGGCGTAGGAGGTCTCGGTGGGTACGTGTTGTTAGGAGAAGGTTCGCGCTCTGAAAAAAAAATTGTATATTAAATACGTAAAATATAATAAACTAGAAAATACGTGTTAATTTACGTTGGCTGTTCTTAATCGAAATTATGCATAATGCATTGTGAAAAATAGTTTTATTTATGAATACAAATAACAGATATTTAATGTATATTAAATATTAAAAAAAAACGTTAATATAAATTATTAAATATAAATCACGACACAGTACCAATTTACTAGTTTTAACAACACCAATATGATCACTATGTACAGTATTCACATAGTTTAAAATTTGCTAGCGACACGAATCACAAATATCATTTAGAAATGGGCATAGAAAATTAATATGTACAAATGTATGAATGAATAACAACGAATTACAAACCTTTAAAAGTAGCACCACAATACGCATTTGGTTAAAAATTTTAAACCGAAAGGTAATGTAGTAACAATTCATGATTATTTGTAGACATGTATACAAACACCAAATACAATAGTAACTAATATAAATATAACGATATATCATTAGGACACTAAAAGCAAATTACAAAAGGGAACAGTATTTTAAAGTACACATTGAATTTAGTAACATTTTGATGTTTAATTTGGATGGTATAATCGCTTGAGCGAATGGACAACCCACTAGCCCACAAGCATAAAACAAGAGTTGTATTATGCAAGTGTCTTATGTCAATCAATCAATCATCAATCAATCAATCTTATGAGTGCTGTAAAAATCCAGAAGGGACCAAATCATTAAACTATGCATCTGTTATTATAATATAGTTGTCCAGCAGCTGTAAGGAAGAGTTACAACAGCTACAAGTACTATAATATAATGACAGAGGCTCCATATTTTGGGCCCTTTTGGAATTGGACAGCGACAATAGATCTTATGTACAACTCTTATACAGCTCTTAAGTGTTTCTTCAGATTTTGTTGTTTAATTTAATCCGTCTAGAGAACCTGTTCCTGACATTTGCATGTCCCTACGTAGCGGTTATGACATACAGTTCGCGCCAAACTCCTAGTTCGCTTAGTTGAAGCGAATAGCGTCGTAGTAAAAACAAAATAATATCATCGAATTTGTTGGCCTCGCAAAACGGATCCGAATAAATTTCAGAGCGGACTAGAAGTTTGGCGCTAACTGTACCCACATGATATAAATTATAAGCATAACTCATTACTATGAACTGTCCACTATAAAACGCGGTTGCCGTCGGGACTACTAAAATTGCGTAACTTTAAGTAAATACAAACGTCTTATTCATCAAGCATATCGTTCAAATGCTGTTCCCATTTATATCATAATAAAAGTTGATAAAAATGATGTTTAATTATATGGGCTGACAGTATATGTAACAATAGCCAAAAACCGATGACATTTTAGAAATTTTGTTATGATGACATGATTGAAGAACTAGTAACGACACATCGAATCGTGTAGTTGATATTCCGGACCTCTGAAGTAAATGCAGTCACATAGGAAGTTCCGAGATCATTTAAATCACAAGAAAACAAAAAAAAAAGAAGAATAAATCTACAACGCAAATTTTGTACACAGAACAAAAGTCTCCACTTCACATAAATCCGCGTTGGCTGTAGTGGTCTTTGTATTAGGCAAAATGTATTTCATGTGATATATAATTCACGTCAATTTTCTTATTTGAAATTTAAGAAATAATGATATTTGCTAAATAAATTAAAATTTATAATTTAGATGCTTTCAAATACGTCACATTAATGTTTGGTTAATCCTAGAATTGTAGAATGCGCGAGAACCTCTACAGTTATACAAATAAACGTTTTATAAATTTTAAATTCATAGAAATAATAAAAAATTATGACAAAAACTCATTTAAAACAAACAGAAGAAAAATCTACAATATGATAAGTATGCAATCAAAATAAAGCCTATCAATTTAAAGTTCATTACTTCCAACAGGACTTCGAGAGAGATATTAAGTATCGTAAAGTTTCGATTTTGCCATGTGTACCTACTCAAGAGTTATATTTCAACTACCTATGTGGCCACAAATTTACTGGAATATGTTTTTTTTTATGTTGGAAGCTTTTTTAAGCACATTTCGGCACTCCTCGTTTCCTTGTACCTTGGGTCAGGCTGCTAGTTAGCATTCCTAGGGTAGCGCCATTTCTAGTTATCGTATGGCATTCCACTATGTTTCCACGTCTTCGCGTATCCCATAAAGTACTCCATTGATGTTCACCACGCCATCCGCCCGGTTCTAAAGTCGATTCTTTGTAACTCTTCGCTGGTGATATTTCTTTGCCGTCATAGTAGAACTGTATAGTCAGTGGTTCAGGCGCATTATATTTGCATGTAACTGTTATCCATCGATATAGGGAGCTCGGATCGCCAACCTCGACCACCGGTAGTAGTTCCATGACTAATCCTATTTCATCGCCGACAAACAACGCTACAGATCTGTTTAATAATAAGCGCTGGCTAAATATTTTAGGATCCCGAAATCCTGTACAAAACTACATCTGTGATTGCAATACTACAGTTTATTTAAATCCATATGGATTTTGGTTTTTTTTGAGTCAACTCGACTTGACGCTTTGAATTTTTACATTAGTGTTTGCAAAATATACACCGTGTTTAAATACATGTTTAAAAAAATAAAATAAAAATTATTGTGTGCCGAGCTTATCGAATTAAACAAAAAGCTTCAAAAGTTAATTATAAAAGTACTATTACAAAACTTTTACCTTAAGTACATTATTTCGGGATTCTAAAATTCATATGTATTGAAGAGTTGTTTATTGGATAGATCTGTATTTCTGTAAAATTTGGTGTTAATTTGTAACCAATTAGCAGTTATTAAGAATCAATATTCAAACATATTATATTTAAAAGCTTAATATTTGCTATTTGTCACAATAAATTAACGGAGTGATAGTATATTTAAAAAAAGAAAAAATTGCATATGTTTAATAGATTTCTTCTAATTCTACACATATATCAGTAAATCTATGCTATGGAATCAATTACTGATAATGCATTATCATACCGCTCCAAACCAAACCAAAGCATGTGCAGCTACTTATTTTATACAAGAGCTCATTATAATTTTTAATGGTAGCTACTTTTAAATTTTTTTAAATCACTTTTCGATCTCTAGTCGTTCTCATGAAAACAAATAGTGATCCTTAAATATTATATAAAAGGTTTTTTTTTAATTTGTCCTCAATGAAATATCTACTGAATAGCCACAACAATTTATCACAGAAGTATTAACACCACCATATTAATCCGTAGGTACGTTTTAAAATAGTTTTATACTTCAATACAACATTTCAATCTAAAACTAGATTCAGTAATTTTGCTTCCTTTATTTATACTGGTATAACAAGAACAGAATCAAACAAAGAGTAGACGCTACTTGTCCAGAATCAATAACTGAATCCACATCCACTAACTCAATACACTACATTCGTAGATGATGAAAAGACATGCGGACAGGCGACCTCGCTTCAGATAATTAAAATTAAAAAACAGGCACACAAGTTGGTGCAATAAGGCTAATCAGGGCTCCTCCCGCACTGACGTCAGCTGTTAAAAGTTGACATTATTTTTTTAGGCGAGGAAAAAGTTTTTATGCTTTAAATTTTGCCAATCCTACTGAAGGTCAGCACAAAAATGTTAAAAAATATTTAACTTTTTTCTGGCCTCATTTTAAATTAGAGCTGCCAGGTGAACTGAAGTGAATTTGTCATATTAAAAATTAACCATATACACTTCGTGATAAAGCAAATTCTTGTTTTATCAGATTACTTTACAATTTACGAAATAACTAAACTTGAATTTACATAATGAGTTTTCTGGTTAATTCTCTTACACATTAAAATATAATATAATTAAGTAGCGTGAAAATATTACCGTCGCGCCTTTATTAGGTTAGCATCCAAAATATATTTGATCATATTTTAAATAATTATATTATAGCCGACACGCAATAGAAATGAACTTACCAACGGTTGAGCAGTCCCGACCGGTATATGGTGGAAGGCAATTGCAAACTACTTCGCCACTAGCGTCCAATTGACATTTGTGTCTATTGCATGGACATATGGTGCAGCGACCATTAAGATCTCTGTAGTAATCTGAAGCACAAGTTTCACAGCTTGTACCTGTGTAACCAGGTGGACACATGCAAAGCTGTAACAGAAAAAAATTATAATAACAAAATAGGTACATATCAGATAAATTAGAAAGAGATGCCGTAATGGCTGAGTATCTAAACACACCGCCTTTCATACAAAGGTCGTGAGTTCGATTCCCGCCATAGGCATTTGGACTGATGAAATTTAGATTCATAAATACTTTTGTCAATTAAATATCACGTGCTCCTCCAACATACCACTAATGGACTTATTTAAAATAATTTTGTATCAAAACATTTGTTGCTATTGGTATGTGGTTAGCTATGAAGAGAAGAAGGGAGCTGCGTTCAGCAGAAAAGTTACACCATACGTTTTCATTGTATTGAACGTACTTTTCGGCGTGTTCCAAAACGAGATACGTCAAGCAAATATTATAATGATGGACATAGGGTTACACCAAAACATGAAACCCATTTGTATTTTGTTTAACCGTCAGAACTTGTTACAATGCTAGCTACAGTAAAGTGCGGTACGAAAATATTCATAAATTCATTGAAAGGGCTCTATAAAACGTTGACCCAAACTCAATGAAAATGTTTTTAAGGCAGGTTACTCAGTAGATTCGCACTCGCTCCCACCCGGTACGAATCGACATAAAGGTAAGCGGGATGAAGGTCGCTTCCTAGACGCGCAACATTTTTATTTTATTACAAAAAATTGTGATTTGCGTCTAAATGACAACCGAATGACCGGCTTATTTAATTACCTATCCAGTAACATATATTTCATTACGTCATATACTAGCAACTACTATAGTTGGTACAATAATTATTTTAAATCCTGCACTCCCTTATGTTCGAAAAATAATTTGATCTGATAAAGTTACTTAAATCATATTTCCAGGGACCAAAAGATTTAGTTGAAGAATTAAAAACGTGTATTTCGCAGGGATTAATTAGGTCTTAATATGATGTTCTTAGTACTGAAACATAAATTGTGCATTTTAACAGTCAGTTACTGCACAATATTATATAAGTAAATACGCCTACACACTCAAAAAAAAAACAGGTAATGCAATAATTGACTTGTCTTTTGTTCGTGTCTCTAAAATCGGTAAATGAACGAGTTGTGCGTGGTTACCCGTCCAGTACGATATTAAGAAACAACAAAGCTGCCATGTGTAATACGAAAATATTAATAATGTGTGTAATACAATAATGCAACTAATAAACTAACGAATATAACATATCTACATATCAACATCCCTGTCTCACCTCTCAATATGTTAAGTAAAAAAAAAAGTTTCGTGTGCTTTCCTGTTAATGTATTTCTTAGTAGTTTATTCAATGTTATGTATTCTTTTATAATTTTTTTATCACGTATGTACTTTTAATTTCCGTTATTCTTTTATTGTTGAGCGCGCATCGAATAAACAATATCTTTTCTTACCTCAACATCTTTAGCAGGTACACCAGAATCAAAACTGTTCGTCGCCACGTCCATAGAAACGTCAGCGATAGCTATCGAATGTATTTCAGTTGACGGTGTGGCTATGACGAGCACACGCTTCAAGTTGCTCAGTACCGTCATGAATACATTTCTATCTACTTCTTGACCGGTCTCCAGGACACGCCAACCGTTTTCTCGTAGAGGTACTTTGTAGGACTGTCGAAAGGGAAAATACACATCAAAACCATCATCAAAACAATATTGACTGCAGGCTGCGGCTGCAGAATATGTATACATATGTATGCATTACGAAAAAATCTAAACATGTATATCAGTTGACTAGTACCCATAATACCGGGACCGCCTTGTTTGGGACTAGACGGCCGTGTATTAGATGCCTCACGTATTATTTATTATTCAAGCAATTTAAAAAAGATAAGATTTACAAATGGCGCAGTTCTAATATAACGCAATAAATGTGAAAGCAACGCAAGTATGAAAGAGAAGGACCGAGAGCTTTCGCCACTAATATTTTTTTCTTTATCAGCTAGGATAATTGCTGACATAATAAAAACATGCCAAACCGAATGTTTTGATGTTGACTATCGATACATTCCCCATCACTAGTTATTATAGAAAGTCAAGTGTATATAAGTGTAAATGAAGTAAATGTTACAGAAACACAAGCGACGAATAATTGGACTCGATGGTAGTTTTATGCAAAGCGCTAGGACGTGTGATCCTTCGAAAATAAATAACGGCGGATTTGACAACCTGATTTCAGTCAGTATGATTAGTGAGTGAAGCTAATCAAATCAGAATATTTTTATTCAAGTATACTTGCGCATGAAATTTGGAATCGTCAAGACTTTGAAGACGTCAATTACTTTTGTTTTCCAAAAATTTTAAGGTATTTTCGGTTCCGAATGTAGCTTCTATTAAGAAGAACCGACAAGAAACTCAGCATTTACTCTTTTCCAAATATTATAAGTAGTAATATATGGGACAACCCACACAACGCCATCTAGTCCCAAAGTAAGCAAGTCTTATGCTTGTGTTATGGGTTACTACACAACTGATATACATACTTAAATTATTTTTTTAAATAATATATACATATATAAATATTTTACACCCACACCGGGAACGAAATAAACATGTTCCTAAGTAATAAGAATAAGTATACACAAATAGCAAAACTTTAACACTTCAAAAAAATAAGAGGAAATACAAAAAGCAACAGAAACTCAAAACATGCCATCTGCTCAGGTTGACATCTAGGTATTTCTTTTCACTAGGTATTATCAAGGTCACTTTATTTAAACAAATTTTTTAAATTTTTGTAAGGCGAATTTTTGAGGGTAACCTGTTATAAATACGTACACTTGTATCATGAATAAGTGAAAGTTAAGGTTTATAAAATTATTACATGGGTTGCCAGTGAGTGTCAAAGCGATGTGTGGGTATAACTGAGGTTAGTGGATTTCATTGTTTTTGAACTGTTGTAAAGCAAATAAACACTTAAGATTATGAGTCACTGGTAGTGCGATTCGAGTGAGTGATAACAATGAAATGAAAGGTAAGTTTGAAAATAAGACTAAACAAATTATCAGTCAGTGTCAAAGAGATGTGTTGACATTAGTGGATTTATTTGTGACTATTATTACCAGTAAGTTTGAAAATAAAACTAAACAAATTATCAGTGTCAAAGAGACGTGTTGACATTAGTGGATTTATTTATGACTATTATTACCAGTGGCACACCACTCCTCATTTGTTGTGGATTTGTCCAATAAATTGTTGTATCATCGCCCACTAAAACAACGTCGTTGCCGGGCGTGGAATATTGCGCATAGCCGTCAGATTCGAATTTCTGAGTCAATGATAATGCTCCACCATATGATAAGACCTTATTACCTGTAAAAAAAGTTTCGTATTTATCAGCGTAGACTCTTTGTCAGATAGTTTGCCACTTAATCAAAACGACCCACTTGTAAACACAAGCCTTATCCATACAGCCATATACACAGATACACCGATCGGCCGCTATGTAAAATTTCTGTACTTGAAATCATTCAAATCAGACATACATCGAGCAGTGTTTCACATCTATTTAGATGACGAGCAATCTATCTTTTTTAGGGTCAATATTTATTTACTTAAATTAGACACGGTTGGCAGGCTTCTTGCCGGCATGTTTAATTATTTGGCTAACACTGATGCCTAAAAAAAAGCTTAAAAAAGTCTAAAAATTAATATTACCTGGGAATACAGGTAGCGACCAATAAAGTTCATCGTCTGGCGGGAATGGGAATACGTATTGCAGTTCGCTCTCGTTCGTAACAGGGACGAAATGGTCATTGATCACTTTACTAGCACTCAAATCCATTAAGGTGTATCCGCCGTAATCACTGCCCAATATAGGCGCTGGGACCGGTACACGACTGTAGTGGGTAGCCTGGAATATCACAAGCATTTTACGTCTTAGTCACACACTCGATTTGCGTCTTTCGTATACGCGTTAAACTTGTAATGACGGATTACATATAAATTTATGGACGTGGCTAGTAGTAGTGGTGGCAGTCTATTTCAGCCGCCCTTTTTATACCCGACTGCAAGGGCTTAGGCCTCCCCTTAAGATGAAGGGGCTTGAAGCTTAAATCCACCACGTTGCCCCATATGGGTTGGCGGCTTGTGGCGACCGCCATCTATTAACAGCAACTGGGACTAACTGCTTAACGTGCTCTCCGAGGCAAGGAGTCAGTGATAGCTAATGTACTTAAGTCAGAAAAAACTCATTTAGTCGTACTATACCTCGTTGCATTCAACGCCTAATCCAGAGCAATAGCATGGTGTACAACCGTCGGGGTTCGTGGTATCTAAACCGAAAGTGCCTTGTCGACATCTATCGCAATATGCGCCTTCTACATTTACTTTGCATATGCATTGCCCGTTATCGCACATTTCTTGGCCACGTGGATCACAACTGAAAATTTAAATTTTTTATTACTGTTATACTATTCAGGAACAATGCTGTTAGCTTGGGTTGTTTCATCGTCTATGGATAAGCGTCAAAAATAATAATTAAAACAAACAATATGAGTTCCTGAATCATAACAGTGCGCTTGTGAAACGCAATGCGCACGCCTGCTTGCGCATGTACAGTCTGCTACATAATACTTATGCACAATTTAAAATTAAAAACATAATATCCCACTCATGAAAATAGACTGTTATTTTAGTATTTTCCTAATTAAATACAGATTTCATAATACATTATCATTTATTTGAACACTTCAGATATATGACTGACTGACTGACCGAGTGGTTAGCGACCATAACTGCAAAACTAAAAGTCGCGGGTTTGACTACCGCCCGGGACAAATATTTGTGAACATATCTATTTGTTCCGTGTCTGGGTATAAAATATCTATATATGTATAATATATAATAAAGAATACTGAAGTGTGTATACCAGTTATCTAGTACTCACATTACAAGCATTACACTTGATTACTTGGGACTAGAAGGCGTTTTGTGCGATGTCACAGGTATCATTTTTATCCAGTATAAATCTATGTCACAAAATCAAGCAGTTATTTGTATCTTCCAAAAGAATTAAAATAAGTATTAAAAAAGTGTGTAAAGTCCTTCCTTTAATTCGTCTTTTTGGGCTGAACTCCGTGCAGAGGTATTGGAATAACTAAATGTGTCATCATCGGTACTGTTCTGATAGTTCTATCAGAAAATCATCTCGAATTCGGAACATACTTCGATGTGTAAATATTATTAAGTTGCTTCATGTATTAAGTCTTATGCGTAACAAACTGTTGTATTCACTTTAGACTTTCAGATAGATACTTGATAGTATTTAATAATTAAATTATGAAATTAGTACAGAAACAAACATATTACGTTATTTTAATTTTTTTTTACAAAATCAAATAAAATTATTCCCAATATTTGCAATCAGTCATAAATACATGATAATAAAATCTAGGACATTTTACACATGGTTATCCAATCTTAAACCAAACAGAATCTGTATTATGGGTACAAGAGACCTGAAATACTTAAATATTTTTTATAATTTATAATATATATATAGATATTTTACTTCCAGACATAGAAGAAATAGACATGTACAATATTCATGCCACATATTTGTCCTGGCTGTCCTCCGACACTCGAACAATCGATCAGCCAACTGTGCTTGTGATCACTTTTTGGTAAAAATATAACCACTCACTTGCAGTTAGCGGAAGGTCTGGAAGGCACGCAGTTACCGTTCGAGTCCTTTTCAAAACCTGGTCGACATAATTCGCAGTGAGGACCGGCCGTGTTGTCTGCGCAGTTCTGACACATGTAAATATTTCATTGATACCTTCAAATATTCTAAAATAACAGTATACATACTTCGGGCCTACCCAGACAAACTAATCTCGTTAGTGTTGTCGTTAGGTACAAGTTTAACAGAGAATCTACTTTGGACTCCGAAATAATGGATCGTTTACCCAATAACAATTATACAACACCCTAAAATTAAGAGAATGAGAAGTCTAGGGCAAAACAATTTCATTTGTTGAAAATCGAAAATCCTAATGTATTATTCAAACGTAACCTTTTATTATAGACAAGTCATAGTGAAACAAAAATTTGCATATTAAACACTTGTTTATTTCATTTATAATTTTTTCAATAACTCACCGTAGTAACTTATTTGAATATCTTTATTTGTTAATGAAAACCGTTTCTAAAGGTTAGCATGGTTTGAGAGTCAGTGATAATTGAAATTACTGTTTTAGGGCATAGGTATACATTATGTGAAATATTCTCTCAATGTAGGGATTCTAAGTTCAACCTTTGTTCGTTAGCTATTTCCAAAACGCGTTTACGTTTATTTCGTTTGATAGAAAAATTACGAATGTGGGTACACCTATAAAACTATGTTATTGAAAATTCCTATCTCTTCGTAGGGTATCTAATTTATTGATTACTGTTTTTCGTAAAATTAAATGAAAATAAATTTGCCGCTTACGTTATTTTTTGTAAGTGCGCAATATGATCCCTACTTTATTGCACGTTAGACATAATTATGTTTTGCATGTGTTCACTGTACATATGGGCATTTGTCCAAAATAAAGTTGTTATTAACATATCTGCCAGTTCGGTAATATTAGAAAGAAATGAACAAGGAAGTAACTCTCTCCATTTCCTTTTTTTGTTCCTCTAAATCTGTGTCTATGATTTTTTATATTTTAGTGACGAAATTTTCATTTATATGTTTTACGTGTGTTCCCCATTGCTTGGAATGGGGTATTAAATGTAAAGAGTTTAACAAAATACTCACATGACACTCTCCAGTTTCCGGATGGCAATCGTTAGAGTGTCCATTGCATTCGCATCTTTCGCAATGTTGAAGGTAAAATCCATCACCACCCCTGTAAACAGTTTGAAAAAAATACTCAAAGTGGAATAAATTTCATAATCACTAAACATATCAAGTACATATTACAAAAGAATTCTAAATCAAACAAGGTGAATTCTCTGATTTCTAAAAATTTATGAGGATTTTTCATGTGCGAATTGGTATACTAAAAATAAACTTAAAATGTATAACAGCTTGTGTACAATGCGCATATCGGCATACAACACATAATCTCAAATTACTTTAAAATACATTTTACACACCTCTTGTAACCAGGAGCACAATCTTCGCAAGATGTTCCCAGGTAACCTTGCGGGCAATCACACTGTTCTACGTGTAACGCCACCGGCCCATTGCCGCCCACTTCTGCTGTCTCAATACTAGCACTTATGAGATACGATATAGCTGCGTTTTCAGAGAACGACGTTTTAACTAAAATCGCTTTCACGTCCGCCAAAGCCAGCAACAGATATTGACGTTGGACTTCAGTGCCGTCGGGTCTGAGGAAAAATGGGCAATAGACATACAACATTATGTTCATAGACTAACCTAAAGAGGAAAAAAAGTTAAATGTTTACCTTAACCATTTTGCTTCTAAGAAAGGTACCGAAACTGTCAATGTACCGTCGCTCGACGGCCTCAGATCTTCACCAAAGTAGTGGAACGTAAGACGATTTTCCTAAAAATATTTATACAATAAAATCTCAATTACAACTATCTAATCACTATTTATAGGTATATAATTTTATTGTAATTGTAACAAGCAGTAGAGTAGAAGAGTTGTTTAACGTCTTTATTTTAAGACCTTATACATTTAGATTCACTGTACATACATAATTTCACGATTGGTTCTCAGAGATATAAGCAGATACTACAGATTTTTACTTGATACGGTGCTTTAATACGTCTTCCGCCATATGAGCATTCCTCAGTTGTTTTACTAAAACCCATCCGATTCAGGTTCTTTTGGGCCAACTTTTAGATGCCTCGAATTTGGTCGATATCTGTTTTTCTACGGAGCTTCATAGATTCCATAAATCTAATCTATATATTTCAGAATTCTGTTTTCATCCCTTTCCGTATGGCCTCAATATACCTTTTTTCACTTTGGGCATTATATATTTTAAACAACATCGTTGTCTCACATTCGCAGGTTTTTATTTATTTACGCTAATATTCTCGCACTAAGAATTTAATTTCTATTCACTTTTATCATTTCCTTCACTGTACCTTAATTTACTTCTTTGACTCTTTCAAGAGCCACCTCGTCGGCAATGAATGCGCCGCTTTTATAGTAACCAATTAGGGTTCGAGAATTTTCTATGGATGTATTGGTCTCACTGCTCCCACTTTGTGAGGTCGTTCCACGACCTGTCCGCTGCGTTCTTTAAAGATGGCGTCGAGATGGGTCCATCAGTGGTTTATTTTGCGCGTGGCCACATCGCTATTGGTTATTTTCTGTGTAACACATGGTTACGCTATTCGACGCTAACGGCGCTAATGGTTTACGTAACCATTCAGGACCGTATTCAGGCGTTTTCTCTACGGGGATTTATTCAGGCGTTTCATTTGTAATTCATTTGTTCAGTGGGGCGTCACAATATCAATGATAGAAGTGGTATGACTATAAATACAAATTATATTCAAATTTTCCTCTTAGAACTGTCACTATGACTAAATGTGATTCAGTTTTTATGTATGATTTTCGCATCGTGATTAAAGCAGTCTAATGGATTTAATCCAGTACAGTTCCCATCAAATTTTATGGCGGATGTGAACATAGGGACAAGTCGCGTCGCAGTAACCACTTTTAGGTGTAGCGGGACGCAGTGGAGCGAGGGGCATATGACTGAAGCTGCGCAAGCACGCATGTAGCTTTGTATTCCGATCCGCCATAAAGTTTAATTGGAAGTTTAGTAAAAGCATGGCACATAATGTTTATCAAGTTAAGTACTCACACTGATTAGTTGAACGTCAGGTGCGCTATTACGCTCATTCGAACTACCGGGCGCTGGGACACTGCGGATTGTATATTCTAGCTTGCCGCCGTAAGATGTCACTTTGTCGCCAGCGAAACTTAAAAAATATAAAAAATGCACATTATTAACTAATGAATATCATCATCATCATCAGCCTTTTTTTACCCCACTGCAGGGGCTTAGGCCTCCCCCTGGGTGAGGAGGGGGGCTTGGAGCTTAAGTCCACCACGCTACTCCACTGCGGGTTGGGAACTGTAACGAGCACCATCTATTGACAGCGTCCGGGACCGACTGCTTAACGTGCCCTCCGAAGCACGGTGTCAGTGATATTGTGTACTTAAGTCAGAAAAACTCATTGGTACACGCCCGGATTCGAACCATGGCCCTATGGGGCTTTATAAATTTGAGACAGGTTCGTTGCGCTCTGGGCTATCACGACTGAATGAATGAATGTCAATGTCATTAATTATTAACTAAAAACGAAACTTAAGGGTCCATCTCGCCTACGTCATACCATATTGTATTTGTTATGCAAAAGGTAATATGAAAGCTTCAAAACGAATGTTTCATTCTCAAATGAGTATGAGAATTAAACGAACTGTAATTGAATAATAATAACATATACATGACAACAACGTCTAGGCCCCAAACTAAGCATTAGCTTGTGTTTTGGGTACCAAGCAAAGGCACCACATACATATAACAACCAAGACCCGGTACCAGTATCAATATTCATCATATAAATACTGACCCGACCTGGGATTCGAACCCGGGACCTCCAGCTTCGTAGGCAGGGTCACTACCCACTAGGCTAAGCGGGCGTCCTAATAGTAACAGTAACACCTGGGACATCTTACACATGGCCTTCTAATCCCAAACTATGCAGAAAAAATAAATATTTTTGTATCTACACACCTATGAGGTAAACTCCAGTAGTATATAGTAGGTGTGTTGCCGCCAATAGGTCCAGTCGCTCTCATGGGATCAATATTTGTTTCTAGTGGCACGGTGTATCTAGCCGGTCCAAGTGAACTGCTCGATGTACTGTTATAGATTTTCACTTGTGAGTAACTTTGAGGAGAATTGAAACTAATTGAAGTTGTCCTTCGTCGGAAATTACTACTGCTACACTGTTGTGTTACGCCAGAGCAGAAACATTGAGCGCAACCGTGCCTGAAATATGTGATTGAAAAATTAAAATTATGTAAATTTGTCTATACATAATCCATAACTAAATAATAATTTCTTTTGTACAATCAAGTTTAATATTTTTAAATTTTTAATTTGTGACCATAAAAACAAATGATGTCATGGAACAGCACGTTCATAGTGTATTTCTATCACATAAGCATAGTAATAAGACATTGAAGATTAGATTCAAATCCCTATTAAGGATCAATTCTGATCGGATGAATTAGTGATGTGCAGGAAAAACCAAGCTACAAATAGTTTACTATTATATCAGTAGTGTTTATATTTTACTGTGAATGATGTTTGAAAATTTCAAGATGCACTGGTGAGAAATTATTTTATGATATACAACCGAAACAATCTAGTTTTTTTAATTATATTTGTATATGTACTGTTGGGCAATCGTAGGCAATCGTCGTATAAAATGCTATATAATAACCGCTCTTATTATAAACTACTCAATAAAATATAAGTAAATTATTGTTTGACAAATCACTGTTCAGTTTCAATATCGGATGGCCAGTATTACCGTATGAATTCACAAATTACTAGTTTCTGATAAACATAATTTTAAAAAATTCTGCCATTGAAGTTTCTCTATTTTGTCTCACATTGACTCACCGACCATCAAAGTTTTGAAGGCCAAAAAGGTACTTCTAGCAGACCTACAAACTTGAAACTTGGGATATGAATAAAACTAAAGTAGAAAATTTCATGAACTTTTTTTTATAGTGAATGCAACATTACCTGAAGTCCGGTGACAAGAAAAACGAGCCTTCTTTACATTGATCGCAATAGCGCCCGGTCACATGGTTCTTACATTCGCACTGATCTGGTAGCCTAACATTGCGCGTGCCTATCGGGTCGCAGTTACTCGTCGGTTTCGGTCGGCAAGCATCTCCGGGCATTATAGGATTACCTATGTAACCAGGTGCGCAATATTCGCAATGACGGCCTTCGTACCTGTCAAGTTTGTTAAGGTGAAAAATGAAAATTTTAGGCACAAACAAGTTAAAGTCCTAACAACACAGTCACCAGCAATCATTTATTTGCTGGTGAGAAAAATAAATCGAATAATCCGCGTCTTACAAATCATCCTCTGCCATTTCGTGTTGGACAAATCGATAACAGCTTTATGTGACAAATAATGTTCTTATCTAATCAATACTTAATTTATTAACATTACGTATTTGATTTGACCTAACTGTAACCTAAAACAAACAGAACATTAACCGTTATCCCTATTGGCTCGTATGTAGAGCTAGTAACTGGCAATGGTTTTGTAATTTCAACAGTTGAGAGTCTGTAAATTGACAAGAACTAAAAAATCTGATTTAATTTTAAAATATCGTTTCAACAAGACCTCCCTCGAAGGATAAAGGAAAAATAAAGTGTATTTCACCATCACTATTAATGGAACGAGAGACAGGATTTTTTTAAATGTTATGCCACATACCTATATAATGGTTAGGAATGGTTATATTCGTGCCAAATTTCAACTTTATAGTACTAAGTGTCGAAATAGTGGTGAGGTTTTCACAGTGATTTTTCTCAGCAGTAGTCACTTTCTAAAGTGCCGATAAAGTTCTTGACAGCATATTGATGAGTTTATACTAGTCAATATGCCTAATATGAACTAATGAGTCACGAGTAATAAGTCAAGAGCTTTATTGAGGCGTAAGTGCTTTTTCAGATTTTGAAAGTTCGACAGTTACATTTTATTATAAACGATGTTACTGTACTAGTGAATCTATTGACCAGCCCGACTAGATATTAGCAAATCATTAATACCGGTTATAATATCTAATATTATAACTAATTCAATGACATACCCAGTCATACAATCGCAAACCACTTCGCCATCAGCACCTAAACTGCAAGTTCTGGCAAATTGATTTTCTCTGTTTGTAAGAGGACAAGGACAAGGACGGCAAGGGATTCCGGAAGCTGGATCGCCGTATGTTCCTGCAGGGCAATTAATCTTCTCTCTGCGGCAGCGTCCAAGCCAGGGTCCTGAAGATTCACGAACGTAGCCAGCAGCGCATTTCTGTTGGATATATGTAGTTATTCAGTGATAGTTAGACATACCCACAAAATGTCCAATGTTTCATGTTCCCAACACAACAGACTATCTGTCTGACTGACTGTCTCAAAAAAAAAACTTACTTTCACATTAAAATAATTGTTTTCAAATTGTTCCTAAAAGTTTCACTAGATGCAGTAAATGTGTGAAGAAAACTCTCAGTTAAATGAAGGTTTTTAGCATTTACTGCTTAGTAGATATTTTTATACTAACTACATATGTTCTTGTGAACAATTGTTGATATAAATGAGATTTTGACAAATATGTTCATACCTGACAAGACAGTCCTTCGTAGCCTGGCGGACACTTGCATTCTTCCACTAAACTTGCAGCTCCTAAACCTGTGTTGATATGTTGTGCTGATTCCATAGCGAATTCGCTTATATTAACACCGGCACCGTTCAAATTCGCTCGGACCAAAATCATTTCAATGTTATCGAGACTGAAAACCATCAAGTAAAATATGATTAGTGATGAGGCCCAATGAAATGTGATTACTTCAAGATAATACTACATAGTACGTGACCCCGAATAATAGGATAAAATTGTGGAAAATTAACTACTATGATTTCCGCTAATAATCTGGAACATTTTAAGACATTTCTTTTTTATTCGTATTTTCTATGCTCTTTCAGTCTATTTATTCTACAGCAGCTATTCATTCCACTACAGAAGAACAGGCCTCAATAAAATGTCTTAGGTAATTGGCGTAACTAACATACTAGGAACTACAATGTCGATCTGCAAAATTGTACCCTGTATTATGTCAAGCGATCGATAATTAAATATCTCAAAACTAAAAAAAAAAAAACAAACAAACCAAAAATTAAGCAAAAAACTTACATAAGGATCGTGAAAATGGAAATCTAATTTCTGCCTACCCTTTTGGGTAAGAGGCGCGCAGTAATGTGTATGTCATTGGTATTAAAAAGTATGTAGTTGAAAATACTCACGCCATCATGATTTCTTCGCGTGTCACTAGTACGGCGCCTCGAGGACTAGGTCTTCTCCAATTTTCAGGTACTAATTTTGTCTCCACGTATATTTCGGGTAAAGGTGCTCTTTCTTTTCGGAAACTGTGCATCAGCAAACCAAATTGACCCTGTCGATTAAAATTAGTTATGTTTGAAAATAGATTGGATTTTTAATCATTTTCGATTTTTCGTTTGGAATTAAAAAAAAATGTTTTTACATTTTGTAATGAAGAGATTTGGAAAAACACTTTACTACGTTATGATCTTATTACAAATATTATATTCAATACTTCAATTACTTTGCCAGACTCATATGTAGGTAGAATTTAATGATCCAAAAACTATATTAAGCGTTCTTACCTTGATAATGATATCTGGTGTTTGCAAGTCCTGTGTGCTGTAACTGAAACCTGTGGAGTGCGGTTGTAGTTTATACTTAATCCTTCCGCCGTACGAAGTAAGTTGGTTACCATTGTAACTCTCCGGTAATGCCAAATATGGAATCGCTCTGCTGTTCGTATTATACGTGTTTAATTTGGTGACCTGCAAAATAATAATAATAACGTGTACATGAACAACAACGTCTAGGCCCCAGACTAAGCATTAACTTGTGTTTTGGGTACCAAGCGAAGACACCACAACATATAACAACCAAGAGCCGGTACGAGTATCAATATTCATCATATAAATACTGACCCGACCTGGGATTCGAACCAGGAAAATGGTATTCGGCAAAACGGAAGAAGGGAGGTCTAATCATTACATTTATTAAATTTTAAATTATTTCAACTCGATTGATACTTGACACAGTTTAGCATATAGCTTCTATATTATCACAAATTGTATTGTAAAGTTACAATATTTCGAAATCTAAAACATGAGCTTTAAAGACATAGACTTTTAAAAAAATTTAAATATACTAAAAACAAAGCATATTTTTTTTCTCTTTATTTATTTATAATATCCACTTTTATAACTACATATTCGCAGTTATATTACCTTTAAAACTCTGTTATTGGCTTTAAAATAAAATTTGCCAGCTTGTAAACTGCGTGAAGCTGAGCGTATCTGCTCAAGTAAGTTAAAATTATTTAACTTTAATCAAAATACCAGTTTACCTATTTTTTTCATTTTTGTCTATAGAATTAGTTGTTATTAAGATACAAGTTGGATTCTATAACCGTGGGACATATTTTATATATGATTTTTTTAACACGCACCGTAGCACCGTTCCTCAATGGTTGATAGTAATATTCATCAGTAATGGGTTGAGATTCAATGTTCACACCGCTAGGGTTTATAGTAGCTCCAACTAATCTAGTACCACCATGACCTAATGGTGTTGGCATATGGTACGTAAAAAGATCAGCGCTCTTGCAGTCCGCTATTGCACCGAAACAGAAGCATCTGATGCACTCACTCTCGGTTCTCGCTTCGCTATAAACAAAAACGGAAATAACCAAATAATTTTTTTATACCACAGACGGGTTTTTAATTTTATAATTTTAATTAAAAAATTGTTAGCTATCATCATCAGAAAGTACATATTTATTAGAAATCAAAGTAATTACAGCACAAAACAAAGGAAATATCAGTCGTTCAAGTACATTATGGCGTCTAACGTCAGCCATCTTAGATTCTTGTTGACGTTATGTGTATCCTTTGACAATTCTCAAGTCAAATATGAAACTATCGACATTTAATAAAATCGGTTGAAGGGTGTAGGCGGTAGAAAGTAACATACCAGGGGCATGCGGTGAAGGGAAGCCGGCCGCGATAATGCAGGCGATATACCTCCATTCATTTCTATTATGATGGTGTATTCTAATGTTTAGTGCTTGTTAATATACAAACATTAGAATACACCATCAAAATATAAATGAAAGGATGTATATCACCTACATTATCATAATCACGGCCGGCTGCCCTTCAGTGAAGGGATAATTTATTATGATTATGATAAAGTAGGCGATATACATCCTTTCATTTATATTATGATTGTGTATTCTAATGTTTGTATATTAACGAGCGTTAAACATTAGAATACACCATCAAAATATAAATGAAAGGATGTATATCGCCTACATTGTCGCGGCCGGCTTCTCTTCACCGCATGCCCCTGTTAAACATACACACGTATATCCCTACTTATTCAACTATATGGGAAATACATTACTCTACAAGCATACATACATGTTAATATATATACAATACATTCAGATTTATATCTGTTTTTTTTTCTCAACCTTACCACGTGTCTTGTATAGTTAAACTAAAATCTTAACATACTAATAACTATTCTATTTAACCAAATACTCTTATTTATTAACAGTACATGAAACAATTATTACAATCACATATTTTTAATGATCTGCAAATTGAAACACTGACCTGTTGAAATATCCAGCACGACATACATTTTGGTTCGGCGAACCGTAAACGTCAACTATAGCATCAGGAATAGCGAAATCTGTTCCTTTGTTGTTGATAGCTTCGCAAGAATAAGCTCCTCTGTCTGGTGGCTGTGCAATATATTAAAAAGAAAATTCAATTTACTGTCTTTTAAAAATTTATGTTCGTATATTTTCAGGTTTTTTCATAGAAGATTAAGTAAAATAACATTCGGTTTTTTTACCACCCACAGTAACATGGGTACCACTATATAAATATTTTTAGGAGAGGTAATTACATCACACTTAAGTGTGTCCCTCTATACTAAAAGCTGATTTTATTCAAATACTATACCAATATGTTATAAAGTCAGTCCAGTAATTGCTAAACTTATCTGTAGGTAGGTGCACTTTTTCACATAGACTAAAAGAAGCTATAATTCGTCCTTTTATAAAAAAAAGGTGATCATAATGTATATGCAAACTATAGTCCGATAGCTATATTATCTAGTATAGGCAAAATAAAAAAGTATCTTAGAACAATTGGGGTCCTACCTTCAAAAAAATAGCATAACAAACAAATGTCAACATGGCTTTCAGAAAAGAAAAAAAACATGAATACCATTTTGTCAAGATTGACTGATGAAATAAACTCTTATTTAGCTGATAAAAAATTTGTTGTTGCAATATTTTTTGATTTCAAAAAATCATTTGACCATCATGTGTCTGATGGCCTCAATCATAACTTATGCTCTTGATTGCTGTGCTTTGACATTCAAAACGAATATTGATATGTTAGAAAAATTTCAAATTAGGTTTTTAAAGTTACTAGTGTCTAAAAAAAACTAAATCAAAATGCAAAGATGATTATAGAAAATTGTTTAAAATATGAAAAATTCTTCCGGTTGGATTTCTTTTACTATTGAATCAGCATGGTAGTCGGGAGCATGCATTATCTGTTGTGAGCCACAAACATAGCACAAGGTCGGTGTTAGCCGGTAAATATGATGTTCCAAGAGTGAGTAATTACTATGGAGACTGGACCTTAAAGAAACGTATTCCATATGCAATGAATGGTTTGCCCATTAATATCAGACAGGAGTCAAACAAAAAGAAATTCAAAAAATTGTTATTGCATCATCTGAATAGCATCTGATGTGTAAATCATGTATGGTTTTAATTGATTTTTTACAGTAATATAATAGCAGAGATTCACGATTCCCACAGTCAAACTATGAATGCAGTTTTGTGGGATATATTGTTAATATAAGAGGAAACTGTTAATTTATATAAATAAATAATAATAATAAATAAGGAATACTAATGTGAATCTTTCAATTGAAAATAAGCCTCCAAGCTTTTAAGATTTATATATTAATAGCTATACTTTTAAGCTTTAAACACTGATATAATTATTTTTTACTTCTAAATTCAATGTTTTTTTTTTATAAACACTTTTTTAAATATATATTATATTAACATTTTTCTTTTTTTTCAATTTCGTACCCTGTAGCTTGTTTTTTTTCGTTATGATGGCCACACTTATCATTTACTTATTGTAAAATTTAGAACATCACCTGCATATTTTCACACATAAGTGTTCCTTCACCGTTTACACTAGTTGACTGACATTTATCTGGTACATGACCCCAGTTTAGGCGCCAAACTATAAGTGGTACAGGCACCCCGACAGCTTTACATCTTAGAGTCAAAGTTTCCCCTGGATAAAGCGTGACTTTCGATGGCTGAGGCGGTTTTGATACGTAAACAGGTACTGCAAACAAAAGTGAATATTAAGTAATGATGAATAAAAGCAACATTAAAATGATGTTGTATTGAAATGTATTTGTGTTTGCACCAAAAGGTATTTGCGTCTGGAATGTTCGCGAAGGCGCGCGTGGGCGGCTTTCATGCCATCATGCGCAAACGTTGTGCCTCCATTCTCGCGCGGGTGCGTGGCGGCCGCAACACCATCCTGGACACTATCGCTAATAGATGGGACTCTCCTTTTATAGCCCATCGGGTACATCTCCATGTTAAATAAATAATGGATTGATTGTTTAATTTTAACTATTAGTTGTATTTATTTATTGTTATAATTTGTTAGTATTTTATTTTATTGTAATGTTAAGTTTTAATAATTAATATGTAAATAACGCCCTCATTATAAGGCTCCATAGGGCCATGGTTCGAATCCGGGCGTGTACCAATGAGTTTTTTTGACTTAAGTACACAATATCGTTGACACCGTGCTTCGGAGGGCACGTTAAGCAGTCGGTTCCGGACGCTGTCAATAGATGGCGGTCGTTACAGTTCCCAACCCGCAGTGAAGCAGCGTGGTGGACTTAAGCTCCAAGCCCCCTCCTCACCCTGGGGGAGGCCTAAGCCCCTGCAGTGGGGTAAAAATGGACTGATGATGATGATGATGTAAATAACGTGTAAATATATAAAAATAAATATGGGGCTAGCACCCGTAAATAAAAGATTATTATTATTATATAATAAATATATAATACATATATTTTTAATTATATTTGTAGTTAATAATTTAATTTTTATTAAAAATCAATCACTGTCTTAGGAAATTATTTTTTCATGGTTGTGCTATACTAACTAAAATATTAATTTTATTTTCACCTCAATAGCTTGAAAAGCAGGCCTTTGTTCTTTGAAATCAGTGAGCCAAATTCAAAGTATAAGCTATCACGCAAGTAAACAAACAGGATTTGTGTACATCGGCCAATCTATGCAATTTGAATTGTTAATTGTTCATTTAAGTCGTTGGGGTTTAAAGATTGAAAATACTCACTACATCCGATTTCATCAGTTCCATCTAAGCAGTCATTCATGCCATCACAATGAAAACTTTTGGGTATGCACTGATTGTCCCTTGTACATTGATATTCCACCGGTGAACAAGGCTGGCCAGGCACTGTGGCTCCACAGTTTTCTTCATCAGACCCATCACCACAATCATCTTCAGAGTCGCATAGCCAAGTTTTTAGTACACAGCGCCTGTTCCTACATTGAAACTGATTCGGTTCACAGCGGCCGTTCTCATCTGTGAAATATTAAATTTGTTATGCTTTTGAAGAAGTCAGGACTATGTGAGAAGCGTGATATACGCGTGACTACGTATTAAGTTTACTTCAACACAAATCACATTAGTGTATTATTTATTAGATTAAAAACCTTTTTTCCATCTCTTCCTAGTTTTTTCAAAACTCAAGTGGAAAATTCGCGATTTCATTAACGTTCCTACGACAAAACGGTTTTAGTAAGTGTCATATATTCACTTGTATGACCTGAGCTTTCTAAGAATATCTATGCAGGCTGTCCCAAAACAGGATCAAGCCTGAGGCTGTATATAGTAACATACAATTATAATAATATCTGGTATATTTCAGACATGGTCATCTAAATTAGAAAATGCCGGTACTATAGACAACTGATATTATTGGGTTGGGGAGAAAGTATTTTCGTTTTTTATATACATACTGAAACCGTTTTGTTTTTTTAATAACTGAATTATATTTAATTAAAATATATAAGAGCCGTTCAGTTTGATAATGTTTAATGTTTGGTTTGACTTGTTGCTATCTTATAGATAGTGACATAATTACATTGCTTTAGAGATTTTATGGTTTGCAGTTAAAAAAAATCGACAAGTAGTTTTGACAGTTTTCTCTCGATGTTAATCTAACACTACCTAAGGAATTCTTAAGAGACAGAAACAAGTGTAATGAAGGTGCAAGGTCAGAGCTATATGGGAGATGCATTATCATTTCTCAGCCAAACTCTCGTCAATTTTTCCTGAGTGGGTAAAAATATGAGTTTTAAAACCCGGTTTAACACCCAATAAAGTTTTGTGTATAATGAGCTTTTCACAATTTAGATTATTAATATTTCACTATATTATTATTGGTTTAAAAATCGAGAAAAAATATTGTTTTATAATTTTAACGTAAACTGTTCAGAGTTTATAGGTGTGAGGAGGTTTGAGTGTCTCGAGGTTGCATATAAAATTTGTACTTACTGCAAGAGTCTTCATCAGAATTATCAGCACAATCCCGCTTGCCATCACAGACAGCAGTTTTAGGTATGCATTGTCCATTACCACAGGTCGCTTCTTCTCTTCGACAAGATGCCGGTGGGGGTGCTGGCGTGGCAGCTGTAATGTAAACATATATATACAGGCATAGACATATATATACAAGATTTGTATATAAAAGATGACAAACTATGATAGCACATGTTTATTATTTAAAGCCTGCATTTTCAATCAAATCCACAGAGTCAATCATCAATCTCAATCGTGTGTACATGACACATCCTATTACTACATCTATAATATTAATTTCCATATCTTCCTTTTGGTGTTTCTGTTTATTTTCACATTGATTCGCATTATGGAAACAGTATCTACTAAAAGAAATTTCTCAAATGCGTGTGTTTTGTCCTGATCTGGTACAGTTCCAATCAAACTTTATGGTTGTTGTGAAAATAAGCACAAGTCGCATCACAGTAACCAGTTTTAGATGCAGCGGGACGCAGTAGAGGGAGGGGTATATGACTGCACCTGCACAAACACGCTTATAGCGTTGTATTCCGATCCGCCATAAAGTTTAAGGCGAACTATATTATTACTATAAATATTCAAAAAGTCAGTAGAGCAAAAAAATATATACTCGCTTTTTCTGAGTGAAATGTAAATGATTTACTTTTTCACGATTTAATCAGACAATAGGATGTATTTAGGACATATACAAGTGCATAGTGTGTTAATGATAGTACATCTATCTTTATATGAATGATAAAGATTTGAATTTAATCAGGGCAGCGACAGGGTAGCGACCCTGCCTACGTAGCTGGAGGTCCCAGGTTGGAATCCCAGGTCGGGTCAGTATTTATATGATGAATATTGATACTGGTACCGGGTCTTGGTTGTTACATGTATGTGGTGTCTTCGCTTGGTATCCAAAACACAAACAAATGCTTAGTTTGGGGCCTAGATGTTGTTGTTCATGTATATGTTATTATTGTTATTCTGAAAGTAGACTCAGTGATAAAAATATACTCACGAGGATTCTGGACATTCAAGGTCACTCTCAGTTCAGACCCTGGATATCCCAAATAGGCTGTCGCCTGACATATGTAGACACCGCTATCGGCAGACTGTAAAATGAATTCAGAATGTCATTTGTTATAATTCATTTCAAAATAATGAAAAAATGCTACTGCTGAAAAATCAAATATCAAATAAATCAGTCATGCATATATCAAAATATAAACGCTTTTAACAGATTGCTTTACTGAATTAAATATAATGTAAATATTTGTTTTGCAAGCAATGTGAATGCAAAATACATGTAATACCTTTCACAAGTCACATTACAAGGCCTTTTATAAATTATGATGGAAGTATGGTAAGCTGTATATTATGATCAAAGTGTTTATAGGCACAAGGCGAAGCAGAGTGTTTCTAATAAACCGATGACTATAATAGCCTGCTTACTGAGTACGAACATCATACGATGTTTTTCAATACATTTGCGATTAAAATAAGGTAGATACTTCAAATGTAATAATGGCGGAAGCAGGCTGCTTTTCGCGGTTTACGCATTCGTTACAAACAATGCTCATTTGTGATTGGTGTAAAGAAAAGGGCCTAGTCCGTAAAATACAACATTACGATCCAAGTTTTGATGTCATAAGGACCATATTAATAGCAAAAGTAATGATTATTTTTTTTAACTGCTTTACTGCTTTAAGAAAGGTCTACTGAATGTAACTTATCCGCCATCATTCACACTGATCACCGCAAGTATCAGTTTTCAAGTATTGTTTAACCTATTAACTTGAACAACTTTTGAACAACTTTTTCATCACATCGATACCACGATGTGCGGGAGATAATGATATCCTAAAATCATATCAATCTTCTAAGTTTATTAGTGACTCATTCCAGTTTGCCTTGTTACGACCTGAGTGGATACTCTCTATAATAAACTCTATCAAGTCCAATGCGGTGGGATGCGATAAAATATCTATTGAGATGATTAAATTAACTCTTCCTTACTCTCTTGAGGCGATTACTACCATAATTAATGCTTCATTATCTACCGGCATTTTTCCGTCATCCTGGCGCTGTTCGATTGTTAAACCCATCCCAAAGAAAGGTAAAATAGAAAGTTTCGCCGATTTGCGACCCATCAGTATACTTCCGGCACTATCTAAAATATTAGAGAAGGCGGTGCACATGCAGATTACAGAATACTTTCAGGTTCATAATATATTTCCTATAAACCAATCTGGTTTCCCGAAAAATTATAGCACTACTAGTGCACTGTTACACATCGTTGATGACGTGCTCTCCGCGGCTGATCAGGGAATGGGAACGGTCCTGGTTATGCTGGACTACTCGCGGGCATTTGACTGCTTGAGTATACCGGTTCTCATAGCAAAACTGTCGTACTACGGTTTTACTGAAGACTCGTGTAAGTGGTTCGTTAACTACTTCAATAACAGAGAGCAGATAGTTGAATGTCTCAATGACAAAGGTAATTTGGTGCAGTCTAAACCGTTAAAACTTACAAGGGGTGTAATTCAGGGGTCAATACTAGGTCCACTACTGTATTCAATATACACAGCTGACCTACTTACTACTGTATCTCATAGTTTCGCCCATATGTACGCGGATGACACCCAGCTGTATATGCACATGTTGCCAAACGTCGAGTCAATTAATAAAGCCGTGCGTAATATCAATGCAGACTTAAAAGCTATCGTAGACTGGTCGAACAAGCATAGCTTAATGATCAATCCTACTAAAAGTATGTACATAGTTCTCGGTACCAAATCTCAAGCCCAGACGATTCGTAAATTCCTCAACAGTATAGTGGTGGCAGATCGACCAATATTAGAGTCGCTAGAAGTACGAAATCTCGGATTTATATTAGATAGTCAATTGAAGTTTGAAGCTCACGTTAGAAATAAGGTATCAAAATGTTATGCCGCTCTTAGGACTATTTACAAGCTCCGCCCGTTTTTATGCCCCAGCGTTCGCAATAAGTTATGCGACTCGTTGGTACTTTCGCATTTGGAATATGGTGATGTAGTGTATGGCCCATGTCTACTTAAAAAAACGCAAAAGAGTGTGCAGCGCGTACAAAACTCTTGCATTCGTTTTCGTCAGCACGTGGCGCGCAGAGCTCGGATTACGCCAATTCTGAATGAAAAAAATATCCTAAATATGCTAAACAGACGAACTCTTAAACTGGCTATCATTATGTTTAACCTCCGTAAAACTGGTTGCCCTCCGTACCTTGCTGAAAAAATTGCCTGGGCCCAGGAAACACGAGCTAGGACGGCCATAAAAAGAAACAATATTTCTATAGTTCGGTCTTTTAGGTTAGCTACTTTCAGGGGTAGCTTTAAATATGGGTCATCGAAATGCTGGAATAATTTACCCCCACCAGCGAGAAACGCCAGTTCACTATATGTTTTTAGACGAATTGTTAAGGCTCACTTATTGGATATTCAAAAAAAAGATCTCACAAGCTGCTAAATTGCATTAAAATGTGTGGTTTTAATAAAATTTCGGACTTGAGTTATTGTAGTTGAACTCTGTGGGTCGTAATCTGACCTCTGCCCGGCCCTGCCTCGGACTCACTGAGCCATGACGGGACCCGTATCTTGCTCCCTTTTATGTATGCGCGATTCAGTAGGCGAATCTTCACGAGGTATACGATTTTTTTATATGTAATTAGTATTTAAGTTTGTATTTGATATTATTTTTAAGTTCTTATAAAATATTCAATTGCTTGCATGTCTGGATATACCCACGCGATACAATGACAAGAAAAATACTTATTTGCTTTTATATGCTACTGGATGTCAAGTAGCATATGAACTACTGCACGACCAATACACTCTCGCTGTGCAGTACCTACTTACTGATCGGGCACCTACTAACCGTCCCTGTGTGCGTTGGTCACGCCTAACTGAACAGTGACGTGATATTTCTATTTGTCTACATTTCTGGCGCCAAATTTCTGTCTGGACATGTATGTGATCGGAGTGTGTAGTGATAGTCTGTATAATTTTATGTATAAGATATTTATTTTCGGGATCGGCAGAATATCAGCGATGGTCATGTTCGCCAGCGGCTGACCATCATTAGGCTGAGTCGATTCCGTTTGCCATCAATTTTGTAAACTTCGTAAAGAATAAGCTTTTTTTAAGAATTTCTGTAACTGCTTTTTTGGTTTTTGGCAATAAATGATTTTATTATTATTATTATTATTATTAACTTTTCATCAATCATTATCAATTGTCTGTCAATCAAATGGCTCATGACTTTCAATCCAACCCAATTGGGTTAATGTGTAGGACCTAGGTTAAACTATTAAAAATAGCCTTTAACATCAATAAGAGAGGATAGGAAATAAACTATTACCGTCACTTTATACATTTCCAAGCGACCATTTCGGTCAGTGGAACCGCGAGCAAGCGGTCGTCCTCCTTCACGCACCCAGCGTACTGGCGCTCTTTTTGGCCCTTCGTCGCGACATTGAAAGACCACATCGCCTCCTAGAAATAGCTTTTCTTGTTATGCCTATCTTTGATACCTATAAGTAACCCTTGTGCACCCACATTGAATAATTGAAGACTGCAACCTACAGTCTAATATATACTGAAAATCAGACTGTATATTAACTGTTGAAGTTGTATACAAAATAAGTGTTCTTAATAATTGAGTGAATATATTATCAGTTGTCTTGAATTCTAACCAGTTAATATTTCAATGTGTTATTTATTTTAAGCAACAATTAATTACGTTGTATACAAATGTCACTCCATGTTTTATTTGACTGAAAATTATCCATGCTACATGCCCCAAAAATTTTTAACTCGTTTATATATACTACTTATGAAAATGAATGGAATGTTATGGCAATTTTATTTTCAGGGCGTAAGATGTTTTAACATCGTTGTCGTTCTAATGTATGGTATGGACCCCAAAAATAAAAATCTGCATAAATGAATTTGGATGTTATTTTGATATGGTTGCGACTCTGTAATGTATATGCACTCTATTTTTCATATGATACTAAATTGACACAAAAAATAAAATTATGATTAACTAATAAAAAATAAGTTGGAAAAAAAAATTATTACGAATAAAATGGGTGCATGAACTCATACATATCAGTGCGCAATACAATATCACGCGCTAGAAGTAAAACTTTTTATGGGTTGTACCACAGAGAATCAAATAGACAAGAGGTGCCATGTAACAGTATTTGTTCAGAGACACGTGTCCAAAAAATAATTATACAACGAATATAAGAAAAAATATTATGCATACATAAATAGTTTTGTTTCTCATTTACATAAGTGGTTAATGCGTTCATTTCCCTTTCATTTAGATGTGTGGTTTGATTTGATGTCGCATTTTAGATTTTAAGTCATGGGATCTGCCTTAAGCATTCAACATACTGCATACCTTAAGGGAACAGTGTATCCAACTACATGTCCACTCTAATCTGTTCTAATGCTCTGTGGGTTCTAAACTTTTTATAATTATTAATGAAAAAGTGCAGACAAATAAATAAGAGTATAATTATCTGTACATACTCTTTTAGTCTTGAATGCTGTATTGACTGAATTATATACTCATTATTAAATAATATTGTAATGGTAGGTCTGACAGTCATCAGTATATAGATATCGCTGATTAAGTGTTCTACTACGCACTATCAAAATATCTTAACTACATATTCAGTCGTGTATAATTATTTATTGACAGGAAGGATTTTCAAATTTGCCGCATTATATTATTAGGCGTGAAATGATACATAAAAAAAAATTGCCTCGACCGATGGTCTAGGCGGCGGCGCGGCCGTAACCTTTAACCGTTGTTGATACTTAATCATCTATATCAATTTAGTACCACATGAAACCAAGCATGGTCCCAGTATGATATACATATCCCAGTATGTATATTATACCAATAAATTAAATAAAAAATTTAAAAAATGCATTGCATATTATCGCATTAGCATCCTTTCTATGTAATTAATTTAATTCTAAATTATTTGTGATGTACGCGAAAACTTCTTTAATGTGTCAGTAAGGTAGCAATCACTGAACTCAAACCTAGAATTCATAATATTTTAATATAGTTAATCAGGTAATATTACAATTAGTTAATCAGGTAATATTACAATCTCTTTACTCAGTATTCAATATAATTCACGTTTTAAAGTTATAATGAATTCAGCTAAAATTATAAACCAACCCATATGCTTTTTATTCCTCTTACATGCTATGACATGAAATATTATGACATATTAATTAAATTTATTAAAAAATAATGTGATGATAATCCAGGTGTTTATTATAATTTTTAAAAAGCTGCAATAAAATGCACAAGTATATTTGGCCCCAAAAATATGTTAAGCACACACTGACTTACCAGTCTCAGCTATACCCACCACCATGAAAGAAATAACACTGATTACTATCAAATAACAACAAATTATTTGTTATAGTTAATTAAATATAATATGTAAATAATCCATACTCGACTATAACACCTGTAATATTAGCACAGATATACTACAAAAATGTGTACAAAGATAAAATATTAATCACAACACTTTGAAAGCTATAAAAGCTGCAGTTATTATGTACAAGTCCCTTTTCTTACCTGAAATCCAGGCCTTTTGAATGACAATCGAAATGACATAAATTTAAATTAAAAGTTGTTTTTTTCACTATTTCAATTCTGTTAGTATTTTCTTGTTGCAATTTTATATATTGCAAATAAATAAATAATGATTTGAATTTAAAAATGTGTACTTACTGTGTCTGACGGTTTGCTCATTAGGATAGGTCCGAAGTTGCAAAGAGACAGGACCTGTAATTCATAGATAATATTTTTCATTAGATATCAAGACAGAGGAGCACAAGTTTTAGTTTTCTAAATGTGTTTTTAAATACTATATTATACATTGCCTAAATTAAACTATCAAAATTCCATGTATAGTATGCACCGTGCAAATAAATATTAATAATTATTATAAATTAAGAATGCTAAGATTGCAATTTATTAAATTATAAACAATAATAAGGTTGTATAAATGGTTACATGTAGTTTCTATTAATAAAATATAATCATGAACAAGTCATCAATGTAGCAGTCATGTAGTATATTATTTTTTGTGGCACTAAAATTCATGGGCAAAACGCAGTGTACTTATAGGGAAGAACCATGAAGTGCAGCAAAAAAAAAAACACATTGGCACAACATTAAGGCCTAAAGTTAAGGTCCACAACTACTCAACTAAGTAGATATGTTGTTGTATGATCATTGTTGTCAATCATGGTGCAAAATTTAACTATCAACAGTAAACAACAAAGTTTATTTTGAGTATCTTTACTTCATGTGAAACTAAGTTGAATTCTTTTGTGGCATTTCCAAACATTATATTAATCTTGGTTATATATTACAGTTTTAGAGTCCTGGAATAACGATAGGGCTCATGCTTTTCCACTATATGAAGCCTAACCTATTAATTTTAATAATGGTTTCTTGTATACTGCAACTAAATGGAGTATTTTATTAAAAATTTGCTACAACAATGCTTGTTCTTATTTTTTATTTATGTATCATATAGTATTGGTTTTGCAGTTTTAATAGAGGTCACAAACAAGACTGATTCAAGGCGAGTATACCGTTTTCGACGTATTAGTTGCCACACGTTAGGTACTTGTACGTCAGCAGGGCTCAGTAGAAGAGCGAGCAATATTCTCTCAATGTTTAGGCTATTTTGTTAATATTTATAGCAAACAGGCGGAAGGACTTATCTGTTAAATATATTAAACAAAATTCCTAATAACAAAGTTAAAACAATGGTCAGTATCATTGTACTTACCTATGTAAATTAGTTATTATTGACTGTTATTAAATTATATTGCAAAGAAAGAAACACGGTTAATGTTTTGCGCTGAAGTATCAAGCTTGTAATACCTGCTCGCAGGTTGTTTTTTTACGGTAAAACAAATTAGTATATTAATAATTTGTTACATGGCACAAAAGGCATTGGAATTAGTACTACTGAAACTAGTTTGTTCTTACTCTTCGGAGGACAATCTAGTTCGTCACTAGAATCGCGTGGACAATCGACACGCCCGTTACAACGTAGATTTTGATTAATGCACGGCCCGTTCTCACATCTCCATTCGTATAATTCGCACTCTATACGCCAATAATTCAAAATAAAAGTAAAATTAAAAGGACATTACTGTTGTATTATTCAGGGGTTGGGTTGTATTTCTTCGGTGTATTTCTTTCTTCTTATATGTTTTGAGATATATATTAATTCTGCCAATGTCTAGTTTATGAGAGTTAAGAGTTAAACTATTTTTATTGAAAAAAAAAACAATTAGGCAACGTGGTATGATTAATATGGAATTTCTTCAAAATTTCGTCTGTACTATGACGCTTTACTTTCGCCATTTTTAACAATTTTGAAGAAAATTCATGTACCTACCTACCTATTTCTTTAATAATTTGTGATTTTCCTTTGTTTACTAAACATCAAATTAAATAATTAAGAATGACATTTTTAGTTTTAAATTTTTTGTTGAAAGCATGGACGTAATACTGCCTACAACGTAGATTCAGGACTGTGCACTCTCGAAACTGTATAACACAAAAATGAAACTTTTCTGTAATAAATAAGGTTCACTTTTAATTACAAATTATAAGAAGGAAATTTGAGTTTGTAGGAGATGGCTACCGGTGAGTCTGTTTGTTTCTTTCTAACAGTTGCCATTAGAAAAAATATTTCATCTAGTAGGTTCATTATCGATTTTTATATATACGAATACTCGTCTAATTTCTATTTTCTGAGCCTTCTGGTTTTTAATATGTCATAGTATTCGGATGAAAATAGTATTTTCGAAAGTTATTACGTTACATTTTACAAATTTATTAAAATTTTCAGTTATATTTAAAAAGGATGTGTTAATTTATGGTTTTATACTGGCAACTAAACAGAGAATTTGGGTAATTTTGACGTACGGATTGTCAAATAAGAAGTTTCTGACATCATATTACTAAGGTGTCCATAATATTCCATTAAGTTAATATGAATTTTTTGCTAGTTGCTTACGATGTGGCCGTAAGAATAGATTGCCAAATTTTACAATGAATATTAAAGATGGAAACTTCTATATTTCTGTAAAGAGAAACTTTTTTTATCCAAATAGAAAATTAATTTAGTTACAGATCTGACATAATTCGAGTTACAGATCGACATCATACTGATTACGAATTTGACAAACATTTCTGAAGACTTCGGTGATTTCCATGGGGACGGGACTCAGGTACTTGAATCCATCCCTACCACTACCATCCTATCATATTTTTGGGATTTTCAGGGGCCAATCAAAAGAAGGAAGTCCATAGTTCCCCACTTAACTAATATTTCTTATCTCTGGTGTCACACCTGCACTTAAGTGCTAGACATTTTGGCCCTACAAATAATGTTTCCGAACCCGGAGTATTTTAAAGCCGTTTTTATACACTGAATCATTGGGGGTTGTAGTGATTGTTAGTTTTTTTGGAAAGGAAAGGAGCTTTGTCACCTGTACAAAGTTATATTCTTGGGTTTTCACATTCGCTCAAGGCGGTAAAGCGTGACAAAATTGATGAGAAACATGTTTCAAAGAATTATATTTGGGAAAAGTCTAATCTTTAGGACAGTGTGTTTAGTCATATAGGGACCGTTTTAACGAGATATTTCTTGAATGATGGGTCCTGGGGACACGGGCATGCAAAAATGCGTAACTTATTGCGCTTGGCTACTTCTGTGAGACTTAATTACTTTTTAATTAGAGGTGGTCCGTCATTCAATTATAAATCACAATCAAGCTTTATTTCTGTGATAAAATCGGAGATTTGAATTCAAAGCGGTATTATATTTAAGGGAAACCTGCCACTAATTTATCAAGGCGATTGAGGTAGCTGTCTATGAAGTTTTAATTTAATATAAGGGTTCTAACTACTGCTTTAACTGCTTCTCATTTTATTTTGAAATCGATAATCCTACACTAACGGATCATATTTTAATGCGGGTTACCGCTTTTAGTGACTAGCTTTCTTGAACTTATGTTTTGGAAACTATAAAAAAGTTTCCTAATAATAATAGAAAATAGCGTAGATACTATGTACAAAGACTTATGATGAACCAAAATCATAAGTTGCATCATAGTTATTGATTTCTGATTTATTTTTTTTGGATTACGCACTTGACTTGACTTGATGCATTTTTTGATGACTTTGTGATTTGTTTTTGTTTTCGGTACGACAACGACACCACGTGATTCGACACGCAATTGTTGTTCTTTGGTTGTTTTTTAAGGTGTCGCCAATTTTATTTTAATTTAGATGTAAACTTGTTATTATAGAGTACTAGCCCAAAAGTCAAGAGGAGAGAAGAAAAAAATAAGAATGAAAATAAATTATTGTCACCGTAGAAGAAAGGAGACAAAGGGACTTCGACCTCGCTATTTCATCTTCTCGTTTCACAAAGCTGAGTGCACTGTCCTGAACCCAATATTACGTCCATGAGCTATAAGCAATGACTAAAAGCTTTACTAATATTATGAACGCGAAAGTTTGTATGTTTGTTTGTTACTCTTTCACGCAAAAACTAATGAATGGATTTTAATGAAACTTTACAATAATATAGCTTATACATCAGTAAAACTCATAGGTTATAATTTATAAAGATACTTACTACCTTTCCACCAGCGGTTCCGCTCGTGTGGACTACACAGTTGCACCAGGACCGCTATATTTTTTTTACATGTAGTTTTTAAGCTGAAGAGCTTAGGCTACTTTTATAAGGGGAAAAAGGTCCTCATACAATTGTGTAGTTCACGCGAGCGGAGCCGAGGGCGGAAAGCTAGTATATTATATTGATCAAGAAAATATAAAATTGACCATCATATGATAATGAAATGTATAAACAAAATTTAAGCCGGTTGGAGAAAATGGAAGATAAATGGTAGATATTAAAATGATATCTACTTATACCTATCTCTTTCTTGCCAAACGTTTAACACGTGTTTAACATTATTTCAAAAAGCCTGACGTCACATGCCAGTACCACAGTCTAGTAATCCCCATACAGCTAGTCATCGGAGGCGTCTAAAACAGAGCAATCGTGCGGTGTGGTGGGGGTCGGGGGGGACGTATGAACATATTAGTTCCATGCGTATGAACGTATCTACCGAACGGCCATACTGTGACGATGTTAGTAGGGATGTAAATATCATATCAATTAAATACCGATATCTCGCATGATACGACATAAACAAAACGATATCGATATATTGTAACAAATTACAATATATCGAACAAATTACGAGATATATTTAGAATATACATTTTTTCAATTATTTGGTTTTATGTAAATTCCGAAGAAATAGACACCATATATACTTACATTTTAAATTTGAAAAGAAGTTTAATTAAAAATAAAATAGATTTCAAAAAATTAATTTAAATGTAATGTAAGTAAATTATTTCACATACCAATTTTTTTCTAGAACTTTTTTGTAAACATATTAAAGTTGCCAATTCATTTTTATAACCATTAGATGTAAAATAGTTCCCTTTGGAAGAAGAAACCCTGTTTTTATCGTTCTGTCTTTACTTTACTCAATTTTTTTTTAATATAAGATACACTAATATGATAAGAAAATTAAAATGCTTACCTCCAAAAAACCTAAAACTAAACCAAAAAACCACAGAGCAAGTAATAATATGCATACGACATGGTTCTCAACTTAGGGTATTTTACCCTAGGCTTAGAGTAAAAATATAACAGCAGTTAGGGTACGAATTTTTTCAGAGTATTTTTTGGGTAAAATTCATTTAAGGCATTAATTTATTTTCATGTAAGTTTGTAATAAAAGATAAATAAGTATTCCTAAGTGAATTATATATTTAGTACCTACTAGACAACAGATTTCGTTTCGTGAACGCAACGATGCTCTTCTTTCCTTTGTTCGCTACGCTAGTGTCTATGTGTATGGTATGGTATGTTGTTCATTGTTGTTCATTAACTCAGAAAAACTCGGAAACTCGAAATACTACATTTGGAATTGTTTGTAATTTAAACAATTATATATTATAATAGCTGTTTTAAATTCATATATGTTTCATTTTTTTTTTTGGAAATTATATATATATACTTACCTACTAATATTATAAAGATTGCTTATTACTACTAAATTACTCATCCGATTTCAAAAATTCTGTCAGCAACATTTAAAATGGATGTTCAGGACGGAAGCAGGCTGTATATTGAAGACGGTGCCTTTTTCGCCAACATCAAAGGAAGGTAACGACTCACTGTTTGGATTGGATTAATAGACTGTGCCAGTAGGTATCTACATCGTGTGAGATTGCTGTCTCTATCATATTTCATACATTTTAAACATGTTAACAATGATTTTTTTTTTTTAAATTAATTCACCGTTATGGTATATTCAGAAAACCCTTTCATAAAAAAAAATTAAGAAAAAAAATAGGCAACTAGCCTATGTGCTACTTAATCACTTAGGTATATTCATTACTTTGAAATATTTGATTAACAGGGTCGAATATTTTTACCTTCGTTATATAAAGGTCCCGTAGGCAGATGTGTGGTGTATACTAGTACAGGACGGTTCGTGGTAGTATAGTATGGGGACCGAGGGTAATTTTCGTCAACTCCAGGGGCTCCAGCTATTTCCGGAGCAACGGTCGTTGTGGGACAAAAAGGGCCTTCGTCGGAGCTGTCAATACAATCGACTACCCCGTTGCATACAGCTGAACTGTCGACGCACTGTCCCGACTTGCATTTCCATTTGTCATCAGGGCACGCTGGAAAAATAAGTTTTAATAAGTAATGTAATAATTTATAATGAGTTTTTCAATAATTTCCGAATAAAAATTTCACAAGCACGATCCTTCAAAGAATAGAACAAAATAAAGTAATTAATTAAAATCTTATAAAATAAAAAAGAAAAGTTAAATAGGTATAACTAGATAGGTAGTTGCCTCTACAGTGATACGGCATAGTTCTATCCTACACAAGTTCTATAACTACAAATAAACCTTTTTTAAATTTAATTCCACGACTAGATTCATGCGAAAGATAGCTCAATTACTATACATATAGTTACCTACTATAGTAATTACATAAAAGTTCATACCAAAATATTTTCGACCAAATATTTGCAGCTGGGTAGGTACACGAAAAAGCGATCACAATGGTCATTGTAATAATGATAAAATAGATGTAGGTATCTTTTCTAATTTATTAAACGTAAATACCTACTACTATAAAACAAAGTGTAGGGGAATGTGGGGTAACGGGAGCTAGCGAGTAATGAGAGCTAATACTAAAGAAGTAAATAGGACCGCGTCGTGATTTGGAAATCATTTGTTTGTCTTCGGTAATATTCGCTTACATCACGAGATCTTAGCCGAGCGCCACAGAAGTAACAAGGTGCGGACTCTCACCTGTAGTACTTATGGGGGGGAGAGTATGTTAAAGAGGGGCGGAGGATAGGCAGTATGTTAAAGAGGGGCGGAGGATAGGCAAGTGGGGAGATAAGGGATCGGAAGACTCAAGAAGATAAAATATTATAATAATAATTAAAGATAAATAACAAAAAATGTCAAAAAGTACCAAAAATCAATGTAATTAGATACCTAGTTACATTAATTTTTTTATTGCTTTTCCTTAAGTAGCTCCAATTAGGTACCCCACACTCCTCTACGTCTATACAATATGTAGTTTATGAAAATGATGTGCAGAAGAAAAGTAGTAGGTACATGATAACCCTAAGAAACCACCAAAAAGCGTGGTATGAAAAAATCTGACTTGATACCGAGCTTAGATAGGTAGGTATATAACGGAAACAACGCAACGTTACTGTTTACAAGGGAATACAAATTTTACCTTGATTCATTTAAACATGTATGAACTGATTTTAAGTGTCACTTACAAAGAAAACTGCATTAGTAATTTTTGGTTTGGTTTGGTTTGGTTTGGTTGGGGATGATTATCAACTTACACACTTAGAACTACGAAGCGTATTATAAGTAGGTATAGAAGGTATAACTTACCTACTGATTGAGATATATTCCTTGGCTCGTTAAGTAGGTAAGTAGGTTTGTCGTAAAAGATATTTGATAATAAATCAAGAAACAAATAATTGTACTCAATAATACGCCATTAAAATGTAAGTCAAAAATTAAAAATTTTTTTTTTTTAAATCTTATTTATTACACACAGTCTTTTCACCAATGAGTTTTTCTGACTTAAGTACACAATATCACTGACACCGTGCTTTGGAGGGCACGTTAAGCAGTCGGTCCCGGACGCTGTCAATAAATGGCGGTCGTTACAGTTCCCAACCCGCAGTGGAGCAGTGTGGTGGACTTAATCTCCAAGCCCCCCTACTCACCCTGGGGGAGGCCTAAGCCCCTGCAGTGGGGTAAAAATGGGCTGATGATGATGATGATGACACACAGTCTTTGAAAGTCAAGAGGCATTTACTTGAGGGACATAGCTTAGGGGACTTCCAACGAATATACACCTAATTGCATGCAATAGGCACTCACGTCAAAATACGAATTTATTTGAGTTTATAAATGCATTCTTTTAATTATTAAATATGCTAATATCCGAAGACACAATAGGTCTCTTCACTTTTTTCTTTCGTTATTTCCTTATCTTTCATTTTGTAACAGTGTTTACTATTTTAAAAAAATGTACATTTTAACATTGGCATACATTTGGCATATTATGTATAGATAGGGTAAATTGCCTATTATTTAACTACCTACCTGATAATCGAATAGTGTTATATTAAGTGAAGTAGATTAAGCCTACACGTAATTAACTGGAAACCCACTTGTGCTAGGATTGGGAAAAACATAGTCTTGTGAGAAATTGAAGTGTAAATAATATAAGCTACATAGTATGTGTACCTTCATGATGATGTGTTCTTGTATGTGACCATTTTTTCTTTCATTAGTGAAGTACGAAGGTAACATCAACATTGAAACATCATTGGATTAATGTTAATAATAAGTATAGGTCTCTGCAATCAGGCTCCTATCGCACAGTCCCGTTTAGTAGAAGTACGATGCGAGCCTAGCCGTCGCTTATTCAATTATACTAGAGAAAACCCAAATACCTACCCGGTCAGATCTTAGCATTCCCATTTATTCCACAGCCACAGTTTGCTTGTTGACCTACACTAAAGTTTGAAAATCAACACTCTAGCTAAAACTGTGCAAAATATGGATCTTGTACACTTAACTACTAAACTCTATTTTGTACAGTCCGTCGCGATGTTTTAGTTACACTGTCAAGTAATGTTTATTATTTAACTTAAATCCAGATATTGTATCAAATTGTTAGAAAAGATTGACTGTTGTTGGAGTCACAACAACCTTAAAGGCACAGTTAACAGATGCCAGTGAACTAAAATATGCAGCACAGTGTCGACTTAGAACCTCTCACTGTTGACCATAAATAGGTAGATATTGCCTCGCAGGAGCCGCAGGCTTAGGTTCGCTGGACAATTTGGTTGCACCCTTATGGGTATTGTGACCACAACGATGAGCCATATGGAGTTTGTATGTTTCATAAAGTTTGCAGTCTACACAAAATATTGCGGTATGACAGTAGGGCGGTGGACTATAGGTCTTTGTGACTTAGGAATGCTAAGACATGGCTAAGACGCGACTAGACTGATACACGCGTCAACTTGCGTTGGCACCACAGACAGACAAATCAACCTTTAGACCACGCTTTAACAGGGAGTAGCATTCGTCAAGGCTATGTACTGACACTACATAACTACATCACTAGTGAGCCGTCAGTTGGAAGCACGTCGGAAGCCATTAAATTGTCAATTTTGAATGAGCCAATGAAAACTAGCCGACCTCTCCCCGCACCCCGCCACTTTTTGGCGATTTCGTTTTCGTACTGACGTTTATTAAAGCGTGGTCTAAAGGTTGACTTGTCTGTGGTTGGCACAAAAGCGTTACGAGTGTCAATATGTCTTCGAAAGTAATGTTATGTTTTATTTTAACTTATAGTTGGAATTTTTGGCTATAAAATCTGTAGTTAATTGAACTTAAAGCGTTGGATGGCCCCTAATTTAGTTACTAACATAATAAAAAAAACTTCTAAGATAAAATATTAATATACAATCTTTACTAGAAAGTGCATGCAAGTGCTGGATAAGTAAAAAGGTAAAGAAAAATGTTGCCTAAGTAATTTTAATCTAATTATTTAAAAAAAAAAATAGTACATAAAGACACGCGAAATATTGCACAAAGGAATATTTGTTTACATTTTATTACTTCTTCATTGATGGATAACCAAACACGAATTTGCCGCATAAATAAGTTTTGAAATAAAAAGTGCGCGATTGTAGAAAATATCTTTGTTTTTTGGAATTTATTTATACCAAAATCAATAAGTTTTATAATCGAAAAGTTATTACAATTTTATCTTCCTCCTCTAACAGATTACTCTTATTGAATTATCTCTTACTTATGCGGTCAACGTAGACTCAAAATCATTTGGATTTGCAACACGCATTCAGCATACACATTTTAGATATACTATATACCGGAATTATAACAGTTCTGTTCGTCAGAGAAGTCCATACAATCATAGACATTGTCACAGCGTCTCAAATGGGGTATGCAGTGACCGTTGTAACATGTGAAATCTGAGTCGAGGCACGGCGGAGCTTGTAGCGACGAACGAGGTGGTCTCGTAGGGTACGAAGCAACTGGCATACCAAGTCAATGTTATAGAGAAATATGATGGAAAATCCAAGACAGAACTGTTTTTTTTTTTTTTTTTGATACCTATTGCTTACTTCTACCATATTTCTAGAAAAAATATCAAAATTGTCTAAAAGTTACCTATCATTTGTATTTATTGAAAATTGCATCGAAGAGAGAAAGGACTGTTCGTTCTGAAGTTACAAGACGTATCGACTAAAAATATTCATCATATAAAATTGCTACAAATTTATATAGCAAAAGTTCAACATAATATCATATGGATCCAACAGAGATATACGCCTGAGCTTTAGTTTGGTAAAAAAATATTACAGACGTTTCACGGCAACCAAAGCAAACTGAAATATTCGAGCATCTTCGGAAATCCGCATGATATCCGTATCGAAATGCTTAACTTTCCGATAGATTCAGATATAATCGAGTCATCATCTTTATAATGTATACAATGAGAATCTTCCGGAAAATGTGCGATTTCTTATTGAAAAATCATTTCCATCTGCAAATATGTGTTGTCATTAAAATAAGAACGATGACGCGCGGCATGTTTAATATTTTAGTGAAATTTAGATTTAAATAAAAATAATTAGTGAGATTTGTAGCAGTGAATACTAAGTGCGTATCTAACACAGAAATAGTGTATAGTGCATGAACAGTGTTCCGTACGTAGATATAACAGTTATCAAAACGTAAAAGACAAAAACATCTTTATATTATTGATGTTTTTAGTCATTTTTTAGCGTTTAAATAATATTGAGTTAAAGGTAACAGTAATTATATGAATATTAAAATAATATATTTTAAAATTGATAAACAACTTATATGTAGGCATGAAATATGTAGTAGTAATAAGGTAAAAAACCATTTGGCGTTAACGAAATGCATCAATAAATGACCACCTGCTTGTTAGTGATACGACTTTATCGTTAATATCTATAAAATAATGAAGTTCTTTGAATGTTATTAAAGTTAAATATTTCGTTGAAAGATCGTCTGATTTGTTTGGTGATGAGAACAAGTCACAAAATATTTTTTTTTTACCTATTAGGTCAGTACGGAACACTTGGTCAGTTTTTCGATTAAAGTGACATTAGAAAGCACATATATGTTCATATAACTGCGACAGTGTGTACTGATAAAAACAAGTTCACATATTATTTTCAATGGAAATATTACATTCATAGAACAATTTTCATCTAGTAATGCAATAAATTTGACATCGCATTCTAGTATTCTTTAAAAATTTAATAAAATAGTAAACTTGTTTTTTCTAAATACATTTGCCGTATGTGCATTGTGCTCTTCCTTTGCCAAGCAGTTGTAGAACGAAAAGTGCTCTTTTGTGCAAGATAGTGTATGTAAATCATCAACATTAATCTATAAATACCTACTTCCTTGTTGATTCTAGATGAGACATTGCTTTAAAAGTTTGCTCATAATGTCTAGTCCAACATTAAACCAATTAATGACCATCCCAAAACTCATAAAATTATGCAGCTTCTAGCTCATAATTAACTTGAAAAATTATTAATATAATTTTTTTATTTAGGAAACGTTCTTTAAAATACTTACGACAATTTTTTTCATCAGAGCCGTCTACGCAGTCCACGCGGTCGTCGCAAACGAAATGGTCGTTAATGCAACTACCGTCGCTACAAGTGAACTCGTTGTCGCGACATCGTTCTGTGGATTTCATTTTTATTTTCTTAATGTTATCTAAATATATCCAATGAACAGTATTTATTATATATCTATATTAATATAATAAATTGTATACTTTGATAAAATTGACTGAATAATTTTATTTTATTTTTTTCAGAAAGGGTATTAGCTCATATCATGGAATTCCACGTAGGTTAATTAACCAATCGCAAAAATTCCAATTTTTGAATGTGACTGACTTTTAGTTTTTTTCATTCTTAAACTTTTAAAATGCATTAGTTTCACGGAACCAGAACCCTAGAGCAGCATGCGAGTCTATATCGGATAAACGGACTCAGATGATTTTTCTCATGTTTTTGTACTTACGTGAAGGCAGTATTATGGTAGTATTACAATTCAGCTCGTCGCTACCATCTGTACAGTCTCTTAAACCGTTGCATTGTAGGATCGAGTTAATACATTCACCGTCCGTACATCTAAAATGCAACCATAACAAAAAATAATAAACTTACTCAATAAACAACATATTAAAACTATTATTAATTATAACATAAATTTTCTTTTAAATATAGGACATTAATAAGGATAAAAAAATATACGCAAGCATTATCGCATAGCTTAAAATAAAAATCGCACATGTCTTTCGCATGTACATCTTCACTTAATTTAATATCACTACAATAACGTCACTTATTTAACTTTTTAGATGTCATTAATTGTGTCTAAGTAGTTAGTCATCATACTAATAATAAGTCAAGATCGACTACATGATAAAGTCCCAATCAAACTTTATGGCGGATCGGAATACAACGCTTTAAGCATGCTTGCGCAGGTTCAGTCATATGCCCCTCGCTCCTCTGCGTCCCGCTACACCTAAAACTGGTAACTGCGACGCGACTTGTGCCTATGTTCACATCCGCCATAAAGGTTGATTGGAACTGTTCTAAAGTAGATTTCTTGACTAGATTTTTCGTGTCAGAATAGAATAGCATATGCGCTAATATTTTCTAGCACCATATTTTCTCGTACGGCATAATTATTACTTTATAGTTTAAAGAACAATCTTAAAATATTTGTTATCTATCATGTTGTGTTAATTTTAATAATAGCGCATGTAACTAAATATTTTATAATAATCCTTATAGAAGCCACAAAGGCTACTATTCAGTAGTTATTCTAGAAAGATTAGAAATGTTTTTGGCCAATCAACTATACCTGAAATCGGTTGGGTCTTCGCAATCACTACAATGCAATTCGTCAGAGGCGTCGGGGCAATCAGGCACTCCGTTACACAGCATGCTCGCTTCGATACATCTCCCGTCGGAGCATTTATCCAAACAATCTTTAACAACAACATTATTTTACTTCAACTAACAGCCTTCTATATTTTTCAGGGAGTGAATGTTTTATACAACTTACGCTATTGTATCATATTTTAGAAATAGAAATAATATCAATTTAATAGTTAAAAAATCTTGATTGCGCCAGCCCTAGTATTTCACAGCTACTATTTATATAAATGCGACACATTTATTAAGCGAACATAAAATATTATGCACCAAAACATCAATCTATAGCTATATATGTGCTTTCGCAATCGCAATGAACATACATACGTATGCTAAACTCTGTGGCTCAATAAAAACGATGTAGAGGTTAGACAAACGATATAAACCTTTCCCATGTAACCTATTTCAATAATAAATAAATGTGGTGGTGACTAGACTAGACTTGCGCTACTAGTGAACGTAGCGCGACAAATCACATCGCTTTAGCGACGGCCACTGCTCAAAATACACAACTAAACGGTTATTTCTCGCCGCCAATAGAGCTTGCTCAGTAGACGTGTCGTCTAATCGCTACATGGTTGAAGAGGAAATCTCATCAGGCAAACGTATCGTCGGTCTAATTTCCTACACGTCGTCTGTAAGTTTAAGCTTCCTGGCCACACTGATTATCAACAATATCGAATCTTGAAAACAGAAAAGTTTCTTATTTTACACGAAAAGTTTCTTTCAAATAATAATTATTTACATAATAAGTCTAACGCGTTGCTTGTGAACACATGTATATACCGTCGCGTTTGTATTTTACTTAATAGCAAAATATCAAACTAATATGCAATATAAAATATTTAACCATTTTTTATAAACTAGGATTCAGAAAAAAAATAAAAAAATATTGTTAATTTTAGTCAAAAGACCAACCTAACACCTTTTTAAAGTACACAAGAGAATAGACCTCCATGTATGCAAGAGTACTATAATGACAAATCATTTTTTTTTACAATTACCTACACCAACTCTCATTTATTCTCTTTACAAACACAAGCCAATTTATTATACCCAATGCTTAGTAATAGATAATATTACAATTACATTTATTATAATAAATTGATTTGACTGACCGGTTGGCCTAGTCGTTAGAGACCCTAACTGCGGAGCCAAGGGTCGCGAGTTCGATTCCCGCCCGGGACAAATATTTGTGAAAGGACATATTTATTTGTTTCGTGTCTGGGTGTAAAAGTATCTATATATGTATATATTATTAAAAAAACGAATATTTAAGTACGTATATCAGTTTTTGTCTAGTATCCCATAATACAAGCATAATGCTTGCTTACTTTGAAACTAGATGACGCTGTGTGGGATTTCCCAAATATTATTAAATTTTAATATTAAATAAAAATACTAATAATAATAATAAAATAAGTATGACAAACCGCACAGTGACGTATAGTCATAAAGTAATCAAATATTACGATTATATTATGGGTGTAGTTCCAATCAAACTTTATGGCGGATCCAACGCTATAAGCGTGCTTGCGCAGGTTCAGTCATATGCCCCTCGTTCCACTGCGTCCCGCTACACCTAAAACTAGTTACTGCGACGCGACTTGTGCCTATGTTCACATCCGCCATAAAGGTTGATTGGAACTGTACTAGACAACTGTTAAACATAGTTAAATATTCCATAATAGATATACATATAGACATTTTACACCCAGACACGAAACAAATAGACATGTATAAGCACATAAATATTTGTCCCGGGTGGGAATCCAATCTTACGTTTTGCATTTAGTGTCTTTAACCACTTGACCAATCGGTCAGTAAAATATTTAATTATAAAAATATTTGCTTTGACATTCCGAGCTTTGAATCATATAGTATATTTCCTACTCAACTGAATTAAGTTTTATTTATTTTTACTATCATTATTTACAATTTTTTTTGTTATCAATAGATATTTGGCGTTGAGTACACAAAATGGCTGGCGTTTGTAAAACGAATAAAATTCCAGCTTGTGTATACTACTTGTGCAGGATTTAAACAGATCAACGTTATATGGTAATTTACCATCTTCGCATCCTTCTTCGTCCTCGCCATTTGGACAATCTCTGACGTTGTTGCATCTATCCAATGCACTTATGCACTCTCCGCCTCCACAATCGAACGAATCGAGAGGGCATGTCGCTGTGAAATGCACACAATAACAAATTATTAAAAGATTCACTATAATCAGTTCAATAAAAAATGTATTTTCTTGGTAATTTTTAATAGATCGTATTTGCGAGTCATGATTTAGGTTTCATTGATAAATATATACACATTAACTGTTTGAATAGGAAAATATTTAAAAAATCATTTTTTTTTCAAATAGAAAATTATTAAAAATCATTATTTTTTCTAGCTTATATGTTTTAACACCTCAGTACATTATGCATCGTTTTCTATTTGTTTCACATTATGATACGTTATCATTACTGCATATCAATTATTATTCACATTTACCCTGAGAAAAGTGTTCATTATGTAACTTTATTATTATTTTAGGCAATCAAAAACATTTTCTTAGCGCTCAATAATCAAGGGTAGTAATTTAAAATTTCCACCTGAACTCAAGTGAACAAAATATTCAATATGATTGAAAGGAGTTAGTACATGTAGTATTAACTAGCATATAACATTCGTCTTTAAGATGTGGTATTTAAGGAACAAATTTGCATCAACAGTCAGCTAAGCGTTGACCAAGCGAGTCATAGAACGGTTAGCTGAGTCCGAATATCGGTGCAAGCAGAAATATCTGAGGATCGGACGCGTCCGATGTTGAGCGTGTCGCCGTGTAAGAAACATATTATGTATAATACCTACTGCTATTGGATCCCGCTATCAATAGATGGCGGTCGTTACAGTTCCCAACCCGCAGTGGAGCAGCGTGGTGAACTTAAGCTCCAAGCCCCCCTCCTCACCCTGGGGGAGGCCTAAGCCCCTGCAATGGGGTAAAAATGGGCTGATGATGATGATGATTGGATCCCGGATATAGTGAGAGCTTTCATGTATCCAAAAGTCGAGGATAAATCAGAGGTAATCAGATTTACTTAAGTTCCCCACAAAGTAATAACCTCACCTATAGTCCAGGTGCAGTGCGTAAATTCGTTAGTGGACAGATCTAAACTCGCCATTCCTTTGTAAAGTTTTGAATTAGTATCGAATATATTTTGTTTAAACCGTCTATATAGATTTTTGAATTAAACCTTTGTTAACTTTATAACCATCTTTCGATTTATCGCCAAACATTGTCCGGGGAAATCTTTTGTCCTCATATAGTACGAGCACCGAACCCTGTAAAGCTTATGAGGGCAAATTGAAGCAGCGACGGGGACTCTCTACTGAACTGGCCGAACAATTTATGTTCCTTAGTAGTATAGCATAAGTATATCTCGGTAAAGTGTCCTCATTTAGTGCGAGCTCTAACCTCACTTTAGACTATGAAGACCGATTTTCGCACTAGCATAATTTCATGACAATCATCAGTCGAGCAATAGATGACACCCGTAATAAAAAAAACGAGGAATATGAAGAAGAAAAAATATGCGTCAGTCGAAATTATGGTTCCAGTAACGTAGTTGTGATGACGCCTGTTTTTCTTCCCTCATTTTCCTCGTATTTATGATAATATCGATCATCAATTGCGCTACTGGTAGTGAGAGTACTTTTCTCAGTGTAAAAAAAAAAAATATTATAATGGATCATCGGTTGCACTACACTTTATTTTTAATGTACTGAAATGCTAATATCTTTCTTATCGTTAAGCAAACAAATATAGCCCCAATTGGATATTTAATTCTTGTCATAACAGCAATAATAGTTTTGATCTATCTACAAAAATGTTTTATTTATATAATTTTTGTTATCGAAAAACAGCTAGTACAATTCAAGTCATTGCCATAAAAAAATATAATTTGTTAAATAACATATTCCCGATTCTTTTTGTATTACTACACAAAAAAAAAACAACAAATAACCCAATGTAAAAACAACAGTAACCAAATTAAAATGAAACCAATTATATAATTATACAAATAAAGTAATGTAAATTTATTTACAAACATGGCCCATAATTTATAATATATATATATATATATATTATTTTTATGGACATAATTCCTTACGAAAAGCCAAAAAAATATTTGTATTTATCATTATTGACAGGTTGATAAAGTTGCCACAATAAACAAATTAACACATTTTGTCAAACTTTTTTGAATGTCACTTGATGTTCTGAGATTTAATGTTGTTACAATATTTTAGCTTTAAATGTTTAAAATATGTTGGGTAATAGAATAATGTAAACCGTTTAACGTAGGCCTTCCGTGCAGAAGATTTGACTATCACGAAAAAGCCATTGATTCACTTTTAGTGTCGTTTGACCGACGAACTTATTGAATACCTTTCATAATATATTATTATGACAACTTTGACTGGACCAAATGACCCATGTCCCTTTGGGCTCTAAGTGTTGTTAATAAAATACAAAATTATATACAATATACAGTGCATACAAATTCATATTAAACTAAAACCATAACGTAGATAAGTATTTACATGTACTTATGGTCCCTTAAGATAACTTTAATTTTGTATATTAATTAATTACCTCATACATTATATATAATTCTTAAGAGACTCCTTCCTGCAGGCAAACTGTTGGAACAGTTTTGCAGGGTATTGTAGTAAGTTGCTATGTATGCTTATTAATAAATAAATTTTTTTTTTAAAACCTTAAGAACGTACCTAACTGACTTATAAAAGCATTATTTTTTATAATAAATATATAAATATAATTCAGCGGATTCAAATATTAAAGTAGAAGACGTATCTCGTTCTGGAACAGTGGCTTATTGTATAATATATTCTATATGTTGACTGGTTAGAAATAATTTTCGGCCATTACAGTTTACGGTTATTAGGTCTAGTACGATTTTATATGAAAATGTCTTGCAGCCACATTTTCCTAACGTAGTACTTCGTGTCCCGACACATAGGATTCTCCTCCCTCTAAAATAGTCCCTACTATTTTAGAGGGAGGGTATGACATAAGCAAAATAACAAACTTTGAAATGAATTATTTTGGTATTAGAAGATAATACCTTTAAATTTAAGTGTTTTTTTTTTAATAATTGAATATTAGTCCAACAAAGAACCCCTAGTCTGCCAGTAATAACAAGCAGAATATTTTTTTTTTATTATTATGTGTACCTATTAATTCGATTTATCAATTTTAAAAATCTGTCGGACCATACTTAGTATTAATTAAAATTCGACAATAAACTTTATTTAAGTTTAAGAATTAGATAAACAGGCTTACTTAATTTTTTTATCTCTTTTTAAATAGAATTTGGTGGATAAATACTGGTGGATAAATAGGTTTGGTGGATAAATACTTGCGCGAAATACATGCTATAGCAAATAAATATTTATATATATATAAAATAAATATTTCCTATAGCAAATAAATTTTATATGTCTGTTTGCTATAGCAAATAAATTTTATATGTCTGTTTGCTATAGCAAATAAATTTTATATGTCTGTTTGCTATAGCAAATAAATTTTATACCTCTATCAAGGTTTTTTTTGTATTCTAAGGATTCTAAGATCTATAGATCGATCCTTAGAATACAAAAAAAAACCTTATACTTTAAAAAAAAAATTTAAATTAATTAAGTGTTATTATGTTTTGTTAAAATATAATATTATCTAAGCTATGTTTTTGTCAAAATTTTGTTTTAGAATTCACTATTCCAGCATAATGTGATTTAGTATTTACATGACGACCTAGTTAGTTCAGTTCATATGCGTCAGTGTTATGTGCAAAGGGTAAATACGTAATACAAGTAGTTAGTTGTCCATAATTTCTGTGTTCTACTTTCGTGATGTATAATATTACATCTTTGTTTGATCGTTGAATGCTGTGTAAAAACAAATGAGATTAAAATGTAATTCGTTTTCTTTAAATCTTCGGTTCCTTTAAAAAAAACCATTAAAAACACTATAAAAAATATTCGTCTTAACGTCTTCAACTGAGATTATTGATTGTTTCAATACAATCACGGCTTTTGTCGAATAGCTTAAATTTGTGAAATTCGCACTGCCGTAGCTAATGTATACTTACAAAATAACGAGAATTATGGACCGACTTGAAAAATTTGTTAATACATATCACAACACAAAATGCAACACAAAAGCACATGCATGCACATGCCGTAAGCGCCTCCCCCTCCATAAAATACAATTTAATAATCCTCCTATAGGATTTATATACTGTACTTAGTGTCTTCGTCACGTTAATTTTCATTTTCCACTTATCACATTTTGCCAAAACCTCGCAGACTTTTATCCCGGACGCGCAAGGTTTACTTCCACACTTCAAATGGTAAGGCAATGGATATGTACCTAAGTAACAGGCGTTGTTAAGCAAAACAGGTCACAAACGAAAAAAGTATAAATTATGTACACGAATAGCTAACAATACAGGAAGGTTACTTTTTGCAAATGTTATTATAAATTATACTTAACGAAATAGAGTCAACATATTTTAAAACCTTAGATAATGATAGAACATTAATTCGGATACCACGTTACACTTTATTTAATTTATGTGTGCGTAATAATCGATACAATACTCGTGATATTAGCGTTTTAACCACTCGACGCTATAAATGAAAATAAAACCTGTAAGGTGCAAGTTTTCATATTGAAACTTATTTTCTAAGTTCAAAAGTAATAAAACAATTTGATAATTGCATCTGCACTCAATGAAGAACACTTTGAAAATTCGAGTAATTTTTCAATACGATTTCTGTCGTGGCACTTATGCTGCGTTTGAAAAAATAAAACTTTAAAAATTAAAAAAGCCGATTCGTATCAATATATCTACTGGAAAATTATTAACATGGCTCGGAATTAACACAACCACAATAATGGTCCGATCACGGCAAATTGGAAAACTAAAACAAAAAATTATAAAAATGGGTGCCGCATGAATTGAATGACCTGCACAAAAATGTACTCATTGAGCTTTGCCTTGTGTTGATTAATCAAAATAAAAATTTAAACTTTAGAAAATTAATTGTTCGCATATAACCTAAACCTCAAGGACCGAACCCAGATCAAACGCCAACACATTGTCCTAAAAACAATCTTAGCCACAGAAAGTTAATGGTGACTGTTTGGTGATCCAGTCGTAGTGTTATCCACAAGAACCTTCTAAGATCCAGTGCATCAAATTACAGGTCAACCAATCTTTACCATTATTGCTTCGCGGTATCGGGAGACAGGAGTTCCCCTTACAAAACCTTCCGTCACTTTCCATACTCTTCAGATTTACCCTATCAAGTATTAGTTTTATGCGATTTGGGTAACTTTCTCCGTGGAAAAAAAATTTGTCAATTGAAATATGATTTATTCGAATCTTTTTTTAGAATTCTGAATATCTGAGGCAAAAACGGAACTATTATAAAACATTCAGTTGTCTTTTTGTCTGTTCGTCTGTTAAACCCTCAAAGACATTTATTTCAGAAACCGTGTGACGTAGTAATTTGATATTAAGCCTGTTATATACTTCGTGTTGATCCTTACATATTTCGATATTAGTCATTTAAAAATAATAATAATTTAATTAACTTAGTGGGCCATAGTTTCCTGTCGATTTTTTTTTTCTTGTAGCAACTAGTCTTCGTCGTTGGGGGTTACGATAAGTACATTTTTGTTCAGTTTTTCTTTTATTTAAATATGATTAGTTTTCGAGTTATTCTTAAAATATCGAATATTTGACTGTCCTTTCCTATCTTCTAAGATTGCAGTTGCAGAAATTTGAAGTAATTCAAGTTGATGTAATTTTATCTACGTTTGACAAGAAACTTATATCGGTCAATTGTATTATTCCTACAGGCCTTGAGAGGAAACGGAAATACATTTTTTCTCAATTTTCCTATTTTGCCAGTTAGGTGAGCTTTACGTAGGTAAATAAAATTATAGGAGTGCTAAAGGTCACAAAACTAAGTGACTTTCCTATAGACAGCGTTTAAAACGAATGTAAAAAACGACCCTTCCACAATACAAGGTTTTCGATAGAAAACTAATCCATGATGGATAGCGCTGTTTATTGATAGAAAAATCAGGGACGACACTGATAATGCAGAAGCCTCTGTGCCGGAGTTCGACAGGTATTTGTCCGACGCACACGTACATACAAATTGCATTCTACTTTCACAAACGAGAACTAATTCGTTAATGAGGAAAGAACAAATATTTTAATTTTTCAAACCATATTATTCTAGAGTAATCTAATAATGCCGCTTTTCATTTTTAACAATCCTATCTTCCTCCACATCTGTATGTTACTCTATATAAATATTTGCATTAAGAACTATCAATTAAGACTTCCACAACATAATGACAAACATACTTAGTATTAAAAGTAACAATCAGTTTGAAACCTATATAAGTTATAAACTAATCTCCAATTGTCTAGTTTTTTTTTCCATTCATAACTTACCACATTGCATTTCATCTTCGCCGGCAGGTACACAATCCATGATTCCATCACATCTTAGCTCTTGCTCTAAACATGTACCATCTTGACAACGATACTGATTCGATTTGCATGAGCAATTCATTTCGTCTGATCCGTCTTTACAATCTTTTATGTTGTTGCATCTTAGATTCGCACTAACACATTCTCCGCTAAGGCAATAATATTCAGAAGCCATGCATTGAGTCGCGTCTACAATACAAAGTAAAATAACCACATCCAGAATTAGACAAGTGAGTTACGTTATATTCAATTTATTGATTCCAGGTGCTAAAATTGTAAGTGATATGTTACAACTTTCGATTGACGGATCACCGATTTGTTAAAAGTGTATTTAATATAAATTGTTAAAGCCATCATAATTTGTTCCTTTTCTTTTTCTATGAACAAGTAACGATTTTCGATTTCATTTATTTATTACGATTACTTATAATGTAGTTGCAAACCGATGCAATTAAATTATTAATAAACATAATAATGATTATATGAAATTGAAAGGTTCTATGTTTAAGATAAAGTTTAATTAGAACATCGTTAATACGCCAATCACCTTAAGTGCAGAATAAAATAAGTGATATTATCAATAGTAAATTAGTTGAGCTGTTGAAACTTTTAATAATTAATATGCATAAATTTTGTGTAAAATACTACTTTGGCGGATATATTTTCAACGAAGTCAAGCGTGATTGACTATTGATAGTAAGGATATGCACCCATCACTTATTAAATTACGAAAAGAACGAATCCGAGATCAAAAAATGAATTTATTTAGGAAAGGGATCAAACCATAAGTGCAGTTTTTTTCGTCAGATCGATCCTGACAGTCATGCGTACGATCGCAGCGTTTTGATGCTGGTATACAGAAGCCATTCTCACATTGGAAGTCACCTTCACCACATGCTGCTCATTAAAAAAAAAAACTACAATTTTAAACGTGTTCAAAGAAACTAATTTCTTAGTTTAAAAGTGAAACTTTAGAAAAAAAGAAACAGCGAAGAACAAAGTAAAAGAATCATAGATAATAGATACAGAAGAGGTAGAAAGAAAGAAAACAAGTGCCTAGAAAGAAGATCAGGAAGAAAATGTAAAACGAAAGAGGTTAGATAAAGAAGTTCTTATTTCTTCAGAACTTACGACAATTTTTCTCGTCGGAATAATCACCACGAGGGCAATTATATTGACGGTCGCATCTCTGATACGCGGGTATGAGCGTGCCATCTCTGCATCTAAAGTGGGCAGGCGCTGTAAAAAGGGTGCGAAGCTGTAAAAAACCTACTTCACTAACTATAAGGGACCAATAAATTATTAAATCATTAATATAAAAATAATAAATAAATTATTAATGTAAAAAAAAATTTACATTTAATTTAAGATTTGCATCTTTAAAACAAACATAAATGCTTATTTAATGTAACATTGAAGATATTGAAGCAGAAAACAATAATATTTGACTACAACTTACTAAGGTATTCGAAATCGAATCGAATCGAAATTAGCTTGTATTCAAATATACTAATTTAATTACAAAAGACAACAATCAAACCAAAAAAAATCAATTGCAAAAAAATATAGTGGAACAGGCGTACGAATATACATGGTCATACGAGTACATTTGTTAAGATTTTTTCCTTGATAACATAACTATAAAATATGCTCAATTAAATGATACTTGATAATTTATTAGATCATGCACAGATGAAAGTCTATTTCCCAGCATTCACCGTTGTACTTACCCAAACAATTTCTTTCGTCGGACCTATCAGATGGACAATCTATTCGACCATCACATCTTTTGCTACGTTTGATGCAGTTCCCATAATCACACTGCCATTGATCAGGGCTGCATGCTTCAGAAAATATTCGTGTTACAAATATACGATTTTCATATTGAAATTAATGACTAGATATTCAGTGATCATTAAATGGTTTCATATAAATTAAATTTACTACTATTTTTAAATCACATTATTCATTACCCTAAGAAAAGTGTTCATCATCATTCGAGCAATGGATGATCTCCATAATGAAAAACGAAAATATGAAGAGGAATAAAATATGTGCGTAAACGGAAATTATCATTCCTGTAACGTAATTATGATGACGTGTAATTTTTTTTCTCGGTTTCCTTGTACTTATTATGATCCAGATCATCATTCTTGTACTGATAGTGAAACCATCAGAAAATCTGAATTCACTATAGTACTTTTCTGAGTGCATATATTTATCCGACTTCGGAGGATAATGTTTTTCGTGTGTATGTATGTATGTTTCCTTGGTACACTCGGTAGCGTAAACAGCTTAATGCATTTTAGTAAACATGAGGTGTCGTTAAATTCGTCTTACAGATCGAGCAAAATTTTATGTCCACTCAGTACAAACGTGTCGATACTCGCTAGTGATTCGTAAAAGATTTGTATGTGAATTTCAGGCCTTCTCGGTAATTCTAGAGGCTCTGTCCATTTCTGTTCATACAAATCTTGTCGAAAAGTTGAATTATAGTACGACGCACGGATTTATACCACTCTGAGTTGCCTGCGAATGGTCAATACGCAGGTACCGCCGTGTGGGCAGCGAAGGGTAGTAGTGGACGCGCGCGCGAGCGAGTAACGCGAGTTATCTGACCTCTTCTTTTTCTCAATTTTATGCTACTGCGACACTTCCTGTAAATAACTTCACAGCGGCAAAGATCCGTGCGTATTACAGCACTTTGAACTCGTGGTAGCCGCGGTGAACACGAGGCTCTAAAGTTTACTACTGCGACGCTACGCCAAACCTAGTTACCAGCCGATTCCATTTATATATATTTATATCATATCACTTTTATTCTACCATTTTGATACAAACTACAAAAAAAAAAAATAAGTTTAACTTAAGGACTACTAGATCTGTCCGTTAATAGTAGCTTAGATATTTCTGAAAATGTTAAGCTTATCTTTAGGTTTTTAGTTAATAAAAAACAGTAGGTAATATAAAAATAAAAATGACTGCGCAAAAATAATTTTCTATAAACTGCAAAACAAACTCCACAACCTAAAGATTTTTTGAGAAATGTGAAATCCACAATACAATGTTTTTTTATTCGACGCTTACTTAAACAAATAATAAAATATACTGTAATCGAATTTTCACTTGAATGTTATAAGATATTGCTAATGGGGACACACAAAAATTACAAAACATATTTTCTTCCAACTATGATACAATTCTATCATAATTGCACCGCATACCCAGCACAAAGCGAAACTTTGTTGCTCTAGAGCAGGAAACGTTAGAAAATCAGCGCTCACTCAAAGTAGGTACTTTGGCTCATCTCGTGCCGTTTACTATATAACTTTAAAAATAATGGAATCCTTCTTTTCACATACAAATTCCCTAATTATGGATTGAGAGATTTTTTTTATAATCGCGGTGGCTGACATTAACCATTCATCTTTGAATAATAACCACTTTATCCAGTCTCTCAAGTGGTCTCGATTATGAAACCTTTAATGATCACCGAACCAACTCTATATTTCATAAGCTACATACGACATTCTTTTTCGTCACTCCTGTCTTTACAGTCGACAAAACCGTCACAGCGCAACAGAACAGAAATGCATTTTCCATCTCCGCAACGAAACATGCCACTGCTTGTACACACATGCAGTCCTGACCAGATTGGTTCTTTCACTTACCGTTGAAAAGCAGCATGTGATAAAAAAATCAGGTTAGAATATTTTTTATTGGTTTAACTAGTTATAACTACTTGCTTATGTTATTTTTTGTGTACCTTAAACCCGCATCGTTAGATCGAGTATTTTTTTAAAACGAGATTTACTAATTTATTTAAAAGATGTTTACAATAATTCTTTTTTTTTCAATATTTTTAAAAACATTACCAAACATTGGTACTACTAGATTTTAACTAAAACCAGAATGCTACGAAACAAAATGTTGTTTCATAAAGTTTCTCCAGATGTGATTAAGTTTTAATCAAGGTTAACAACAGTTATCCAGCATGCATATATTTAAAATTTTATCGATTAGCCATAATCAGTGGGTTGTTGCATTATTTATTGGGATGCGCAATAACGAGTATAAGCGGTACAAATGCCAATATGTATACATAGGAGTCTTACTGTCGTCTATAAGTTTATAGAAATTGTTTAAGCGTAGGCTATAAGTAATGCGAATCTTTATTTAACCACAAAATCAATACATGTTTTTCAGTATGTGGTTGAAATCGATTTACCAATTTTTTTTATATTTTATGAAATACTCTTACCAAGAAAAAGTGATACGTTTAGATTTTCTGGCCATTAACAGATGACAGGTGGTCACTTTTCTCGAAATATCGCGGATTGACTCTATAGTTTATTTTGAAAATTTAGAATATCGCCTAATAGGAGAGAAGTGTACCTATTAACACTTATGGTATTTATTGCCAAGGTGAACACTGTAAACGAGGTATCTAAACAGTCCTAAAAACTGAAGTTAGGATTAATGTGAACTTGGTCACACTTGTGATGACGTACCTAACCTTGCAGGAATGTTTCACATTAAAGTATCGTCAGTGCTGATAGAGGTAATGTAAACTTTAATGTTTTGGAATATAAGTAAGATTTGATTTTAAAGCAAAATCAAATAAATACCTACACCTAAAGTTTGAGCTGACTTGGGTCTAGTAATAAACATTTAATTATATTTATAAAAAATACACCACACCAGGAATATACTCCGATAGTCACATTACATTGCATAATGGTTAGAAATTCGAAAAAAGAAATTTGAGGTTAATATTCGTATGGGTATATCTGTACTTTTTATAGAGTATACCTGAACCACAGTTCCTCTCGTCGGAGCCGTCAGCGCAGTTCCTGATGCCATCGCATAGTTTTCTTTTTTCAATACACGACCCATCTGATTCGCATCTATATTCGGACGGGTTGCATTCTGAAAATATGCGTTAATAAATTAATTTTCACAATATCCTGCCTTATGCCATCTACATCGGACATTTATAATTACACCCCTGCGGTTCTGGCGGACGAATACAAATAAAGGATTAATCACACCTACTACAACAGGATAGTTTCAGCTGCCACTTATGAGGCACCTCCTCCTAATCATTTCCTAAGACGACCGCGGAATGCACTTACAGACCAGTCCGACGACCTCAGTCTCGAAGTCGAACGGCTGATTCAAACTAATGAGTCTTTCTCGGGCGACTCTCAAGTGGAACCCGAAGCGGGAGCCGGGGAGGCCCGCGCCAACGGAATTATTTCGCATCGAGTAAGTCTTAGGGGTTTCTCGACATCTTCGCGCCGGTGACACCCTAGTATGCCTCCTGGCCGCTTCGATGAAGTCGTTGGAGCTTTTGGGCTAACGACATGTGTTCTTATTCTGCTCAGGCGGTTGTTTAGTGGGTGCAACTCCCACATACCCTGCGCGTCCGGGCGCGCCGAAACTGTAGTTTCGCTAATCCGCCTTCCCACCGCAAAGGTAAAACCAAAAAAAAATTTTAAAACTCAGGTTTAAAGTGTCGACAAAGCTTTGTGTAGACACCGCCTCTAGCGATGCCGAGAAAAACTGAAAATACAAATCTTTTACGAGTTGCCAGTGTGTATAATATATAATAGAATAGAATAAAACTTTATTTTATATGATTTATACCACGATTTTTTGGTCTTCTAGGTTTGGACAGTGTTGTTTACATATGTGAGTACTTTAGGTGAGGTCTAAGTGATAGGGCTCAGTTATATCGGACAGGCTCACGCTTAATTTTCTAATTTATTTTTAAGTTATTTTATTTTAATACCAAATATCTAAATTACAATGATAGGTATGTTTATTCGTGACAACAGCCTTAAACTATGTCACTCAATACATTCATTTTGTTATTAATACCTTATATATTTAATATGCTATTTCTTACTTTATTTTTATCATATTTTATTTTAATTTAACACCAGATAGCAACGATCAATTTACTAGCAACAGTTTTCTATAGTACATTAGTTGTACGTTAATTTCATTAAAACGAGGAGAGACAGTTCGTTTTGATAATGGTTAACCTCTTTCTTGTTTGCAAACCTAACCAGTTTCACCGGCACGCAGGTTAGGCAACATTAGGATTATGGTGGTTCGATCTATTATATTTATCTCCAGGAAGTGTAAGTCCATGGATTTTTTGATCACTTAATTTGCGGAAAATCTTCATGAAGGTTCCTGGCTCATAAGTACCATCCAAAATGTCCCAAATAACTTCAGAATTTGTGTTCCGAGGAAAATTACCCGCTATCTTTAACGTCATTCGGTATTGGCTATCTAACTCAGTTAGCTTGAATTTGCACACTCTAGGTTATAATTGAACAACCCATAATCCATAATTATTAGTAACGCTGTTGCTTTTATCACTTTGATTTTAAAGTCTAAGGACACTTTACTGTTAAATCCTATGATTAGGGTTAGTATACCGCGCACTCGTTTCACTTTAATCACTGTGTTTTTAACATGTTCCTTTAACACTAGCCTTTTGTAAAGATTCACCCGAAAGTGTTTAATACTGGTCTTTATTGGCAACTCCTCTCGTTCAAGACGGATGGTACGGTTGTATTTGCGCTTGTGTCGAGTGTCAATACCGATGCAAACTCATGGTAGCCGTGCCGATGCAATCGGATCCTTTTCCTTTGACTCGAGCACGAAAAAACAATGTTTTCTAACGTACGACAGTCCCGTGCTACTTCCCTGTGATAACTCCCACTGCCACTTATTTGCTTTTACCTTGTTTAATATAAACTAATACTAAGTTGTTTAACATAAAGTAAGAGAATTATGGATAAATACGAGACGATTTATCATAATATAACACTCAAGACAAAATAACCTTTATACATACATGGCTTAGACTGATTTTTCTCCGAAGCATTAACTACAACAAACATAAAAAAACAAAGAAATTTATATTGTTTTTATTTTAAAGGAACTAAGAGTACCCCAAAAGATAAAAACGGACCCTTATAGAATCATTTTGTTGTCCGTCTGTCTGCCCGTCTGTCAACACGCTTTTTCTCAGAACGGGTACAAACTTCTTGTTGAATTCGGTAAGCTCTACATGGTCTATAAGTTTGGACTACGTTCAGCGAACACGGTGTATACATGCTTATTAAGAAAAACGGCATAAAAATCAAAGAAAGAACTTGTTCACTCATTACGACCACGGGTTCAGGGTTTTGTAACAATACCTAAAGTGTGAATGCTTCCGGTAGGTACGGACCGATTTTAGCGCCCCAAACCTGTGAAGCTATGTAGTCAGTAGAAAAATAATGATAGGCACATTCACATCATATATTTTTTTTTTTTTATAAATCAGTGGTAACAATTATTGTAGAATAGGTTTTTATTATTATTATTTTTTTTTAAGAGCCATGCCACCACACCTCCAACAACTATACAATATACAACACTGGCAAGTCATCGGACTGCTCTTCGGTGCTCGTGGCACAGCTAGGAAATTTCTGATGGACTTTTTCAAAAGAAACAATTTTAAATGCACAAAGCTGAAATCAATATGTTTGGACATTATTAAGGATTTTTTGATAATAGTTATGAACCATATAAAGGGGTTTATTAATGGGATTGACTGCCTATGAAAATTGACATCTGTCTGACTCTTGTACATGTAGAAAGAAGGGAAGGTTGTCGTGTCCTCAGCCGCGCCTCGCCGACCAATAGATGTTGTAGTAAAAAATGAATTTACTACAAAAAAAAAAATTAATAAACTTTATACAAAACTACATTATAAAACACAAGTCTGGACAAGGACCTGCGTACATGAGTGTGGTGCGGTGGTGTTTCTACTGGTGAGGATTCGTGTAATTACAAGGTATTTTATATGATTTAACATGCGTTGTTTCGCTACCTGATTGGCTTGACGTGTTTCGACAAATTTTTGTTTTTTTGGCCTGACATTTTGTGTCATTTAAGAGTCCAAAGTATTTGGGCCGTACGATGGCACGTGTACTGAGCCAGCATAAATATTGTTTTCGAATAAAAATAAATGACGGTGAAAATTGATAGGAAAATGTTGCGACATTGGGGTCACCGATTTGGACTTTAGTATAAGCGGTCAATACCCTCGTACATAAATATATATTCCTCTAATAATTAATTAGTTGTATTTATATTAATTCGTTCATAATTTAACACGTATACTAAATAGATGTAGATAGTTACATAGTACCTAATAGCTATATGTAAAACTTTTTTAATTTGAATTTGAGTAATCCACCTAATAATTTAGAAAAAAATTCTTTTAAAAATTGTCATAATTTTTTTGTAAAAACTATAACATACTGGACTGTGTCGTAAGGCAAGGTGATAATAATCGCCCAGTTCATCTTTTTTTAGATAGTTACCCTCTATAATATTACTACCAATCCGTAAAATTATATTATAGGTAATTTCAGAAACAAATCACTAAAGAAACTAAGTAGCTGTCTCATTTGAGCAGCGCGTTAGAAGGCCCATCCCATATACACACCTTAAATACAAATAAGGTACACTTACTTCACTTACCACTCAAATTTGGTACACAATTTTTTTACAATAAAAGTAAAACCGACATCAATACTTTACCTTTATGTACAAACTTAAACTAAAAAGATAAAAATAACATTTTTAATTACTTTAAAGAAAAGAGCATTAAAGAACAATATTGATTTTTATTATTGTATAGGGATAGTATGTGAGTATACACGCACTGGCAGGCATATAAGAATAAAACACACAACACTGGCCAGAAGGCGACAAAAGAAGAAAATAGAAGTTCTAGGCGGGCTTGGAAGGAAGGAAGAAAACAAGGAAGAATCAGGAGTCGCTCGCCTACGATTAGACTAAGAGTACTTTCCCCTTGCTGGTATATAAATCAAATATAGAGAAAAGTTATAATGACCCTTCTCGTTTAATTGAGCTTTTAGTATAAAATCCTATAGTATTTACAATATCTAATCAGTTATTTTTTGATTGGGTGCCAGCTAAGACACAAAGGGCAACACCTAAATATTAAAATTAAATAATTAACTAACTCAAAACGCTGTAGGTTTTATAAACTAAACTTAACTGGTACCTTCTCCAAAAATAACTGATTAGGTGTTGTAAATATATAAGTATTAATAATTTTGTATTTGTCCTTTAATGCGCTTTTCTTTAAACTCTAAGTTTTGTTTAAGTTCACATTTGACATTTTGAACCCCGAACCGGTTATGGATTACTTGTAAAAATTGTCTCCGAAGTGAGATCACGTTTTTTACACGACAGATGTTTTTCTATTGTATATGTTACCGTGAATGTCCGAAAAGCCGTTTATTTAAAAAAACAACACACGTTGACGTCAACCGAGCTTACAAGTGAAAATCCCTTTCTTTTTCATTTTATAATCATTTCAGTCTTTCACTAAGGAATGTAGATCAATTAATTGAAGAATTGGAAAAAGAAGAAGATTTTTCAATTGTCGTTTTTAAAATTCACGGAATTGTCTTGGTTTATATTTAATGTACCAGTGTATGTCCGAATATATTAAAAATGATATATTTCCATCGTACACCATAGCAAAAGGTAATTTTTGACATACAGCGGTGAATCTCAACATTGTACAACGTTGGAAATTCATGGTAACTATATTACGTAGCCAAGAGCGATAGCGAAAGAATTATATATTCAAGTGAGTCAAGAATTTAGTGACACTTTATTCAAAACGAATCAAATCAATGGAATCAAATATTTATAACCCGATTTTGGAATAATAGCAATAGATGCAAAGACAATTAATTCAGTCAATGTGAGTCAAGTCGATCTGTTCTCAATTTATTTAACCATTTATATAATCGATTATTGATTTGTACTAATTAAGTCTAGAGTTTATACGTGCATTATTTATTTCCCATATAAATTTTGACATCCCTTTTTACTGTTATATAAATTATGAAAAAAGCTGCGCCGGCGCTGCTGCGGCAACAGGCACGATTACGTGAGTCAAACGAGGTCGATGACCTAGATCATTCTATTATTTACTACCCCATCGATCCCACCGATGACCAGCCACAGTATAGATCCCGTAACAACCACAACTAGTCGTTATATATTTTATTTTATTAATACTGCAGTAAGTATATTACAGAATTAGTAGAAAATAGGGGCTTATACTAAACTTTTTTTTATGAATTTGGACGGTATGTGTAGGAAACTTACCGCAGTTTTGTTCGTCTTCGCCGTCGCCGCAGTCGATTACACGGTCACACCGCCTACGCCCTTCGATGCATTTACCGTTGTTGCAACGAAAATCGTCTTCACCACACGTTACTGCAACAAATCAAAACCCTCATGAGCATTTCGAAACGTTTGTGTAGATAGTTATATTATTATTATGGTATGAAGTATACAGTGCTTGCGATTGCTACAGTGTAAAATGAATCTTAAAGAAAAAGGAATCACTTTAATGAAAATCTGTCGGTATTTGTTTTTAAATATCATACCAAAGCATAAAAAAAGTACGAATTGACTAGAAACCCTGTTCTGTGTTTACCGTCTAACCACTCATACTATAGCCAGCTGGTGTAAGAAGGGGAGTTTTAGTCCGAGTTTCAGTGCGCAAGGTGCCCGCGCGCCGCTCTTCACCTCCGAGAAACCCCCTCCCCCCCAACTGCGTAACGTCAATTGGATATTGTAAACTGACATTGCTGTCAAATTCATTTACTCTATGTTCCAAAGGCACTATCATACTTAAATAGGGTTGTTTAATAATATATGTATTCATAACTGTATCTTGTTGAAAGTTAAGCCTATCATCCAAAGATCCCACAATCACTTGTTATGTTAAAAAATATTCAGAAGACAATAGCTAGTGGGCATCATTATAATTTTAAGTATCGGACCTTTAACAAAAATATGTTAGAAGTACTTTCTTGCCGGTTCATCTCTTTGTATTTTCAAAGCAGTCGTAAATTCATTATAACTTACAGTGATCGCAGCTGATATTATTTTTTTATTAATACTTAGTTTATAAAAATCGATTTATGACAAACATAGGAATGGAACTCTGTTCCCTACGTAACAACAAATTGTAAGCTACCGACGTTACACACAAAGCGAACATTTACAAACATCGTCTTTTGTATCACGTACGACTCGTCGTTGTCTTAGCTTTAGCATAAATCGGCAATAAAAGCTGTCGGTTTTTACTTTTTTTTTTTTCACCAAGGCTCCCCTAGTACTCGTATAAACATTTTCACCAACACCTTAACATATTTAAAATTCTGTCGACCGCTCACTTTGTACGTGATATACTTATTTCTTTGGCACCTATTTAGTGTTGTCGAGCTTGGGCTTTGTGCATTCCAAACTTCGTGGTATTATAGATCGACGCCACGTGACACTAAGTTATGAAAGAAACAAAAAAAAAATCCTTTATAAGTACATATTTATTTCCTTAGCAGTTCCTTACAGAGACGGCACAAAAAAGTCATTTTGTAGAAACATACGAAAAATCATGTTTATCATTTTGTATACAATTTCGAGATTTATAAAAAGCATAGTCTATTATACCTATAAAAGTACGAATTGACTGGAAGTCCTCTTCGACGTTTACCGTCTAACCACTCATACTCTAGCTAGCTGGTGCAAGATAACGAGTTTCGACACTATGCAGTGACATTTCAGACTCTATTAAAACCAAACGTTACTGTCAAATTTATTTACTCTATATTTACTACGTAAAATTTTTATATTGTGTAAAGTATAATTTAAAGCTATACAACGTATTGGAACACTTTTATACCTAATATTATCATCATGGTCATATAATCACCAGGCTCTCAAGCATTCGCTATTAGGACGAACTCTTAGCCTAATGGGTAGCGACCCTGCCTTCGAAGCTGGAGGTCCCGGTATCGAATCCCAGGTCGGGTCAGTATTTATATGATGAATATCGATATTGGTACCGAGTCTTGGTTGTTATATGTGGTGTCTTCGCTTAGTACCCAAAACACAAGCTAATGCTTAGTTTGGGGTCTAGACGTTGTTGTGACGTATACGTTAAAAAATAAAAAATAAAAAAAATAATAATACAGCCCTTCTCCGATATTGAGTTAAGGAACCAATGTTAAGTTAAAAATGATATTTATTTGACTTAAGTTTTTATAAATCATAGACAATTTTAATGTGCACATATATCGACATCGAATGAACTAATTATTATCATTGACGAAAATGATTTCATACAACATGCACCTTTGATATAACGTACGAGTTAATCGTTTAAGTGTTAATTTGTGGCATTTTGAATCAGAATAACGTAGGTATGACATCGACCATATGACGTAAACTCATAACAATTTAGGCCAACAAAGGCCAAGCCTTGTTATATTCAACGAAGGGTCTGGTCGAGAATGCATTTAAATGAACCGCTCGATTTATCACTTGTGCATAGAGCAACAAACTTGTAATGCAGTAAGTTTGTATTAAAAATATCACTATTACAAAGTGAGACAAAAAAATTCTTTTTGTATTGTGTTTTTTTTTTGTTGCTCGCAATCGATTTTTTTATATAGAGTTTATGAAGGTTTAAAATAATTATTTGCACATATTTGAGAGGTTTTTGCTAGCGAAGATAACGACGGAAAACAGTCATGTGAAATAGCGTAAACGCGAAATATCACACTTCGAAACGTCAACAAAATGCGCGAAATAATGTAAATAAGAATATAAATAAAGGAAAGTTTCAGTTTTCATAAAAGTATATTATAATAAAAATTTTATTGAATAAATTTTAATTGTGTAATTTGAGATTTTACATTTATTAAATATTTAAAAAAATATATATAAATAATGGCAATTACAAAATATTGAAAGAAAACGATCAAAGATAAATGTTACTTCCTAGTTTCATTTCCATGACTAAAATTTTGTGAACAAATTTTCTGTGTTTTTGTAATAAAAGGTATTCCAATATTTTTGTTCATAATTTTGTCTATTGTATTTAAGTTTTACCATGTTTTTAGGAAAAAAATATTTAAAATATTTCCTTTGTATATAATTAAAATAAAATTTCAAAAAAAAAAGTGTACGCTGTTTCCACCTTGCAGACATAATAGCAGACAATGTACAAATTAGCAGCAAGTGATTTCATGACACAATAAAATGGACAACTAGATAGAAATTTTAACGACAGTTGACATACAAAGCATTAAAAAATCTATACAAATCGATACACGTCAATAGAAAAGCGTACTCACTCTTTGCGATAGCGAATGTTCCCAAATTAGGTTTCATGACGGCGCTCAGTAAAGTAACGACATTTATTAAAAGCTTTCTAAGGCAGAGTATGTTCGTAGGAACAACTTTTATACACAAATACTATGCTTTGATCGATGCGTCCACATGTGTCGAAAGTTTTGAATAATCTAATACACTATCATTATTTTCTAATACAAGTTCTAAAGTAAATTAGAGCTTAATTATTTTTATATAGCTATATTTATCATACCTATATCAATGTTTTCTTAAGCTAAGTATATGTTTGTGCCAATAGAACGCATGTTATACATATATACCTTTTGATTATATTGGGCTATGAAGAAGATGGATGAAAGAAAAGTGCATGTGACAGAGATGCGAATGTTAAGATGGATGTGAGGTGACAAGGAAGGATAAGAGAAGAAATGAGTATATCAGGGGAGCTTTGAAAGTAGCGCCAGTGACAGAGAGACTGCGGAGTAATAGGCTTGGATGGTATGGTCATGTTATGCGCAGGGATGCAAAGTATGTAGGCAAAAGAATGTTAAATATGAATGTGGAAAGACGTAGAAGGAAGGGAAGACCGAGAGAGAGATGGATGTATAGGGGTAAGAATTTAATGGGGTTTGTACTTCCTAGGAAAGTTGACATCTGTCTGACTCTAATACTTGTGGAAAGAAGGGAAGGTTGTAGTGTCCTCAGCCGCGCCTCGCCGACCAGTAGATGTTGTAGTAAAACAAGAATAAACTTACTAATAAAATAAATTTAATAAACTTTACACAAAAATTATTTACAATATTAAAGAACACAAGTCTGGACAAGGACTTGCGTACCTGAGTGCGGTGCGGTGGTGTTTCTACTGGGAACAATTCATATTGTTGTAAGGTATTTTATACGTTTTGTGTTTTGTATTTTGACGAATCAGAAAATGTTTGGTGTCATACGAGAGTCCAAAGTATTTGGGCCGTGAGCTCGCAGAAATATTGTTTTTTAATAAAAATAAATGACGGTGAAAAATGATCGGAAAATGTTGCGACATCGGGGTCACTGGTTTGGACTTCAGTATAAGCGGTCAATACCCTTATAGATGGATTATGTGAAGGAGGATATGATGATGAACTGACGAGTGACAGAAAGGAGTGGAAGAAGAAAATATGTTGGACCGATTCCGCTTAGAGTGGGATAAGGGCAGGAAATCAAGCAGGGAAGAAGATTATATAGATTTAAAAATTTATAATTTTCAATACATCAAGTAAGATCACACGGAAAACGCATTACACTTCATTACGCAGAAAACCTTGCAATAGTAACAATTATTAAGTCCACAATGAGAGATTTTATAATATTTTCCAGTATAAAGTGACCATTGTTCTTTATTACTGAATAAGAAAAAATAAACAAGTAAACATAACAAACCTTTAATTGTTTATTTTCATTTGTTAAAATAAACAGTGTATTCGCAACACAGGGGAAATATTACTTATATAAAAATGAAAATGGATTCAAAGTTATGTATCAAAATGAGGTCACACTGATTTCATATAGCGACCTTGATCTTACTATATGAAGACATAGCGGTTAGATCATTTTGTGAGATTTTTTACTTCTTTTCATAGTAATGTAGCTATCACTATTCCGAAAATACCATTGGGTAACTTCATAGTTTTTTTTTTTCGATATGTACATACGTAGATACGATATTAGTACATTTCATTAACTAAATATTATGTTATTGGAGTTAACCTTAATAATTGAAACAGGCCGATATTTTTCTGCGGATATAAATTTTATATTGTATATTCGGATGACTGAATTATTTGTTCAGACCATATTTTTAGCGTAACATAGATATAAAATAAAAATTGAGTTAAAATTAACTAGTGATACTAGACCAATAACTTGCCTTCTTATACGAGCTATCAAATAGTAGCAGAATTGATATTGGAGCGGGGCCTAAATAGCATGGCCTTGAAAATATCGATATCTACTACATAACAAACCGAAATTAGGTTTGGCACGTAAAACTAGAATTTAATAAAAGAACTAAGAGAAAATGTTAAATTGCGTTAAAATACAACACATAAATATAATTTAATATTATTACATGGACAAGTAGGTAGACACATGGCCTGAAGATGGCCGGGGGTAGCATAGGACCGTGTGTAGTGGCGAACCTTCGGAAAGACTTATATCCTGCAGTGGAAATACAAAGGCTGATGCTGATTATTATTACGTGAACCTCGGCGTAAATCATCGATTATCACCATTTGGGATAATGTAGAATATCTACAAAAGATGCTGTTGACTGTCGACAGTTCAAAGAGTGAAAACCAAGTAAAGGTCAATTTCAAGAAGAATAATCGAACAGTCAGTTTATAAGTCATTTACTTATACTGTTACTTCCTTAAATTTTTTATGTGTGTTTGCGTGCGTGTTTATTTGTGCTGATAATTTTTTTTGAAGGTATACCCTTGACGCGGTTGTTTGCATTACAGTTCTCAAATTAGTTTACACTTAGAAGACGCTAGAGAACGCTGCAGCAGATGTTTCTTAAAAACTGGTTTTTTATCATTATCAGCCTATATTGTTGGATACAGACCTAGCGAACTTTAAAAAGTAATAAAAAAGTTGGATAAAAAAAAGAATTTAAAAAAATATAATAACCCGTAAGTCTTCAAATTTCTTAATAATAAAATTAGTTAATAAAATGAAAAACTAATAAAAGTGGTCCCTAGAGTATCAAATTCTTTTAGAATGTCCCAAATATCCTAGAATGTCGCGTCTCTTTACCGGTATTGGTACGTGTAGTCGACGCGGGCAAAGCTGTGGGCGGAAAGCTAGTTGAATGTCGAGACTGCTGAGTACACTTTTTTATATTGGTAGAGTGCTAGGGACATAAATGGACACAGGATTCTATGTTATAATAATCTTATGATATGTTTATGTGTAATTTTAGTATAAATACTTTACACTAAAATACACTATATTAACTGATTATATATAATGTAGTATTGAGGTTAAAAAAGCAATTATATTTATTTACATAATTCTAATGAATATAAAAGAATTATTTACTAACTAGTTACGGCTGCGGTACGCATTATGGTTTGAGATGACTCATTCTCATTAGATCAGTATTTTTAAATCGATGATAACCTATACTTTTATAGCCAAATGTAACATGGTACAAAACTATTACAATGCTTTAATGAACCATTTTGATTTTCTCGAGTTTACTTATGTCTTCAGTTTCATTTGAAGGGGCGCGGCGACACGAATCGATATAGCTTACGTACAAACTGTAGCACACATATATCGTCGATAAATACAGCATACGTTGACTCAAGTAACCGATTAACAGCAAGAGCGACCGAAATTCAATAAACTTTCTCAATTGCACATACGACATAGGCATCAAAATAATGAAGTCCCCGATTAAGCCCCGAATAATTTAAACTGATAACAGCTTCCTATGACCATACTACTCCAGAACTGTTAGTAACTTATTCATTTATAGATCTATTAGAGGGTCGTCGAGGGGGTCCATAAATACCATTAGGTGAATGTAATAGTTTTAGACCCCTCCCAATCCCCATGTCACATATAAATTTTTGGACGTAAAATATAATTTTATTCACAACGTATTTTTTGATAATACTTTTCACATCTAATTCATGTGTCACATTTCACATGTAAGTCCTCTTAAAGCATTATAGATAGACATTTAGCCAGACATTTTGAAATCGACGGAATACTCTCTATTACGCATATTTAAACTATAATGTGTGTCGTGATAGCCCGAACGCAGCGAACCTGTTTCAAATCTATAAGTCCACGTGACCGTGATTCGAATCACTAACTTTGTTCTTCGGAGAGGACGTTAAGCAGTCGGTCCCGGTTACTATCAATAGATGGCGGTCGTTACAATGCGCCAACCCGCATTGGAATAGCGTGGTGGATTTAAACTCCAAGATTCCTCATCATGAGGAGAGGCCTAAGCTCCTACAGTGGGGTATAAAAAAGGCTGATGGAATGGAAACTATAATGTTGTTCATGAAAAATCTTTCAATTGTACCTATAACTGTATTTGTAAGGCTCTAAATAAGGGGATATTTTACATACAGTTAAAAATATATTCAAAAGTATGGACAACAAAAGAATGAACCTTGTCGACGACTCACAATAGCTGCACATAGACTAAGCTGCAAAACTTGTAGAAGCGGCAAATATATATAATTTAATATAAGGCACTAACTGTTACGTTCTGCTTTATGATATAACCTTCTATAAAAGTTTTGAGTTCCCGAGTAGAGCCAAGTTACCTATTCCATACTCGATTTAATATTATTTCAAACTTGCACTTTTGAACTTGCCAATCATGAAGCATGAATCAAATCAAATCAAATCAAATCAAATCAAAATATCTTTATTTCGTAGTTATGTAACATAATCTTGAAATACGTCTTAAGAGTGAATTTTATTACTTTGTGGAAAAACGTCACCACAAAGGCGCATTCAAAAATGCTGGTACCTCTCAGAAGAATACGCAAGAAACTGAGGGACGCTCTTTTTAACAAAATTATAAAAAAATTTTTAACAATAAGTGCTTAAAGAATAATATTATTGAAATAAACTGATAGGCGAGCGGCTTACACTCATGGATTTTTATCATCTAAGTAGTCTGATACTTTATAATAAGCTTTTGCATAAAGCTTTCGTTTTATTGTAGTTTTTAACTTATTAAGGGGTAGATCTTGAATGTCAGCTGGGATCTTATTGTAAAAGCGTATACATTGCCCTTTAAAAGATTTCGTGATTTTATTGAGGCGGCTGACATGATTAGCAAGTTTATCTTTGTTTCTTGTATTAACATTATGCCGATCACTATTTTTTTTAAATAATGTAATATTTTTTTTTACGTACATAATGTTATCAAATATGTATTGAGATGGCAATGTCATTATATTAATTTCCTTAAACTTTTCTCTAAGTGATACTTTAGATCCCAGTTTATAAATTGCTCGAACAGCTCGCTTCTGCAGCACGAAGATTGTATTAACATTAGCAGCGTGTCCCCACAGCAGAATGCCATAAGTCATTAAACTATGGAACGCACTGAAATACACCAACCTCGCGGTTTCTATGTCCGAAAGGAAACGAATCCTTTTTACAGCGTAAGCTGCAGAACCGAGCCTTCTCGCCAAGTTAGTGATATGAGGATCCCATTGCAATTTCGCGTCCAATGAAAATATACTGTGCTGATACCGTACTGTAATCACACTGTAATATCATAGTGCAATATGCTGCACTATGCTTGTATGCTGTATAAGCTGTATTGTTAGTCGTGGAACCAATAAATAGTATATAAAAATTTAAATAAATTTAATTTGTCATCGCAGTAGGTACGTCCTGATGCCACGTCGTTGCCATGTCCAAAAGAAGAAGTTTTAAATGAAATCAATTCGTGTATAGAATGGGTAAGCTGGCCCTAAGAAACTTAAATTTTTCTGCAAAAGTGTTGCGAGACATATGTCGGATGGCGGAGACATAGCCAATTTTTTACAAGAATGGTTTTTAAAGGGAATTCTATTTTATTTTGTAAGAAATTATTTTCTTCTCGTTTTGTAAACGTAACCGACAAGCGAAGAACTCCAAGACTATATAGTAAATATAATAAGTGACGGGCTTCCTGACTACACCTTGTTATTATAATTATTCAAAAAAAAAAGTGGTTTCAAGAAATCGTTATTGACGCAACGAAAAAAAAAAACGGTTGAAATAATTAAAAAAATAAAAACAAATATTTACCACAACTATTATGTGTAAAAAAGTCGACTCCATACATTTTACCGTTTATAATGTAATAGGTCAGGACAAGGTGGAATCGGCAAATAAATTAAACGGCGTAATAAGTAGAGTAGCAGCGCCAGGCACGGGCATTCCCTCATTACCAAATTGTCTCCAAGAAGCTTCGTGCTCAGGCCACTTTCGACCTGTTAGCTTGCGTTCATATGGCGGATAGATTTATATTTTTCATAATAAAAGACAATAAATACGCTGAGCTCCAAAATCGTGAGGCAGACAATTTTTTTTATTACTTCATTTAAAATTGAAAGTAATTCTTGTAGATGTAATTTTCTTTGTATTTTGATATGTATTTTTCTTCTTTACAATTATATAAAATTTTATAAAATTACATAAATTTTATAAAATTATATAAAATTACAATATATATAAAATACATAAATATGTACATATTTCTGCTTGCCAGAATAAACAATGATGCATACTCAATAAATAAATACGATTTATAGTAATTTATTAAAGTACCATCTTTTATTTATTTATGCTGTATAATGGGATGACTACATTAAGGAATTAACTCAGAGATGGCGAGACAAAAAAAAAGTTAAGATGTCATTGGCAAAAGTTTCGGCAATAATATGTGTATACAAAAAAATTACTAATTAAAATATATTTTTTAATTAATTAATTAACATATATTTCTATAACTAAATATGTAATATATATTTTTTTAATTAATTATATAAAAATTTACTAAACACAATTTAAAATATATATTACTAGCTGTTGCTTCGTATTTTGTTTGTATTAACTCGACAATTGCCTATGAGTCATAAAATCATGTCTCAGACGTCTTTAAACATACTACATATCGTTCATTTCACCTTGCTTTGTGTCCTCTGTAATTTGAGTTGCATTGAAATAAAACAAATATGAATATATATAATAGGTAAGAGTTGAAAAAAAAGCCGTAAACTAAAATAAGTTATACAGCGGTACTACACACATTTTATCGCGGAAATTAAACCGCAAAGTTTTAATTTTAAAACTTTATTAGGTAGATTTAGAAACTTGATTTTTTACAGCTAGATATTAATATCAAATTAATATCTCCACGCATTCCCGAGAAAAAGGATATAAAATAAAAATAATTAAATTATGAAATACAACTGTCACTGACTCCGTGCCTCGGAGAGCACGTTAAGCAGTCGGTCCCGGTCGCTGTCAATAGATGGCGTTCGTTACAATTACCAACCCGCAGTGAAACAGCGTGGTGGATTTAATCTCCAAGCCCCCCTCCTCAACCTGAGGGAGGCCTAAGCCTGCAGTGGGGCAAAAATGGGCTGATGAAGAACTACAAATTAAGATTTTCAAGACTACAAGATTTTCGGAATTTTCTCTTTATTTGTGTTGTATGACCTAACCTTCCTTCTTGCGAAATTTCATGATTCTAGGCCAACAGGAAGTACCCTTTAAGTTTTAATTTACTTGCGAGTGTCGGATCATGCGGCATAAGTCGCCCTATTGTTTGATTGGGAGGACTTAGTAGCTTAATTTTTTTGCAGCTTTATGACAGAATGACAACAAAGTGATCCTATAAGAGTTCCTTTTTTTTCTATTGAGGTAAAGAACCCTAAATATAATATACGAAAATAATGCAGCATGTGAACCTTCCTTTACATTATTTACATTTATAAATAGTTTTACTCTACTTTTGTAAAGTTGGGCTTCAATAAAGGGGAACCGATGATTTACTTATAAAAATGTCGTATTTTTGTTAACTGAAATAGTAATTTTGGGCATGCAAGTATTTTAATATCAGATTGTTGAACTTTAGTTTTAAATGTTTCAGTCCTAAACATACAGCACAATAGTAAAACTTGCACCCTACTGGGATCACTGAATATCTTGTCACTTACACTAAAATGTCATACAAGAAAAGTGAAGTTGCGCCGGCGCTTTTTATATGAAATGTTTTCGTGAGAATAAAGTACAAGTAAGGCGATGGGTACATTTCGTCATATTAAAACTCAAGGGGTAAGTAAGGTTGGGTCACGAATTATCCGAGAGAAAGCAGGGCAAAAAATAAAGTTATGGTTGGAAAGTGCCTATATATAGGCCATAAAAAGTTTGCTTTATTTGAAAATTTTAGACAATAATATATTTTTTAATCTAGCATCTATAAATGCTAACCGTTAAAGATTATATCGGTTTTTGGGAGGTTTCTTTCTTTGATTTTAAAAACACAAATGTGACCATGAGGAAGAAACTGAAAAAAGTGAAGGGAAAAAAACTGTTTAACCTTTTAATTTTTGTAAGTACCGCACTATATGAAGTTGATCGTAATTACAATACCTATTAAGTTAACTGTGATATATATCTACAAACTGTCGCCGTTAAATAAATAGAGTAATAGGTACCTACGTGTTTACACGAGTGTCATTCATCGACATCCGTAAACAATAAACAGCCAACACGAAATGGATCTTTCACTGGTTGTCTAATAATTCGATTCAAATTTACTATACTGTATTGGTAAGAACAGTCATTTCAAATTCACAATAGTATCTTTTTTAACAGAATATCGCAGCTATCTTTATTTAATTTGCACAAAAATTGTTTTAAATGAGCCAAATGTCTTATATTACATTCTGAACGAGACTTTGCGTTCTCATTTTTCATTCCATTCCATCAGCCCTTTTTATATCCCACTGCAGGGGTTTAGGCGTCCCTTCAACATGAGGGGGCTTAGAGCATAAATTCACCACGCTGCTCCAATGCGGGTTGGTGGATTGTAACGACCGCCATCTATTGACAGCAACCGGGACCGACAACTTAACATGCTCTCCGAAGCACGGAGTTAGTGATAGTCAATGTACTTTTGTCAGAAAAAACCTTTCGTTACACGCCCGGATTCGAACCATGGCCACATGGTCTTTTAGATTTTACACAGGTTCGCTGCGTTCGGGCTATCACGACACGTTCTCATAGTTTGTCTAGTTTTAAAACTTCAAACTTTTTCACCCCAACGAATCTAAAAGCGATAACTTCAATAATAATGTACAATCTGGTAACTTTGTGTACCTGCGCACAAAATATAGATACTTTTATACTCCGTACTGTATCAAAAATTGTCTGGAAATTACGCCATCAGTATTAAGTAAATACAGAAATTTCAGTTAAATTTTATACACGTGAATAAATTTAAAAAAAAAAAATAATTAAATGTTATTATTGAGAAAAACAATTTTGTAAAATGTGCAGTTGAGTTTTGGTACTTCGCGGCCGTCAGCATATTAAAGAGTGGAAGATTTGTTCTTGCCGCTTTTTATATTCAAAGTCTGTGCGGAGGTTGACGGTCGGCTCACGCGTTGATATTTAGATCCCTATTGATACACGGTTGCGCGTATAGTTGCTTCAGATCGCGCATACCGATTACTTTTGTCGCAAAATATAACGGGTCATTGTACGAATAATATATGTTAACATTTCTTGCACAAGAACGATGTAAGAGTGTGGCCAAATAACTAACACATAAACAGAAACCGTATATCAAATCAAAGAAATTATTCATGTGCAAATCTTAGATGCTTATGAAATATTATACAACATTTTCATATGCAATTAATTCCAGTCATATATGAATAAAATACTATCAGGATTTGACACGTCACTAAAAAACTGACAGCGGAAGTAGAACATGGTATATGTACTAGTATCGTTGATGAAAATTTTAACGTCAATTATGATTCTATATACAAGGTGAGATTTTATTAACCGGCCAAAATTTTTCTAGGTGTTAGGTATCACCAATAGACCTCATTGCGTAAATAAAAAATATGTGTTACATTTTCAAAATAAATTATTTTATCTACAGTTTATTTTATAACGTTTGGTTGCCTTCTTAACGCTATAGTAAACGTACGCGCCCGAGGCCTTTGAAACGGAATGATGCGGCGAGCAAGAATTGTAAATAGAGTTTTTGGTTTTTTCGGGAAAGGTTTATGTAGTCATATCTCAATATTTTTCTATAGAACGATACTAAAAGAAAACAAGACGGCTATAGGTTTTCTACCAAAGATCATTATATTAAAATTTGGCTGGTCATAAAAATCTCACCCTGTATATTTTTCATTCACTGGTCATTGCGTGTAAACCCTTGGCGTAGGTAGACACAGCAAGCGCACGATCGATATGGCAAAATATATAGATGTTACTTTACGACAGCGCAGGTAACAATCCACCACTGAATCTGGGTATTAAGTTCAGAAGTTATGTCAAATATCGGAACTACAGACCGAGTACTAAGCTTTAGGTACTAATTAGAGCACTAACTAGATGGTCCAGTGATAGCAACGAATGTCAACTTCAGAGGAGAAATAGTCACATAATAGTCACAAAGTGTCAAAGTGCGTGTGGACATTAGTGGATTCATTTCGCTGTGAATTAATGTTTAGCGAAACGAAACTGTAAAGGGCTTAACGTGAGTTTTATTGGACGTGTAATACATACCTATGAAATCCGAGGTCGTAGCAATAACATTTATTTTTACGGCCATAGTTTTTATTCATGCTTCTGCTATATATTTAAAAATATATACGTACTTAATGATTATTAAAGCATGTAAACAATAATACATTTTATTGTCGATTATTTGAATTGTTCATAACGGGCGAGTATCGAAACAAAACAAAACAAACAAGACATTCGTATTATGCGTACATGATATATTTCTTAGCATAACCAATTTTATGTTCTGTGAAACAAAAAACATTTTTGTCTACGTTTTTAGGTGCTCTGTGACGGTACAAACATTATTATATCAAATACTAGCGACCGCCTCCGGCTTTGCCCGCGTGGACTACATTTTTATATTATTTTTGGTTACAGAAAAATAAATGCTACAGGGCCATCTGGTGGCAAGTAACAATAAAGTGGATACCGCGAAAATCTTTTCTGTGCTCGAATACTTATTTACACCGATTTTTGGTTAAAAAATGGTTATTTTGGGTTATCCATAAGAGATAGACATACACCATTGCGGATTTTTTTGTAGACCTTTTTAAGGTGTACAATACTGTAGTACATTATTTTGATCAATCTCATAGGGTTCAGCCAGCGTTTGCAATGTAAGCGCAAAAATATGTGTTTATTTACATCACATTAGAAATCTCTAAAATTTTCAGTGTTTCTTTACTATATTATGCATGTTATATACATATAAATCTTCCCCTTGAATCATCATCATCACCATCATCAGCCCATTTTTACCCCACTGCAGGGGCTTAGGCCTCCCCCAGGGTGAGGAGGGGGGCTTGGAGCTTAAGTCCACCACGCTGCTCCACTGTGGGTTGGGGACTGTAACGACCGCCATCTATTGACAGCGTCCGGGACCGACTGCTTAACGTGCTCTCCGAAGCACGGTATAATTTAAAATTATTAATATAATTTAAAAAAATCTCTGTGCGCTTGGTAAGAAGCTATAATTTTTTTTGTGCCCATTGCGAAAAATCATTTCAAGCTATCTATAAATGGACTGACTGCAGTTTAACACGTTTTTAGAGTTCAATAACCTACACAATTATTTTATTATACCAAGTAACTACACAAGTATACAAGTCATATTTTTAAATAATATTTTTAGGCAGTTTGAAGTGAAATTATCGTTGAAATTATAGCATGGGAATACAAAACGCATGCGATTTGCAAAACTTAAAAATGGTATGTTACATAAAAAAGTTGTCGTTGTGCACTTAGCTGTCAAAGAGTTCCCATCTAATTGTCAACCTCATGGATGAGATTACATTCTGTCGTAAAAAACAAAAACTATTATAAATATTAAATTTAATTTCATATCCCGTTAGCCGTTTAATTAATACAGAAGCGACAGAACTATGAAGGGAAAATTTAAAATTTAAATGTATGGCAGTATTGATAGAGCTTGATAAAACATATGTGTTCCGTCATTTATGATTAATAATAATAATAACAATAATATTAAAAAATATTATACTAGAAGTGAGGTTCGATTCCTTCTTTGGTACAACATTTGTTTTACTCATATCTCAGAATAATATCATAATGCCTAATTCCGTCAGCCTACACGAAATCAAGGTGATCCTCCAAATAACTCAAGAACAACAAGACGCCAAGTGTAGAATGAATTGCGACAGAATTTCTGAAAGCGGGTGGAAAACCGCGGTACTTAAAGCCCTCCAGAAGCTTTGCAATTCCATCATACAGGAAAGCATTTTACCAGAGGCGTGGGGCGGAGTCCGCGTCTGCAATATCTTATTTCATTCAAGCCACATTTACATGATAGTATATTTTAATATGTGCTTAAATAGGTATCGGACAATAAATAAATCGGACAAAATAGTAAATATACCTATATATATATTTTGGAATGGGCTATTACTAGTTGTGGTTTCGACGTAACAACAAATATTTTTTTTATCCTTTTTTTTTTAAAGCCCTTCTGAAGGCTTTAGTATCATGAACAACAACCACACGCTCCGCCAGAATTATAATGAAGTCTCAGTAGCATTATCGGCCGCTATACTTACTGTTTGAAAATTTAAGAAAGACTTCGATTCTTTCGAAACCTGGACGGTGCTACAACCAACTTAAGCGGTGCTGACTCGGCTATCGGTACGTCGAGGTGTTGAGATGTGTGTACGTTAAGGCCACCATGTCAGTTCGAGTACAGAACGAAAGTACGACACTGATCCAACTATAGTGAGATAGGGTTGTCTTTCCGAAAACCTTCGCTACAACTTTGGAAGATCTTTCCAAGGTTTCAAATTGAAAAGTTCGACGTATGATTCACCTTCGGTTTATTTACGATCAGGTATTGTCATAGCAGCGGAATCGCTGGAGGAACTCGGTGCCATACCCAAAGACATCATTGGTGTTCCCAACAGGCGAATTCGAAAATTAATATAGATAAGATGAAAACATGTTAAATGTCTAGGTTGCACACGCTCCGGACCAGTGGACAAACTGCCCGATATGGTAAGTCCAGCTTCGACAGTGAGATCAAATGAAGATCCCAAATCGGTCGGGCAGCATTTAGGACGCTGTAGCGTATTTGAACTTTTTGAGTCTGATGTACCTCAAAACCTACCGACCAAACCCGTTGAACAGTATATGTAACCAATGATAAGTTATGGAAATGAGACATGGTACCTTAATGTCGGCCTCGTTAAAAAATACAGAATGGTTCAACGTGCCATGGAAAAAGCTATTAGAATTTCTCTACGGTACAGAATTCGTAACGATGCAAACAACAGAAGAACTGGTGAGACCGACACAGCTCATCGAATCAGCAAGCTCAAGGTGGCAAAGGGCAGGCCACATTACTCGCAGAACCGATTACCACTTGGGAAAAAAAGTCCTCAAATAGCGGGACGCAACGGGACTAGGTGGACTCACGACCTGGTAAATTTGCCAGATCGCCGTTGATTACAGATGGTCCAAGACCGTATGTTGTAAAGAACTAGAGGCCGCACATATACAGCAGGGACCGTCCGGAGGTTGAAATGATAATGATAATGATGTATTACCTCATTTGAGACCAGTGCCATTAGACAAGACCAATAGAAATGTCGAGTTATGATAGACCCTAACTGCAGAATCGCGGGTTCGATTCTCGCCCGTGGCAAATATTTGTAAGCATTAACATGTCTACTTCTTTTTTGGCTGGGTATAAAATATCTATTTATGTATATATTATAAAGAATATTTAAATATATCAGTTGTCAAGTACCCCATAATACAAGCGTAACACTAAAAAACGGAAGAAAAAAGAAAGGAGGAAATTAGGACTGAAGGTTTTATTTTACACTGTATTCATAAGCAAAACTCCGATTTAACCGAAGTAACCAAGTTATATAAATATGTTTACGTATGTGATATTTGCGATCTGATTAATGTCTGACAGTTGATTAGGGTCGCTAAGTATAGATTTTATTTTTAGACTTTGATTTTAGTTTTGCAATGTTGCGCTTGCCTGCGATTGTAATTCGGTTGATTTAAGTTTTACACTTTAGTTTACATGTAATAAACACATTAGTTTTAGAATTAAAAGGTTTATTGATAACAATGCACACTCAAAATATTTATTTACGATTAATTGTAATTAATATCAAAGACAACTACTATATTCCCTTATATCCTAATTTCTACTCCTATGAATTTTCAGCGTGTATCTATAACCTTTGTTTTTCAACTACATCAAAGAAGATAACATCTAATGTGTATTTTTATTTTATTTCTCTCCTTTAAGGAATCACATTTAAATATTTAATCCTTAACATCAGAGTTGGGCGTTTTGAAACGTATCAAGGGAGTTCATAGTTATTTGTATACCATTAGTATGGCAGAAAGGACCATAGTACAATGGTAATTGATAAAATATGCAAAGCGAACCGCATTTTACCCAGCAGCTTAGTATAATCCTATTAAATTATATTATGCACGAGGGAAGAAATATGTCAGTGCTTTACTAGACCTTTTTCTATACAGATATTAGTGTACGTTCGATTGTTTAAAGTTTGTGTAAAGTTTTTGCCAAGACTTGGTATTTGAATTCAGTATAAAAATATTTTAGATTACACGCATAACTGTTTTAAAATTAACTAATTTAAAAAAAAATTCTGAAACAGAAAGCTTGTCTACCGTTTAGAAAAAGAAATTTTGTAATTAGTCGAAAACCGTGGGCTGGCCAGGAGCCGTTTTCATTGAATGATTATCAGATCAGTTACCCCGGAGAGTGAGATTCGGATATATTTCAGAAAGTTATAAAGATAGACGAAAAGCAGTTGTGTAAAAAATGTAAGAGCTTGAGGGGCATCGTATGGTACCAAATTTTTGAAAATAGGTCCATAACTTTTTTCAAAATAGTTAGTAAAATTGTTTGACAAAAATGTGTTAAGTTTTTATTTTTGATGTTCATTTTCAATGTCCTCCGACAATTACGAGAAGCACGAAATCTGTGGATTTTTGTTAAAATAATTATATATATTTATATTTTTACTACAAATTAAATTTTCATAGATACTGCAAACTAAATCCTTGACTGGTGAGAAATTTCGTTAGGTTTAAAAATCCTTAAGCGATGAATGTGGGAGTGGTGACAAAATTGAATCTATTAAAAAATCGAAAAATCCATTCAAAATAAAAGGTTTCTTATCTTGTGGACGCCCATTTTTGTTATCATAAACAAATTCATTGTTAGCTAATATAACTAAACTAACTAATTGTTACTAAACAATTCAGAAAACGTTATTATTATGCAATATATATTCCTAGTGTCGTAGACCGTTTGTATGTCACATATGAAATTCATTTACCAAACAATATTCCTTCTGATCTATTTCCGGGCCTATGACTTATGTAGCGTAAATGATTAAAAGGCAAAAAATTATTCGACGCTTGTTTACAATTGGATCATCTTACTGAGACTTTATCACTGCACGACAGTATTCAGATAACAGAACAATTCTACCTGCGTTCATTTTCATAACGCTATATGTGTACGTGTGAAATACTTTCGGTTAAAAATAATAAGACATTTATTTCCTATAAGAACACATGTGCCTTCTTAAATAAAAAAAAAAATTAAACATTTGAAACAAAAGGTAATTGCTACAACACCTCCTGCTCCTAGAATTAAAAGGTTAATATTAACAAAATTACAGTCACTTCAAAATTTAGTTTATCCATATGATGTATTACGTTACTATTCTTAAATAAAATTTAAAAAAAATCACAAAAAGTGTTGTTACTTGACAAAAAAAAAATAATGTTCATAATACGGCAACACTGCGATTACCTACTACTAAATTGTATTTAATACTAAAATATTGTTATTTATTATCCACAAAAATATAATCAGCTTGGCAGAAAAACCCGTTAACCAGTAACAGTTATTCGCAAAATTATTTTCGAATTTGTTATAATGGTGTCACAGTCATTTTTTTTTAACGTTATCTTCACAATTTCCAACTTACCTATATAAGTTAAAACCTTTTAAACTGTTTCTACCCGAGCGAAGCCATATAGTTAACCTAAATTATATACAAGAGAACCATTGTAATGTAAATATATAAGTTGAGTCTGTTAAATCTTTCGTGACGACTCGAAGTCGCTATCAGCTTGAGAAAAATAAGGCCGCCTTAAAATGCATGCATATTATCATGACAAAGTATACATTAGTAGGACGTTCTGCTGAGTGATGATGAGTGACTCTGGATATATAACACGAGGATTATACTGACAAACAGCTTTACCATCTTGAAACTAAGTGGTAATTACATCTTCAATTTTCATTAATAAAGTGTATTTCCTTCTTTTTTTTTGGCCGCCTCCTTTACGGCATATGGCTTGATTCCAACATACAAATGCGTTACTAACCACAATTGACAAAATCTAGAACTTATTGTTTTTGACTGCTTTGTGCTGGTTATAGTATTATATTTATAGAAAATCTTAAAGCCATTACAATTAACATAATATTATAAAGTACTAACTTAAAAACAAATAAAAAAGAGAAGGAACGTAAACTGGGAGAAGCTTATGTCCAGCCGTGGACGAATGTGGGCTGATGGATGGATGGATGGACGCTAACAGAGAGCACAGACGGACATTATAAAAATATAAGGTTTCGCTTTTGGCACCTAAACCTTAATTGAACGCAAAAAAATCGATCAAAGTTTAATATCAACTTTTACTTTAATTACCCACCCATAAAAAGACTATAAATCTAAAACCATTCAAGATACTTATATCAAGATAGTTCAACATAAACAACAGTGTGTAAGTAACATTAGCCTTTCACTGGGTCACGCTTAGTCTCGATCGGGTTTCAAACGACCTAAACACGCCACAAGGACTCTTCGGGTAAGTGAAAACTTGTAAATGCTGGCAACGTGATCACACCTACTTCCGCCCGTCTCATATCTACTCTCGTTGATCAAATACCCCTACAATTTTATTCGTCCTACAAAATCAAAACTGTATTTATTCAACAGGAACTAAAAACAGGTAAAGTGCGAGTCGGATTCGCACACCAAGGGTTCCGTATCACCACTCAAACATATTTGTGATTTAAATTTAACCAAAAAATGTATTTTAACCCGTATCTATCTAGAACCCGGAACACATAGAAAAAAAACTTTTTCGTTTAATTTGGTCCCCGCTTACAAAGTACATTATGAATTGTCAGTATTTGTTGTTTAAATAAAGTGTAGTCCGCCTTAAACTTCATGGCGGATCGGAGTACAAAGCTATAAGCGTGCTTGCGCAGGTACAGTCATATACCCCTCGCTCCACTGTGTCCCGCTACACCTAAAACTGTTTACTGCGACGCGACTTGTGTCTATGTTCATATCCTCCATAAAGTTTGATTGGAACTGTATATGGTACATAATAGGTATACAGAAATTCAAAATTCCTGACTAGTTTACTTTTTCAGATAGACCCTGCAACTGAAAAGGTCTAAAATTAACAAATTTAATGCCCATTCACTTATTTATTATTTTTGAAGGAAAATTATAAATGTATAAATTTGTATTCTACTTAATGAGTTCTAGACGACGACTCCCGACATGCTAGTTTACAAAAAAGTTACAGTTATTTTGTTATTAAAAATAATTAAATTTTATTTCTGATTCAATATTTGGTTTTGGGTTAATATTATACAACAACCATCTGTAAACAAAGTCTGTAAATCATCCATTTAGGAGCTAGAAACTTGTCTTGAATCGGACGGACGAACGGACAGACTGACAGCACAGTGACAGCAATAGGGCTCCGCTCTACCCTTTGAGTACGTAAAGTAAGAAATATTTTTTTTACCATACTCCACAAAAGATTACATTGTTTCAATAGAGCAAAGTTTCTTGGTATATTATAATAGAAAAGTACTAGTATTAAGAGCGATGTAGCCAGGGTTGACGGTAGTAGTTATTGCCAGTGCCTTTTCATGGATGATTTTCAAGAATTGCATTATTTAGTTTTTAGAGTTCCATACCCAAATCATCTTCTAAACTGTGCCTATAAATATAAATATAAAATACATGTAAAAAAAAAAATAACGTTTTTAACTATTTTAAAGAATTGAGCATTAAAAGACGATATACGAAATTATTGAAACTTCAACATTAATAATATTTACTCAGTTACTCAATTAACGACCTTCAGTAATTTTAGTTATTTAATTAAAATACTTGAAAAACTTTTCTGTTAGTAATTTCATATTATTCTTTTTAATGTTCGTTTGTTTAAAGCAGTAAAAAAAAATTTAATTTTTTAGTTTAAATTATTACATATTATAAGTAAAGGTTAGAAGAATTTTTTTTTGTAAAATACTACTCTGTTTATTTTTCTTATTACTGTTACACTTTTAAAAATAGCAAAGTGGTGATACGTACTATATACATTGAATCATTATATCATCTATTTATACATAAAAGTTTTTTATTTTTTTCAATACATTTGTTGTTAATACGGTCATTATAACATCGAAACTTGTACCGTAATGTTGTATTTTATAGTACTAGGCCTTTTTACTTTACACTAATCACAAACAAGCATTCTGTTTGTAACGCATGCGTAAACCGCGAAAAGCAACCCGTTCGCGCCGTTAGCTCCTTCCTTTATTACATTTGAAGTATTATTTTAAGTATTTTAATCGCAAATGTAATGAAAAACGTCGTATAATGCTCGTACTCAGTAAGCTGGCTATTATAGTCTCCGTTTATTATATGCACTCGGCTTTGCCTCGTGCCTATAAACACCTCGACTATAATATCCAGCTTACCGTACTTGCATCATAATGTACTTTTAGGTTTCAATAAAACAGAGGGACAGAAAAATGAGTTTTAGTGTGCGGAAATGGCTCCTTAGTCGATTGAAGTAAATCTAATAATTTTCTTCCCTGTACATACCACTACGTTACTCTTTTTTAAAACATTAAATTTAATGCCATATAATAGGCCCCTATGCAGACTTATACTCGCTAGAGATTCAATTAATAATAAAAATTGCAAATTATTAAATAGGGAAGAAATAGAAAAGTATTACATAAAAAAATATGAGAAAATAAATTTTGTTATTTATTTTACTATTTGGTACATTTACTTGAGTTCAACCTGCTGATCGATCCAGATAAAGGACTGATAAAAAATAATTAAATACTATTGTACTTACAACTACGTTCGTAGATCGTGAAAGAATATAAACTACCAATTTTATAATTTATATTCTTACTGCATCTTGGTTTGTCCGTGAAAGCAGTTAATATGATTGTGTAAACAGTCTTATTTGAGACGATACGAGTGTCTAAACAGTCTTATGTGATACAGGAGAGCAAAGGGGTCGAGTAACGCCAAGACGACTTATTGAAAAAATCCGCCGACTGTGTAACGTACACGGGCGAACACACAAAGCCTATTCTATGAATATTGAACAGCTCGACAGATCAATTACTTCCTGGCCAACAATCGAGTGCTACTCGACTCAAGTTCCCCTTATAAGTGCACTGAGGTGACCCCTCACAAGTTACGAAATGCCTACGTTTTCGATCATAATTTATATGAGTTTGATAAATTTTCAGTTTATTAACGTATTTAAACATTTGTTGAACATTTTTGTCGTGCAAAAACGTAACGTAATTAAAAGTACAAAAAAAAAACATAAATTAAATCGAAGCACCTTAAGAGAAACCGAAAATTACATGTACCTAAATTCATTTTCTACAGACTTGTTAGGATCAAAAGAAGAAACGGAATCTTTGTAGTTTTGTCATGTCTGTAAGTCCATCTGTCTGTCTGTTTGCCCTTTCTGTCACACCATCGTAGTTTTTTTATATTCATAGCCACAGGTCAATGAAATTTCGCATGTATATTGAACAAGCAGAGTTGCCAATTTCTTAATCGTTAACTGTTATTATGTTATTATTAACCTGTACGAAATTAAAAGCAATTATTTTCCTAGCAACTTTCCAGGGCCAACTAATTTAAGCTGACCAAGTTAATATGAAGTATTTGGCTATATTTTTCTACATTTTTCATGTTTTATGGAAATGGGGTGAAAGGGGATAAAATTTTTACAAGAATCCCGTCATTTTCAAGGTTAAGAACATGGAAATTAGTATTTACCCTCTTAGTTGCAAATTGAGAAAGATCTGTTTTAGCGATAATAGAATTTAACCATGGATAAAATAGTCAAAATTTTTATTTAACAATTCGGTTGAAAATTAAAAGGCAAATTTTTCAGCCGCGGGCGATCGTCAGGGTAATAAACGGAATACCGGACCCAAGTGACTTTTTGCATAGATATAGTTTATGATTTGGAGAGTGATATTGTCTACTTTTTTATTCCGAAAAATTTACGGTTCTTCTGTGGTAACTATTCTTCATGCTTAAGCGGCTGAACAAATTTTGATGAAATTTTGAAGTACGATTGTATCTCAAGACCTATAATAACACACAGGATAAATTTAATACCGGAAAAATAGAGGAGCTAATCATCATGCTAAAACGACTCAACGGATCCTAATGAAAGGACAATCCTTGAAATATCCCTATAAAGTCCAACAATAATGGGACATCCCACACAGCGCCATCTAGTCCCAAAGTAAGCAAGTATTAAGCTTGTGTTATGGGTAACTAGACAACTGATATACATACATACATACCTATTATTTTTTTTTTAAAGTAATATATACACTTAAAAATACTTAACACTCAGACACGGAATGAAATAAACATGTTCATGCACACAAATATTTGTCCCTGGCGGGAATCGAACCCGAGGCTTTTGGATCTGCAGTTAGGGTCTCTAACCACTCGGCCATTCGATCAGTCAAAGCTATCTATAGAAACAAAATGGAATCAATCCTGATTATTATATATATTTTTGTACCATAAAATCATAGCATGGAAGAATAGTAATTAAAAAGTATTGAAACGTGAATAACGCGATGAAAACAAAATCAACATGACATTTTGGGTACGGCAGACCATATTTTTAAAATTAGTGTGAGCTGGATACAAATTCTTAAGCAACTTGATCTTAATTTTCTTTTGTATAATACAGTATTTTATATTAAAATATATTCTATAATTAGCTCCTCAGGTCTCAGCGATTTTATAGCATACTATTAAAATTAATAAAAATTGCTAAAAACTTCATAATATTCAAATCAGTATTAAAAGGATTATATTTGTTTCAAATATGATAATATAAATTGTTAATGCCTTTTCATCTATAAAATAATATGATGAGCCATTTATGAATCACGCTATTGTAGGATATGTTTTTTTTATTTTTATTTTAAACCTTATTACAAAGGAGCCCGTGGCGGTGAAATCTTTTGGTAATTTTGTTGGCTACTAAGTACTTAATATTTTCTATTTTTTTCTGTTTATTTTTGATTTCTCCTTTACGGCGTGGCAAATGGAAGTCGTGGTATGTAATAAAAAAAACATTCGTTTCTAATAAAAAACATTTTTCTTTTTTGAAGTGGAACTAAAATTTAGACTGAGAACAAAAATTATTCGTTTTGAAATAGGCTGAATAATTTTAGTCCAACATGTGTTATAATAATACTTCAGATATTCAGAAACACTCAATATATAGCGTGTCCAATTTTATGTAAGGCGGAGATTCCAATACAGCGTGTTTTCATTAAGCGCAAAATAACGTAAATACGTTGTTGACAGAACATTCGGGTACCGTAACAAAACAATTATGTTTTGTGGGCAGATCGCAGAGCGGCCGCAGTTAGGCGTTGATTATAAGCGTCGCGACCCGGGACGTAACGATATAGAGTTACCACTGGCTAGGTTAGAGGCGGCGTTTCGTTTTATGTATCAACATTTTTATTATTTCAGCGTTTTTGAGAAAGTAACGAATACTTTATTATTTAAATATCGAAATTCGCAATGGGCTTGGATTAAACTTTTAAAGTTGCGATGATTGTCATTAAAATTAAGAGGAATAAGGTTTTAGAAAACCTTCTCAAAATATCAAATTTTCTATTTGCGAATTTATTAGATATTTTTTTAAATTCATCTGAAGTTGGCTTGCCGCATGGATACTCATTAAGATAATGATTTTTGGCCCGAAACGGAATAGTGATAAAAATTACAAATGCATGTTCGCAAAGTAAAATTTTTATATTCTTCAGTCTTTGGAAATTGCTACCTCCCATACCGTCGATTGATCACGTACATATTAAAATTGAATCCGCGTCTAGATATTCGTATATCCATGAAAGTAAACGAGATGACACAGTGGGGTCGGATTAACCACGCCTCTGCGCGCTCTACCCAGTTCGACTTCACGCTTTGTTATAATCGTCAAGATCTCAAATAACATGTCACGATTTCATTCTGGGAATGCGTTTTGGTTAATATTCCTACACGTGAAAGTAGTCGACCGATAAAATGTCCATATGCTCGAAACGGCGAACCTTAACTAATAACTTAACCTAACAACATTAACTTTATGGTAGAATATAGAATAAGTAACATATTATTTAAAATAAATTACACGTTAAGGTAATTTCTTCGTACATTATGCTTAAGGTTGAACAAGGATCTGATTTCCAGTCTCGATCCCGTTTACTTTCTTATAGGTATATAATTTTCAAACATGTTGTTGCAAACTAACGAAGCCTTGTGTTAGTCAATCTAAAAAACAATTTAAAGTAAAAAATATTATGTATAGATGACATTGATGTATCCTGAAATTCGATCTAACCTTAACGCTTAGCTTGAACCAACCACTATAAATAATTTATTTCATCACGACGGAACAATGTTTTTGAACAACAGTTAAACGCAAAACCAAAAGATAATCCGTAAACATTTTCAAATCATAGTGTGTATCACATAGTTTACATTGGTTACAGTGGTTAAGAACCATCTACTACTGGAAATACTAATCTAAAAACATAGTATTTTTTTCTTAACATCTTTGTTAGGAAAATAGGCCAAAATTATAAAATTATTGTTTTGTCATTGGCCCACAATACGCGTGCAAATCAAATTAGTCAGACATCTTGAAACTGATAAAAATTACGTCTAAAGAATCCTCCTTATTGATAGATACATACATAAAGGTTGAGCGAATAAAAAAAGTCATGAAAAAAGGGAAGCTGGCCTCGATAATCTAGGCTAGGATGAACACCTACTGCGATAGTCTATTCTAATGATTCGTCATCATCATCATCTCAACCATAGGAAGTCCAATGCTGTATATAGGCCTCCCCATTGATTTCCAATAGGACCTACTGTAGCGGTCTACATCCAGCGTCCTCCAGCCACCTTCACAATGATTCTAATTTTAATGATTATGGCTCGTCTTTATATATATATATATACTGTCCGTGTGTGTGTATGTCACTTAACTCCACCTAAACGGGTGGACTGATATGTTCATGAAATTTTGTGTGTGTGATTTATTCATTAGATTCACAATTTGATACGAATGAGTCTTTTTTATTATTAATTAATTTGTTTACGTCTTTGTAAATTAACTAATTTATGTATTTTTGCTTTTTTAATGGTTTGAGTTAACCATTTCTGAACCACATACCAGATTTTGATATAGTTTTCACAATCATTTAGACAATTTCTTCCGAAATGTTTATTTGTAAAATAAACCAACTTTAACATTAGCTGAACCTAACACTAACCCTCAAGGGTTTGTAATAAAAATGCTAAAACCATTCGATCTCCGTTTAGAATTCGAATTGTGTTAGGGAGTGGATATTAAAGGAGCTTTTGTTGAATTTGGTTTAGTAACGCTTTTTATTTTTTCCGATAGTAATATTTAAATTAACCTACAAACGGAGTATCCCATTTATTTAACGTACAATAATACATATTGTTAGATGTATAAAGTATAATTGAAATAGAACATTTTACAATAAATATATCCTTAATATATATAATACAGAATGATTATTTTTTCTATTCAATATCTATTTTTGTTTAAAATTAAAATTTAATTCACAAAATTTCAGACCTTTGCTAGTAATATTACATATTACTCTTAATATAGTGTAAATAACAAATTTTTTTCATAAATATGTATAATTTGTCCTACTTTGATGAGCATTCGTGTGAGAACAGGTAGTTTAAAAAATATGAACCTAGGCTCATTCTACGCAAGATTAAATGTTCTAAAATTTTGATGAATAACAGATTTCGATAATGTAAGTCCTATACAAGATATAAGCGTAAATATACCTCTTTTGGTGTAAATTTTTATCCCCCACTACTTATGCACAATTCCGCCAGGGGGACGGGGACCTTGGATAGTCATATTGGGCAACAAATGAAGCCATTAAAACAATAAAATCTTTCGTAGGAATTAACCTACTGACCTATACAGTTTTATTTCATGTTTTAACAATTTAATAAGTAGAAATAATGAATTTCTTTGTATTAGAAATTGAGAACTTTCGAACGACATAACACGTTCCATACAATAGTACATTTGTTGGGATACATTTTTTTTAAATAACTTAAAAAATGAAATTAATAAAATAATAAAGATAAAAGAGCGAGAGGCTGAAAATTAAGATCTAGCTTGCTTACCATTTTAACAAAAAAAAAGGGTTAAAACAAATAAGTTTTGTCTTTGAATGGTTAACCGTTACAATATATTAAAAATAAAACAAGATTGATTACACTATACGCTATAGTTGCAACGTACATACATATCTTTAGCCTCTGAAATTAATTTACGATGGGTCAGTGAAGACATTAAAACATTATCATAATGAGGTGCTGTTTACATTGCACTATATCTGAAAAGAGACCGTCTATATAGGTCAAGAATAATTACTTTGGAATCGGGTTGGAACGATAAAAACAAGCCATGTTACATTTAGTGTTGTAATACGCGATTGAGAAGTAAGTTTTTTACGATTTATTTCCATGAGTTTGCGCTTCTTGTAGACTCGAACAAAATCTGAATTATAATGTATTTCTTAGAAATATTTGCAAGATACATATATATTGATATGACGACCGCTTGGCCTAGTGGGTAGCGACCCTGCCTACGAAGCTGGGGGTCCCGGGTTCGAATCCCAGGTCGGGTCAGTATTTATATGATGAATATTGATACTGGTACCGGGTGTTGGTAGGGTCTTGCTAATGCTTAGTTTGGAGCCTAGACGTTGTTGTTCATGTATACATTATTATTATTATTATATTGTACATTCGATTTTTTTTGTCTCTTGCCATGGAAATAATTAGCGAATTATTGTTGTTATCACAAGAAAACATAAATGTAAAAATAATTTGTAATATTAATAAATAGCTTAAAGTAAATACATTCTATGATTATTTCTAGGGTTTAGTTAGTAAAAAAAAATATTTTCCATACTTTTATAAAACCAGCACAATAATATTTTCGATACTCTTCAAATTCAGGATCGTATTTCGTGTAGGTAACTATTGAATTCTGTTTCAATATATGGTACGATATGTACAACAAATAGCATTTTATTTTACTATATATTCTACTGTGAAGCTACGAAAAAAAACGAATTGACAGTCAGTGTTGCGACGTATGGGCGATCGACAAGAGTGACACGCCAATTTTAGACCAGTTAAGGGGAACGTGTACTGAAAGCATTGGAAAATTCGTTCTAGTAGCATTTTGTGTAATTTTTTTCATTGTATGGAGGAATATTTGAATAAAAAAAAACATTTTTGTCTGTTTGTTTATTCGCTTGAACGCTTATATCATTAGAACCATGTATCCCATTTCAATTAAACTTACATGTGTAAAAATTAAATCGTGTTTCGAGGTACATATATGACAGTATATCCAAGTGACATTTATAAGACAAATGTAGGAAAAATAGAAATAATATAGAACGGTATTTTATCGGAATCAATAAATATGCATTAAACCGTTTTCATTTTGAGGTTACATTTAAAAGCCCTTATAAGTTGTCCGTCGTCGACAAGCCCTCGAGCACGATTCAAAGCAGCGAGCGTGTTTAGGTTTGTAAGGTAATTTTCGAAATTGTATTACAAACAAATTTCAAAACAAAAATATAGTATAAAAATTGTATTTAGAAAATGGAATCTGAACTTTTAATTTTTTTTATTAGGTTTTCTTGTTTTTTTTTTTATTAAATTGTAACGCGTAGACGACGATTTTGAAAACTCTTTTTTCGCGTTTATTCAGCATGGAACACATTTTTTTTTGTAGTACTAATGAAATAAATTTTAAGACCATTTGTCATACCCATAGTAATAATATGCTATCTGCTCTGTACGTATGATTTTTCTGCGATTGATATGCACAACCAGTTCACTCAAAAAACATTGAAAAATCTGTTAAAAAACTCATAATAGGATAAAATTATCACGACTATCAGGTTCAATTGGGTCATGATTTATAGTTGTTCATCTCTGTGTACTGTGTAATTTAACTCTGAATAAATTCGTGAGTTTGGTTTATAATATATATTATTATCGACTGTCGTGATAGCCCAAGCGCAGTGAACCTGTTTCAAATTTACAGGGCTCTGTGGCCGTGGTTCGAATCCGAGCGTGTACCAATGAGTTTTTCTGACATAAGTACTTAACTATCACTGACTCCATGCCTCGGAGAGCACGTCAAGCAGCCAGTCTCGGTTGCTGTCATTACATGGCGGTCGTTACAATCCGCCAACCCGCATTGGAGCAGCTTGGTGAATTTAAGTTCCGAGCCCCTTCACCCTAGGGAGAGGCCTAAGCCCCTGCAGCGGGGTATTATGGGCTGATGCCATGGCATTGTTTATAATAAATTATAGCTGCTGACGGCTTTCATTACACAGGTACTGCTTTGAAATTTCACAATTAACTGCATCGATAATCATTGCATCCCTACAACTTTGTTGGATAAATAGTGATACACTTTCATTGGACTTCATGTGGAGTCATTATAATTTAAAGTACATCTTGCCAACCGTTGTTTCGACGTCACAGAATTTTACGCACAAAAAGAAAACTATTAATGAAACCTAAAGGGAAGAACGGAACAACGTAAAGGAAATAGAACATAAAGAAAACTTGTACAAATTCATGGGTCGTTTGCATTTTCTAATTTCTTCACACGGGTTAGGGAGTTCAATTATGGATCGATTGTTGTCGATTACACAAACATTTATGTTATTCCAAAGTTATTCTTTAAAAAAAAAAATAAGCCATCAACGTTCATTATTTCAAGTTCCTGCAATCGGGCAGAGCCACCCTAAAATTATTTATTTGTGGATATGTATTGTAAAAGTTTTTTTTATACTGAAATATACCAGTGAGCATTTATTGTTTTCAAAGGAATGTTTTCTTTGCCCTCGCATCTCCCCGTTACGTGGGGTCGGCTTTCATAATCTTTCCTCCTTCATCATCTTTCCGCACATTTGTCATCCAGGTAGTTTGCGGTCTACTTCTCCCTCGCTTTTTATAACCTTGGAAAGGCACTTTTTAAAGATGTGGTCATCAGGTCTACGCATAACGTGGCCGTACCATCCGTACCACCTTAGCCTGGACTCTGTCATCTTCCCAGTAATAGGCGTTACTTTGAAACTCCCTCTTACGTGTTCGTTACTCCACCTGCCCATAGTGACATACGCATTTCAGTGGAATGAAGGTTTTACTCGTGAGTTTTCTTCGAAGCTTCGAAGCTCACGTTTTGCTAACATAGAGCAAAATTGGACGAAAAAATTCGAAGGAATGTTAAACAAACAAACGGTTATCGATTTTTATTACCTCAAAATTTACAGAATATCAAAAATAAAACAAAACAATTTTGTTTTTGTTATTCTGTAGAAACACTTTTCTTAAGTATTTGTTTTAATAAATAATTGTTTTTTTTTTTCTGTGTAATCATTACCTACTACTTGCAACTGAATTTATAACCAAGTTAAACGATTCTTTTTAAACTTTCTAGTTGGAATATCATACTTATGTTATGTTTTGTCATTGGTGGCTCATGAAGCATGTGAGAATAAAATAACATTTTTAAAATGACGCATGAAAAAACCTTTTTTATGGTTATAGTTTTACTTTAAAATTTGTCTGTTATTTTTATAGTACAAGTGTATGTACAAATTTATTAAATAGAAATAATAATTAGCAAAATAATACTCACATAATATCTGGGCGCGGATTGTTGTCACAGATAAACAGAGCACCAATGCGCCCCACAGCTTCTTCATGTTATATAGATATATACTAGAGCATATGTCACTAGATTCCACGCAAAGTAGTAGCCGCAACTATTTGCCGGTGTCTTCAGAAACCGACAAACATCTGGGCTGTGATAAAGAACACATTTGCAACACACTCCCAATGGTAATTGTTTTGAGAAGGGTTTTATTGTCAGCGATTCATAGAATGAGACGTGGAACGCGAAGGGAAAATGCGTTGTAATCTCTATTTGTACGACTTCATCATTAGGCCCTATAATAGACATAAACGGGAGCGCTCTGTTAAGGTATTTGTGGATTTATTTTATTAATTAAAAAATATTACGTTACGTAAATTAAATTCAAAATTATATTAAAAAAATATTATGACTAATAAGCGTTGGATAATGAAACTTCAAGAATTTCTTTTTAAGTACTCATAATCATTGTTCGCGTTCTTCCGTAAAAATATAACATATTTATTTTCATTAAAGTTTTCTGACAAAAAAAAAACTTACTAAATAGTTAATATTTATGGCAAGTACCATTTTGGCTTTTATTTTAATGCAGTCAAATTGAAAGTGAAGTTGTTTTTGCGACAGTGATTTCATTACATACGAAGTGTAATGAAATCACTGTCGCAAAAACAACTTCACTTTCAATTTGACTGCATTAAAATAAAAGCCAAAATGGTACTTTTCATTACACTTCGTATGTAATGAAATCACTGTCGATGTATCATTACGCTGTTTTGATAATTACGTGTTTTAAACTTGCCTTAAACTATATGAAGTATAGTAAAATAATTATAAGAAATTGTTAAAAAATAGAAATAATTCTTATAATTCTGAAACTGTCATGTGAGGAAAATACTTAATGACCAAGCATAACTTGTAGTTAAGTAAAATAGTTTTCCATTACATTCTATTCCATCAGCCACACTGCAGGGGCTTAGGCCTCCTCTCAAGATAAAAGGGTTTGGAGCTTATTCCACCACGCTGCTCCAATGCGGGTTAGCGGATTGTAACGACCGCCATCTATTGACAGCAACCGGAACCGTCTGCTTAATGTGCTCTCCGAGGCACGGAGTCAGTGATAGATAATGTACTTAAGTCAGAAAAACTTATTGGTACACGCCCAGATTCGAACCACGGCTACATGGCCATATAGATTTGAAACAGGTTCGCTGCGCTCGGGCTATCACGACACATAAAATAGTTTTACTTTTGAAATATTTTATGTAACTAAAACAAGTTGACCAAATTAACAAAACTTTCGCATACATTGTTGTATTCGAATATAGTTGAAGAGCCACGGACAAAAGCTGCTTGTCTCAAATTTGTTAATGTCTATCTTTTTTTATTGAACTTTAGATTGTGATTGTGGAGACACAGTCCATGGTTGAACACGACTTTACGCAATCAATGTACGTAAAAAGTATATCATATCTATATATATATAATTAGGTCATAATACAATTTATAAATATTTATATTAGCTATGTTGCCATACGAGATAAAGTTTTATGAATTAAAATAGTAACTACATCCGTAATGAACGAAAAATTAACAGAGAGGTCAAGGCGTACATCTCATTGATAGATAATACAAACGTTAATGATAAGAGAATTGTAATAAAATTGTATTTAGAAATTGATAACATATTTCATTGTTTAAACAATTAAAATAACAGTTGATACGTAAAATCAATAAATTTAATACATAGACGACGCTCAGCCAAAAAATTGTTATACTGAAGGAGTGATTGATTACCGTGTGTTCGTGTCGTCTGTTGAAGTGTATATAATAATAATAATAATACATGGGACAACCCACACAGCGCCATCTAGTCCCAAAGTAAGCAAGTATTATGCTTGTGTTATGGGTTACTAAACAACTGATATAGATACTTAAATACTTTTTTATATAATATATACATAGATAAATATTGTACACCCAGATCCGGAACGAAATAAACATGTTCATGCACACAAATATTTCTCCCTTGCGGGAATCCAACCCGCTACCGTTGGCTCCGCAGTTAGAGTCTCTAACCACTCGGCCATTCGGAATTCGTCATGTATCGGAATAGTGCCATGAATCCTTCACGTGCGTCGAAACGCGATAATAACGTATTAAGTAATTATTTATGATACTTAAAACTATATTTTTGAAATTTGTAATTTTTTTTGAACATTATAAGTTTCCGTATAAATTGCAAAACGATGCATTTATACAATCGTCACGTACGGCTGTCTGTCCATTTGTCTGTCCGTCCGTCCGGCCGTATGTCATAAGCTCTTATCTCAGCCATCTTTCTACAGATCCTAAAGAAATTCCACATGTATATGGCTTATATTAACCGCCATGATGACTCTGTAGAGAAATTATGAAAAAAAATAATTATTTAGAGAATGCATTCCATACATTGAACTAAACGATGAAATATTTTTTTACAAACTCCACCGCGTGGAGTACGACACCACAAAACGAAAAAACCAACCTTTATAGGATCATTTTGTTGTCCGTCTATCTGTCTGTCTGTCAAGACCCTTTTTCTTGGTAACGCGTAGAGATACCAAATTGAAATTAATACCAATTACTAAGGTTCAAAATCCCTTAGAAATGTATAAAAAGTCAAGCTTTTAAGTCAAAGCAATTAAAATAATTGGAAACTTTTAAACATTTGAAACATTTTGACACTCAGAAGTATATTAAAACCTGTGGCGTACTTTCCGTTGACCTAATATCATGAAATTTTTTGACAAGAAGTAAGGTCTTACAGTAAAAGTAAAGGTAAAAATCTGAAAATCATAAATCTATAGTTACACAAAAATATTTTTTTGCAATTAAAAACATTTTTTTTATTGTAAATATAATACACAAATATATTGTGTCGTGATACGGATGAATATTTCTTTTTTTGATATCCAAACTATTCAGTTACAAAAAAAAAAAATTAACTTTGTGGTTATTAAAATGTACCTTGATTAAAAACCATAAGGTCGTAGTTGAAAAATGCAACGGAATGTCGTATCTGACATGTCTTTTCTATAGTTATATCGAAGGAGTAAATTAAAACCGATTTTTATGGTTAGGAAAAGGCTTTTATTTGATCTTATCCTCAGATGTTGACACCGACAATCGGTTTCCGTGGTTTGCAGAATAAAGTCCCAACACTTATAATTTCCTTTTGACACATTGTAATTCGATCTATACCACTTATACTCACTTTGTTCGTTTAACCAGTCACTCATTGCAAATATTGTCACGGTTAAATGGTATTTGGATGAAATAAAAAATTCACAGATTTCGCGATGCCCACAACTATCGGGTGATATTGACATACAACTAGAGTTTCTAGCAGGTGGTAAAGAATTTTTGATTTTTCTTCTTATCTGCTCTTAGCTCTGAAATATCAAGTCGGAAGTAAAAAAAGTCAGATTTTTTCGTCCAAACTTTGGATATTTTTTGAATTTTCGAGAAAACTTATTGGTCAGATTTCAACAAATCATATACTATGCGATAGCCCATGTCCATACGCGCCTATTAACACCAATTTAACGATCCCCTTATTTTGTGAAATGGGGCGTATTATTCAACGATCAAAAAATCGTTTCAATTTTAAAACTTAATGAAACAAAGAACTTAATCTTTTACATATAGTCTAATGTGTAACTACTTGATTCTTCACTTCACTTCATCAGCCCATTTAACCCCACTACAGGGGCTTAGGCCTCCCCCAGGGTGAGGAGGGGGCTTGGAGCTTAAATCCACCACGCTGCTCCACTGCGGGTTGGGGACTGTAACGATCGCCATCTATTGACAGCATCCGGGACCGACTGCTTAACGTGCTCTCCGAAGCACGGAGTCAGTGATAGTTATGTACTTAAGTCAGAAAAACTCATTGGTACACGCCCGGATTCGAACCATGGCCCTATGGGTCCTTATAAATTTGAGACAGGTTCGTTGCGCTTTGGGCTATCACGACACGATTGACTACTTGTTTTTGATACACGTTTTTGGCCTGTAGCGAATCCTATATGGAAATGTTCTAGAATGTTCTAGAACACTTAAAGGACTAAAAAACAAACATCATTAATTAAATTTTAATGATTAATTGGCTAGGTTTACAATACGTCGTTCATCATTAGGAAAGCGGTCAAAACACTTTAAAGTTTATTATATCTTAGGGCACATAAATAAACAAAACAAGCTTTCGACTATAATAAATCACTGAATTTTACACTCCAGTTTCTGTTTACTTGTTTAGTTTTATAGTAAGGCGATAGGCCGTGTTGTTTTATGTGCGAGCCGTAAAATTAGGGAAACATTCGTTAAAATTGGGAAATCGTGTGCATTGGGAAAGCGCACAGACACTTTGAAGACATGTCTTTGAGAGATATATTTTATTAAAATTTTTACTGTCGTTAACATTTAATCGTTCGGTTTGTCCTTTAATCGTTTTGCTGACGACGCAAAGACGTAATCCTCATGGCAGAATTGCTGGAGGAGCTCAGCGGAATGGTAAACGGCCTCAATGGCGCCTCTCGGCGGGTGGGACTCGGGATGAATTTGGACAAGATGAAGTCTTGTTCAACGAACATATTCTCCCGCGACCGGTGATCGTAGAGAGTGCAACTCCTTAAGCTGTGCAAGAATATGTCTACTTAGGACAAACTGTCCAGTTAGGCAAACACAACTTTAATTAAGAAGCCGACCGAAGAATTGCTGGCTGCTGGTTTGGGCTGGGCTGCTTTTGGGAAGTTTCGTCATCTGTTCTCGTCGCCACTACCACAATCTCTGATGACCAAGGTCTTCCGTCAACCGTCAACCGTCTTCCAACACCCACACTCTTCACATCGAGTGCACCTCAGGTTCACATTTCAAACTGAGAATGAACACTTGTAATAAACCATCCGCTACTGTTTTGTTTTTTTATACATACATCATAAAAATACGAATTGACTAGAAGCCCTCTTCTGCGTTTATCGTCTAACCACTCATACTATAGCTAGCTGCTGTAAGATGGGGAGTTTTGGTTAGAGTTTCTTCACCCACGCGAAATTCCCGCGCGCCGTTTTCATACCGTGAACAGACATTTATGACTCTATTAAAACCAAACGCTCTGTTGTCAAATTAATTTACTATATGACATACATAGACGTGAAAGAATGAAAACAGATATGTGATATATGATCATATGCAAAGGACGAATGAAAGTAGAGTGACGAAAGAAATCGATAGAGCGGATGTGTGTCATGGTAGTGACGGTAAGGGGCGCCTTAGGAAAACCTATGTTAATCAGGCAGGTAAAATTTTAAAGATGAGCTGCCTCATTCTAAGCATTAAAAATAGGCTCGATAACACAAAGATATTTTTTAAGGAAAACAATCTTTTGTAGATTGTTCTAAAATTTATGTTATTGTAATTTATTACTGTCCATCTTTCTGTTTTTTCTGGCATCCAACACAAAATATTTTAGTTCGTAGCATTTTTCCACCCATTCATAAATGTGGCATTATTTGAAACAGAGACATAATATTATCTCGGCTAATCGAAGGAGACAGCCGAAAGCGAAGAGACAAAAAAAACCAGCCAAGTGCAAGTCTGAAGGTTCGGTACTGTTATTAGACATATTTATCGCTACTAATCATCAAATGGCACGTAAAAGCACATATCAATTTAAATATAATTTAAAAAAAAAATTAAGTAATACAACTGAATGAGATCTTGTTAATTACTAAATCTCATATTTCTAGATCAAAGTGAATCAACCTCTAGATTTTGATTTATTTTCGAGTGTCAAAATATGCGGCATAAACGACAGTACTTTTAATTGCGACTACTTAAAAGCTTAAATTCCCTAAAGAAAGAAAGATACCTTTAGAAGTCCCCGAGAAAAAGGGTTTTGATAGATAGACAGAAAAATGACTTCGAAGTAGTCCTATAAGGGTCCCTTTTTTTCATTTTGAGGTACGGAACTCTGGAATACACAGACGTTAAAAGGTAGGTAATAACCAAATATTTGTTAACATTTTTTGGGTGTGAACATTTTGAAAATCTTCAATCCCGTGCCCTGTTAGCGTAGTGAGTAATATTTCTTAAACTCATTAAAAACTCGAAAGAACCTAGTTTCATGAATCAATATGACGTAAGATGTGTACTCTGAAGTCAAGGTTGATGATAATGATTGTTTCATTACATAGATAACGCCTAAACGAGATACGTACTGTTTGTCTAGTTCGGTATTCTACTAAAAGACATCCGTCTTTTTTATGATTTGATTAAATTATTCAAATTCATCATTACTAAATAATTCATTTAAAACTTGACGTAATTAACATATTAAACTTAAAAATTATTAAATTAAAAATTATTAATTAATTATTTTTTTTAAATACGAGTCAGTTTTATATTTATGACTTAATCGCATAAATATTATAATACTTTAATAACCAACTTGACGTTGTGCTATTGTGTAATAGACATGTCAAACAAAACTGAGTACAAATAATCAAACGAAAGTTCAACACTCAATCAAATAAAAATACAGATGGAATTTTAACCACTCGCAGTAAAGTCAAATGATTTGACACACGATCTTGATTACAGTTATTAAATGGAATGCACCAATAGCTTGTTTGTATAGTCCATATATTCAGTGATATGAGGAAAGAGTATACAATTTATTATAAAAATCGACACGAATTTGTGTTTACCTAAAGAGGCCGTGATAGTTACGACTAATACGATTTGTATTCCAAGTTTAAGTTTTGTGTGTCACTTCCCAACATAGTAAGACGGATTTAACTAAAAATAATGAATAAATCCAACCCTTTCTAAAACCGAATAGATCTAATTTAAAAATAACAAATTTTTTCAACGTTTCTCTATACTACAAGGCGAGCCTTGGCGTCAATGGGTTGAAAAATTGGCAAAAAGCGTGTCGGAGCACTCACTTGAAGGACTCCATCCTCGGGATTAAATTAAGTTAAAATTCAAGTATAAGCTTAAAAACGAATATATCCAAAACGAATCATTATATATTATTCAAATCAATTTTTCAATGGTGTAATTGCAGAGCGGTTCGTGGATTAGACCTATGTCCCAATTTTATGTATGTAGTGTCCATAGCATAAAAAAAAGTACGAATTGTGTAGAAACCCTCTTCTGTGTTTACCGTATAACCACTCATACTCTAGCTAGTTATTATGAGACGGCGAGTTTCAGTGAGCGAGGTCCCCGCGCGTTGGTCTTCAACCCCGCGAAATTGCGTTTAACATTTACGATATTATGAAGTGACTTTTATGATTTATTTGACCACGGAACTCTAAAAATTGTGACCGTTGTTCATCCTAGGTTGTAAATAATAAGCGGCGTATCTACGGTTTCAATGTTTTGTGCCCAGCATTTTGAAAATATTTTTATCCGATTGCGGTTATTTGTATAACAAATAAACGTACGTTTTAATTATTTTTAAACAGGAATAATAATTCGTAAAGTCACTACAATTTAACCTGTTTTGCCGACAGAAGGTGTTTTGGGATAGAAGGTAGAATATATTAATGTACTCAGTTCGTACGTCGGTCTATATTTTTAAACCAAAGTCATTGAAACTATTTGCACGCATATGCTTACAAATTTTCGTAACAGTATTAGATCAAAAACAACAGATCAAACTTTCTCATGTCAATATAAAAATAGAAATAAACTCTCTGACAATACAAATGTTTGTAATTATCGACTTGCAGTTCAATGGCTGAAGTAAAAGCGTACAATCGAAATTATTCAAGTTACGTTCTTTAGGCGCTTTGAGGGTGAAATTTTTGTAAATATAACCTAAACCTTTGCATAACAATTATATAATATTATACAAATATATAAATATATATTGCATTGCAATGCAATGCAATAACAATTATACCATAAAGTTATCTAACCTGCCAAAATTTATTTATTTACTTCATAGCATTGTATATAAAATTTAAAATTGTTATACCTACAGAATTTACGTTAATTAAATTGAATTAAATATTTTCTTTAAGCATATTAAAAGCACTGTGAATTTTTAATGTTCAAATATTTAATCAAACATTATCAATAGGTATTATCCTCATTAAACCTCGCATACATGTTAAACTTTAGTTTTTCAATCACGCAAAAGAAAATAACTTCTAACGCGTGTAGGAATATAGATACTGCTATCATTTAAATAAAAATTTTTGTTTAATACCAACTGTACTAGAGAAAATACATTTTCGACAGTTCATGTTTTTTTAAAAGACTTTTAAAAAGATCTTTTGTTACCGCACGGCAAGGAAAACTAGCAAAGAAAAATGATGTACATGGCTCTGCGGCTGCACGCGAAAGTGTGTCATCCTTTTCCATTACTTAGCTCGAGGACCACGACCAACAAGGTACTTAGGGGCTCAATCCAAAACTACCATAAAATATACGAATTTTTAGTAATACGTTAAGAGATTTATTAAATAACAAGGCGCTAAATAGTAACAGAAAATAAAATATTCAGATATTTTCAATATTATGTCATTATTTACAATGAACACTCTTAATCGTTTTAACTGGTTTGTTGCTTTGAAATGTCCTCATACATGCTTTGAAAATATATTTTACAATGTATTTTTGGGTATTTTGTCGTTATTTTTGTATTAAACAAAAAATAAATAAGCAAAATGAAAAAATAAACCTATTAAATTGTTGGTATTTCTTTGGTAACTTTTTTGTTTGAATCTGAATTTTGTGGTTTTTATTACCAAATTACGAGTACGGATTGTATAACCTTCATACATATAATATATAAGCAAATAAATACAATATTGTACAAATAAATTGCCACCACTATCAAATCAAATATGTGATAGTGGTGAACTACTACTGCATATTTTTGAAGTGAAACTTCTTATGACACGGGGTGAGCCTAAAACGACACGAAAATGCGTCACGCTAAATAATATAAGTAGGGGAGATATAAGGAACAATCGGCTTTCACACGAGAAGCCGCTTGTTCCTTTTATCCTCACTACTAACTGCTGAGTGTGGGGAGTAAGGCCAGAGCGTTACTCAGTTTCGTGTCACTGGCAGCTGCGTCATTGCTCGGAGTGTCAATAGATGTGAAAACCATGAAAACCAGATTAATGTTGATAATTTTAATAACATTATGAAAATTCAAATTTTAATACTAAAAGTTCGAAGTTTTCACTTCTGTCGGCAGTTCCTATAACTGCCAATCAGTTTTTTAAGTTACACTTTTCTGATGTTTTTCAAAACATTCACTTTATTAACACCACGGCATATAATTATTACATGGATAAGGTAAGAGCGTAGAAAATTCCAAGAGACTCAAAGTAGCGCTCAATTGGTGCAACCAACATCTAACAACATTTGACAACCGCTTAGCCTAGTGGACAGCTACCCTGCCTACGAAGCTGGAGGTCCCGGGTTCGAATCCCAGGTTGGGTCAGTATTTATATGATGAATATTAATACTGGCACCGGGTCTTGGTTGTTATATGTATGTGGTGTCTTCGCTTGGTACCCAAAATACAAGCTAATGCTTAGTTTGGGACCTAGACGTTGTTGTGATTGTATGTGTTATTAAAAATTAATATTAAAAAACATGTTGGCCAATGGCCCATCAGTTGAAGCTAACATGAGCGGTACATCTCAGACAAGTTGTTATATTTATACTAAAATCGATAACACTATTTTATACCACAGACAGCGCGGTTGGGCTCAAGCAAGACGTCTGTACTAATTATTGCGACTGTTCTTACTATGACATTTTCGATATCTCTTTGGTTATTAGAAAAATCCTTCACAAAATATTATAAATCGCTCAAAATATTGTACATCGGACGCATTACACTGACGTTAATTAGGTATGTTATAGAATTTTCAGTATAGATTTTCGTAGTTGTGCAGATTTGGTTTTACTTGTCGCTAAGTGCTATGTGGAAATATTAGAGTGCAGGGAATATTGGTTACGCAATATACCGTCAAGGGGTTCCATCCTAACAATATACGACAGAATATCGCCTGGTTCCAAAGACATTTGATTTTTAGGCTTTTAAAGACGAGTTCCTTTGACGATACTATGAAATGATTTAGTTTGAGAATACCTTGCCTTCGATTCGGTCATTCTAAAGGAAAATGTATTCATTCATAATCGTTGCGGGAAAAAAATGCCAAAACGAAATGAACCTCAACGAAACTGTTTTATTAAGCAAAATACTTTGTCAACCCAATTTGGTGTCTTTGGCCTTTGATATTGAGGTCGATTTAATAACAAAGAAAGTAGTTTTGCCAACACAATCAAAACTTTATTGTTATTATGTACACCTAATACGATTGGGTGGATATTGTTGTTAATTCTAATTATTTATATTTATAATACAGTATAGTTGAATACATAGATTTTTCTTATTGTTTATTATTATTGCTACCCACTAGATGAAGCGGTCGTTTGTCGACGACCGCTTGGCTTAATGGGTAGCGACCCTGCTTACGAAGCTGGGGGTCCCCCGGGTTCGAATTCCAGGTCGGGTCAGTATTTAAATGACGAATATTGATACTGGTACCGGGTCTTGGTTGTTATATGTATGTGCTGTCATCGCTTAGTACCCAAAACACAAGCTAATGCTTAGACGTTGTTGTGATGTATAAATTATTATTATTATTTAAAAATTAAAAGAAGTACAAGTTATTTTCTAAGCAATAAAGCGATATTAAATAAGTCGAATGTTATAAAAGCAAATCAAGCTACATTCGGAAAAATAAATTGCAGTACATATTCATACTGACATGTTACTGTTTGACGTGTAGGCAGTGTTCGTATGCATTGTTAAAAATTCTTCGTATAACGTCTTGCAAGCCAAACAGAACAACAATCAAACGACTCAATCAAATATAAGCGGGTTGCCTACCAGACATGTTGGGAACGTATTCCATAGTAATGTACGAGAAATTTAAAGAGTAAAATGAAAATACAACACAAACAAGATCACTACAGTAGATAAAATATTACTTCGTTTAATTAAATGTCGTGATAGCCCAAAGCGAAACGAACCTGTCTCAAATTTACAAGGCCATAAGGCCATGGTTCGAATCCGGGCGTATACCAATGAGTTTTTCTGATTTAAGTACATAACTATCACTGACTCCGTGCCTCGGAGAGCACGTTAAGCAGTCGGTCCCGGGCGCTGTCAATAGATGGCGGTCGTTACAATCCGTCAATCCGCATTGGAGCAGCGTGGTGGATTTAAGCTCCAAGCCCCCTCCCTCACCCTGGGGAAGGCCTAACCCCCTGCAGTGGGGTGAAAATGGGCTGACGAAGTAAAGTGAAGAATTAAATTTGGAAATTAGAGAATAATAAAATTTTAGCATTCCGTGATCGGTTAGTGTGTTAATAACACATAAACTCAAAGCAACTTTAATCGCATTACCAATACCGCTAGATGCCATATCAATAATCATTGATATACATTGAATAATTTAATTGATTAAACGTCGCTCCATATCAATTAGGGGTGTTTAAAAATGAAACGAGTTCAAATATAGAATGATCCTGATTTAGTTTTGAACTAGGAAAGTGCAAACTATTCAGTTTTCTAATGTCTATGCAATAAAAAACTATTTAATACATAAATTTTAAAAAATAATAAGGGACACTTAACCAAAGAATATTAACTAAATAAAATAAATAAAACTTATTTTAGACCCAGATAAGAAAAATGGTTACACTACCTACTTCTGAAACTACCCGAAACAACTAATTTATAGTGGCTATAAAACGGTTGCGGAAGCCTACTTATATGAGTACAATATAATAATAGGATGATATTCAATACGTTCTTGTCTATAAGCTAAGTCTGTCTATAGAGCCCGACGCCACAACAAATGCGTTCGTCGGACGTAAAACACAAACGATTTTTGATTATTACGTACAGTGTTTACAATATGATGATAGATACGTATAGAATACCTCGAAACTGATACTTGTACTGCACCAAACCGTAATATTAATTTACGAACCGCTCGAGTGTCGTGGAAAAAATTAACAGTAAATAAACTGCTACAATTAAGTGGTTTCAAATTTTAAAACTCAATGAAATGTGGCAATACTACTGAAAAACTTATAAACAAAAAATTAAACTGCGAAAAAATTAACTAAAAAGTGAAAAATAAACTCTTTTAGTATTAATATCTAAGCTTCTAAACGAATGTAATTTTGAGTAAGTGCAAAACAAATAATTATTGAAGATCATTAAATCATTGAATCCGCATCCCGCTACCATCATTAACCGAATGGCTGAGTGGTTGGAGACCCTAACTGCAAAGCCGATGGTTGAGGGTTCCATTCCCGTCCGAGACAAATATTTTTGTGCATGAACATGTTTATTTCGTTCCGTGTCTGGGTGTAAAATATTTATATATGTAATTATTATAAAGAATATTAAAGTATGTATATCAATTGTCTAGTAACTCAAAACACAAGCATAATACTTGCTTACTTTGGGATTAGATCGCTCTGTGTGGGATGTCCCATATATTATTCTTATTATTATCATTTTATATTTAAATAATTAATTTAATTGTTTGTTTGACGCCTACTTAAAATTAGTTAAGTATCTATTTACATAAAAATAATTTTAATCAAATAATAAAATCAATTCTTTCGACGAAAGTTATGTAGATTACTAACATAAGTTTAGAAGCTTAAATATTAAGCTCAAAATTTGCCGAAATCGGCGACGCTTTGTGACCAACAATTATATTACTGAAATAGTTATATTATACTTTATATTTTAAGTTCAATATATACACAAAGAGTAGAAAACGTACAAGAATTTATATGAAGTTAAATTTGTAATGAAGGCTTTTAAAAAATAAGAAGTTTCAAATCATGTGCAACGGGAAACATTGATCTTTAGTGACTTAAATATAGAGTTGCACCGAAATTCGGTTCACATTCGGTACTGCAGAAGTTTGGCAGGTTTTACCGAACTTCGTCTCCAGCCGAATTTCGGTTAAATATGCCGAGATATACCGAATGTCGGCCAAACTTCGGTAACTCCAATTATCAGCATAACTACATTTAAATAGGTACTCAGTTCTACTTGTTTAATTACCATTTTACTAATACGGTATTGTATTTTGAAGGTAAAAAGAATAAAAACAATTAATTTATGCGCTTTATTTAAAAATTGAGTTTAACGTAAATTATTTTTATTTAAAAATTGTGATCACAAAACGTCAAATGAGAAGCGGTAGGGCAGGTGACGGGCGAGACGAGCGCGACGAACACGAACCGACAAGTCGTCAGATAAAAGCGCGCCAATTGAAACCGAAGTTCGGCCGAACTTCGGCTTCGGCACATGTTTAAACCGAACATTCGGCCGAAGCCGAACTTCGGCAGAACCCACATTCGGTGCATCTCTATTTAAATACTCGCAAATGTAGGTGATCTTATACGTTAATGAACCTTGAAAAATACGAAGCATTAATTTCGGATTACTGTAAATATCCATATGAAACCACTAAAATAAAGTTGTATTTGGTTGTTGGTAGGTAAGTAATCATAATACTTGAAAGAATATATGTGCTGTAGTACATATACATATTTTCCCTATGATTTCATTGAGGTTACAGTAACTATAATAGTATTGACGTGCTTTGTGGGCGTAACGCAAATACTAACCATTTGTGAAGATTCTACCCACTCGAATAAACTATTTTTATTAAATATTGTACCATTAGACTATGTGATTTTTAACAATTTCATCACAACTATACGTCTTTATTATGTAATATACTAGTGGTCGCCCATTGGTCGAAATTTGACCGTACTCACGAAACCACAAATAATTATTAGGCCAGAGTAAGTCAATTCAAATTGCACCAAACGACAAACTATTGTGTACTCGAATGGTCGACAGTATTTGTAACACATTATAATATATAGATTTTGGCTTTCTGTACTTCTACTCCACATAAACTTTAACTATGCTTATGCGTTCAATATGCTTAAAAAAGCGTCTTAAGTTTTTCCTTATAAATATAAATACTTTTGACCTCTAAATATGGACGTATTAACGAATGTTCGATAATTAACGGTGCGAAACATGGATTCACTGCAGGACTCGTTCACAAATTTATAGTCGCTAAGCGTGCTATGGAGCGGGCTATGCTCGGTATTTCTGTGATGGATAAAATTAGAAACACTGAAATCCGTCGAAGAAGCAAAGGTGTTGACGTTGCCGAAGCGATCAGCGAACTGAAGTGGCAATGGGCCGGTCACATTTACCGTAGAAACGATAACTGATGGGCTAGACGAGTTCTCGAGGGGAGGACACGTACCAGGGAAGCAAAACATTGGACGTCCCTCGGCCAGGTGGACAGATGACCTGAAGCACCATACCGTTGGTAGTTAGATGCGAAAGGCGGGGGACCGTGTGTGGTGGCGAGCCTTTGGAGAGGCCTATCTCCTGCAGTGGAGAGACACGGGCTGATGATGATGAACGAATGTTCGGTGTTGATGATGTTTTGGGATGGAAGACCTCATCCGTTGAGACAACCGTTATATAGAGAGTCAAATTTTACCCTCGTTCGACTGCACTCAACATAATTTATGCTTGTTCCATAGGGAGCGGCGTGCGAAAACAACGTTCATATCGTCATGCTTCTTAACATCCTTAACATCTGATTCAATATAATAAATTTCATAGAACGAAAGCAAAATAATGTTAGTTAAATTAAATGAAAACTAACTATTGCATAACAGTAACTAAATGAAAATTAATCTATATAATATTAAAATGTGATTAAAATATATCAAAGATACATCAGATACCAATACGTTTCAAATTTCGCGCTCGCATGTGAATGCCCAGTAATGAACGGTGAAAAATCCAAACATTTATGTTCGGGGAAACTCCGCATTTTGTTTTTTTGCAAACTTGCGGCTCCATTTATTATGCCACTCGTAGTTTCTTTCGTTACCTAATACAGATAAGTTCTTTATGTCAATTTTTATATAAATAATAACTAAATTATGTGTAAGAAATCTGAATAACTATTCAAAATAACTAGTGTGTTATCCAAGCCAAAATTCGTTTAATTTTTTTTCTAAATTGTACTGAACTTCCCACCCCACAGTTCAAAAGTTAAAGGGAGTGGACAAACTTTTCAGGAACTTAGCAGGGCATATCTCAACAACTAAATATTTTTCATAATTTCGCTTCACCATTGTACATATATATATATAGATATTTTACACCCAGACACGGAACAAATAGACATTTTCATGCACACAAATATTTGTCCCGGACGGGAACCGAACCCGTGACCTTTGGCTTCGCAGTTAAGGTCTCTCTCCACTCGGCCAACCGGTCAGTCAATATTTATGCATAGTAAATAAAATGTGTAAACCAACCCGCATCGATCTCGGTATCTCTGATATACAACGAAAGCAGACAAAATTATAAGTAGTATAAAATATAGTTTAAATATAGGCTATACATACAGCTATACTTATTGTATTATACAAAGACTTGTGTGTATTGAGTTGTGATTGACTGGCACTTCATCGTGCCTGACCTGATGACGTGTTCATAAATTAGTTCGTCGTTACTCGTACCTACATACATTCTATAAATCAGCTAAAATTACGTGGGCCTGTTCATCATAAAAACAATGAATCGTATTATTAAATTAATAAAAGAAGTAGGTTGTACCAGTATTTCATTTAAATTATATTATTAATTTGATTAGTTTATACAAAATTGATATGCGGTCATGACACACCGACAGACAACTGGAAGTTTTTATTACGTGTTTCTTTTGAGTAAATAAATTTGACAGCAACGTTTGGTTTTAACACAGACAAGTCAACCTTATAGACCACGCTTTGACAGGGAGTAGCATTCGCCAAGGCTATGTAGTGACACTACATAACTACGTCACTAGTGAGCCGTCAGTTGGAAGCACGTCGGAAGCCATTAAATTGTCAATTTTGAACGAGCCAATGAAAACTAACCGACCTCTCCCCGCGCCCCGCCACTTTTTGGCGATTTCATTTTCGTACTGACGTTTATTAAAGCGTGGTCTATAGGTTGACTGGTCTGTGGGTTTTAATAGTCAGCAATGGCACTTCACAGTATCGAAAATGTCAAATGCAATTTTGCGAGGTTGAAGGCCAGCGCGCGGGACCTCACGGATTAAACTCGGACTGAAAATCGCCATCTCACAACGGATACTCACCAGCTAGATAGAGTATGAGTGGTTAGGCAGTAAGCGCAGAAGTGGGCCTCTTAGTCAATTCGTGCTAGGTATTTCAATGTGATGATAGTGTTAAGATTCGGTGTGTTTAAGGGAATGTCACATCAAATCAAATGCTGAGTGAGGATACAAAATCATATTCATAGCGACAGTACGACATTAATAAACATTATGAAAATAAAAATAAAATTTTTTAAAAATTACTCACGAGTCGAATCATTCGTTCGTTACATGAAAACAAAACTTAATAGATATTTTATAATAAAATATTTTTTGACTTCGCCCGTCTAGACGCCATTCGACGTCTCATTCGCCCTTAATCCGGGCACTTGTGAATAAACGGAAACCGGCCGAGGGATTTGCGTTTTAAACATTGACGAAATGTAACCGTTCATTACTTACTCCGAAGATAATTTTTTCGACCAATTTTACATTAAGGATTATTTAACCACTGCAGTTTCTTTTCTGTCGTGATTACCTCAAAAATATTGTATGAAATTCAATCTTTTACTGACACCGATGCCAAATGCCAATCTGATATACTGTCCAAGTGCCTGTCGTACGAATTAAAATTCGAAATTAAATTCGAATTGAAATTCCACGCGTCATATAACGGGAAATATAGTGTTTCGTTGATACGATTCCAGTCAAACTTCATGGCGGATCCGAACATAGGCACAAGTCCCAGTAACCAGTTTTAGGTGTAACGGAACGCAGTGGAGCGAGGGGTATATTACTGTACCTGCGCAAGCACGCTTATAGTGTTGTATTCCGATCCGTCATAAAGTTTAAGGTGAACTATAATAATATAAAGTGAATCGCATACTAGTTATAAATCGCTGATAACTATTTATTTTATTGTATTAAAATATATTCCAACCGTGACTTTCATCAATAAGGAACGGATGTCTTTTCACTGTCGTAAACCATCGTAAGCCCATTTAACGTCCTCTTTATGGCTTTTTACACTTATGTTTGTAAGACATGGAACAAATCAAACTTTATTCCGTGTCAACGAAGACATACTTTACATTTCTAGAGGCAGCACAGAATAAGGTAGGTAATAATTTTGACATGAACAAGACGTGATCAGCACTTTTCCGTTATTCTACTAAATCACATAAATATTAATTAGTTATTTATCTATTTGTATTTCGCGATTAGCCACCTTAAACACTGAAAATATTAACACTTTCGTACGGCGATTTGTCAATACAATATAATACAATATACCTTTAAATACACATTCACAATGTCATGATTACAATATACGCCAATACGTAACAAAAAAATAAGTGATAGGTACAAGAAACAGAACAAATTGTTGTTGTATGTTTTACTGTTTTGACAATGTTTGGTTTTTTTTTTTTTAGTAACACAAACAACCTATGATAATCGTGCCGAATCAAGAAATTAGTCTAGTTTCGTACAGTAGCCTTTGTATAAAAAAAAAATTGTTTTTAACCGACGAAAAAAGGACGACGGTCTCACTTCGTCTGTAATTTGTAAATTTTTTGTTAATATGACTGTGTTCGGGTATAACTTTTTACAGTGTAGTACGATTTGGGTGATTCTGTTTTCATTGGATACGGTACTAATCCATGTTGGACACAAAAAAAATTTAAAAAGTCACTTATAAGTATAGAAAATATGGGAACTTAACTTTTAGGGAAACTTTTAGGGAGTAGACTGACTTAGAAGATTCTTTTTTATTTGATGAGGTACATCTCAATATTGGAGATAAAAAAAATAAAAAGTCATCTATAAGTGTAAAAAATATGGAAAATTAACTATTGAAAAAGTAGACCAATTTAGAATATTCTTTTTTATTGGATATGGTATACCTCTATATTGGAGACTATAAAATTTTTTAAAAAGACACCTATAAGTGTAGAAAATATGGAAACTTAACTTTAGAGAGAGTAGATCGCTTTGGATGATTCTTTTTTCTTGAATAAGGTATACTTCCATATTGAAGAATAAAAAAAAATTGAAAGTCAGTCGGTATTCATTTTCTTTTTTCCTTTGTTTAATTTTTTTATTAAGCTTTACAACTTAAAGTGGATAGATATGACTGACCTATACAGCAAATTACTCAAGTTTATAACAATTGCCAAGTCAACTAGTCGATAAAAATATTTACACAATTCCTCATGACCCGCGAGCTCATTTATCAAAGGTTCAATAGGACCCATATATTCGATAAAAATGTATGTTGAAATTACGTGCAATATATTATTATCATAGCACTCGTTGTGTATATATTGAGAATAATAGTTTTAGTTACTAAAAGAAGTTAATAAATAGCTAGATGACGAAGTGTACCAGTTAATTATGATACGTTTTGTAGCTAACAAGTTAAGTTTAAACCGTATGAGTAACATTAAGAAATTAATTTGATTTTTTCTAAAGAAACATCCATCATAGAATCATTAAGTATCGGATTAAGTCTTGAAACTTCAACGTATATAACTAATTATTTTTATTGAGTCATGTGATTATTTGAAATCATTTTCTTTATACATGTATTTAAAATGAAAAACTCGAACTGTGTATATATGTAATTTTGACGCCGTTGTTAATATAAGGTTTGCTAAAAGGATTATACGATCTCAACTCCCGGGGTATGTAGGTAATATGGTGATGGTGTTCAGATATGAGAACAGGCGCCTTTACACAGAAGTAAGAGAGATGATTATACGTTTCAGTTGGAATGATCATCGCTAAGAAAAATTAAACGATTTCTTTTAAACCATAGGGTTCTATGATTTACTAATATTACGGGAATTTTATTGAATTAACAATATTTTTCTCTAATAAATAATAAACTTTATACTTCAGGACTTCATATTTTATTCTGATATTCTCTTCTGATAACCTATATTAACTCGATAACAAAAATCACATCTATCTCTATCTAATATCCACTTTAAATCAAATACTAATTAGAATTATACGAATTTCAACTTTCTACATGAAATCAAGTATCTAAAATAGTAGGAAACACTGGTACAGTACATCATCATCTTCAGCCCATTTTTTACTCCACTGCAGGGGCTTAGGCCTCCCCCAGGGTGAGAAAGGGGGCTTGGAGCTTAAGTCCACCACGCTGCTCCACTGCGGGTTGGGAACTGTAACGACCGCCATCTATTGACAGCGTCCGGGACCGACTGCTTAACGTGCCCTCCGTAGCACGGTGTCAGTGATGTTGTGTACTTAAGTTAGAAAAACTCATTGGTACACGCCCGGATTCGAACCATGGCTCTATGGGGCCTTATAAATTTGAGACAGGTTCGTTGCGCTCTGGGCTATCACGACATGTACGGTACAGTACATTAGTTTAAAAACAACTATATAAAAACAATAAGTAATGTAAGCAAGTTAGTACAGATCAAAGCTGTTTAAATGCAAGTAAAACGATACATCTTATGTACGTCACATTGTTCCGCGTAAAATGAACGTGTGTTTATTCGCCTTTGAGCAAAGTAGGCGGCTTCGGGTAACAACTTGGTATAGACACTTTCAAACAAATAATAATATAGGTCGGTTTCTTGGAACACACAAATGGATGTTGTTCTAATAGAATTGCTGCATTAATGCCGTATGTTATACGCTTTAGCAGAAATTACCTACTGTTGTACCTACAGAAATTACCACAGAGCATTATAGTAGGTTAGAGTTGGCATGCATTATGTCGCAAACTTAAGATAGATCTCTTAACCTGAACTCTAAAATGCGACATCATATTATGCCGAAGACGTAAGGGAAAGGGATGAACGACATAACCGCTTTCTAAAAAGTTATAAATCTGAGACAAAACTATTTACGTATACGTAACACTATTATGTATTTGTTTTGTGAGTATTATTTTTGGGACACGTATATCTGAATACAAAGCATACCATAACCTAACCTATTTTTGACATGATGGACCAGTATAAACTTATCTTAGCCAAATTTCAGTCACATGGCACCTCTAACATACTCGATTCTCTGTGGTTGTCACCCATGTGTCAACGTTTGGAAAAAAAAAACCCTTGATTTTTTTCAATTACATTTGACATATCGGATGTAACGCTGATAAGTAAAAGAGTTGGAGGGCATATCGTATGTATTCATTGTTGTTGTACACTGTATCTATGTCTATAGCTAATTCAAAGATGTGACAAATCGATTCAAACCTTCAAAACGATTCTTAGACATTTCAATTCCAATAAACTGTTAGACCAGATTTGACTGATCCTACAACTTTAAAAGGAGACATTCCCAACAAGTCATACCCAAGCCACGTTTATAGACAAGCCATAAAACACACGCATCACCTTTTTATGAGCGGTGACGTTTTTGGATGTGAGGCTGACAAACTAATAAATGTTTATCAATAAACTCAACGGTTTAAAAAAAAAATCTGTTATGAGCGAGTCAGGCTCGCATAATCAGGGTTGCTTCAAGTCATCCTCATTGCATCAGCAAAAGTCGCTATCGACTTGAACTCCATTAATCGTTAAATTAATTGCAATTTTTTTTAATAATGCTTATAATAATAATTAATAATTACATTAATTAATAATTAATAAATAATAATAATAAATTTAATAATAGAAATTAAGTGTTTGACTAAAAAGTTGAATTTTTTCAGTTATCTAATATTTTAATAGAAAACAATGAAATTGTAATTTCAGACTATTTCGTGCAAAAACAGGAACGTATTATTGACTATTTGTTTTAGATTTAGTTGCAAATAACATATTCAAATCTCAGATATGTTTCCATAGCTGAAAAAGAACTGAATTCTACTTCTAATACGAAAAAGATAACATTTTTACATAAAATTTTACCGGAGGCTTTAGGCTATGGTCACGCTGTCAGTTAGCTTTAGTGTCTTAATTGGTCTGACAATTCAATACAATATATTTATAGTAATGTAATATTTGCGCATCAAAATATTAAATAAATTTGATGAACACAGTGACGTTCACAATGTTAATAATACATTAATTAGACATAGCTAGTGTTAAAAAGGCTATTACAAAATAAATGATTAATTTAAGTTAAAAAATTAACTCTTATAGAATAACTTCGTTGTCCCTCTGTCTGTCTGCGGTATTTGAATATTTGTTATGAAATATGTTAACAAAATAACAGGTTCACACAGTTTCAAGTCCCTTATTATAACTCTATAATCATCTGTAATCCTATGTTTGCTTTTAAAATTGTTTTATGTTATCATTTATTAATCGTCACTGAATTTTAAAAACCTTACTATTAATCCTAATTTAATCTAGGTTGAATATTTTGATTAGGAAAGTTTATTTACCACAAAAAAAAAAAATGAAAAGAGAAACTCATCTTATATATTAAACTCCTAAATTTGATGTTTATTTTGCACTAGCGATCCGCTCTGGCTTCGCGCTGGTAGCACTAAGTATCTACGGCAAGCGGTACGGAGGCAGTATTGACACCGTGCACAAAATCTCATGTTTTTGGGTTCACAAAACACACTCATAAAAACAAGATTTAAGATAAAAGATGTTGTAATACATAGGATGCGTATACAACACCACGATCATATTTAATTTGAAAAATATTCATATTTTGTTACCCAAACGACTCATTTAAACTAGAGCTTTTTATCGTGTATCGCGCAAGCTACTCAATCTGTTATAGTGTCGTGGACTATTCTTTAGACCTACTTGAGAGGAGTAATTCCTTCTTAAGTCACTGTGATTTAAGCAGTGCATGCCAAAAAAGCTCTCAAGAGGCATGTTTTTCCCACTTAATCGACAAACATCTTTATACTTTAGAAAATATGCACGACATATTTATAAATATTATAAACAGAAATCAGTGTATTTAACGCTGAAATCCATATCAAAATTCCTACAGTAGTTTCTGAGTTTACTCTATTAGATACAAATGATGTTGTTGTTTTTCGATATTCCATAGATAGATAATTATTTTCGTTTCAATTACGAAGGATAAAATACTGCTTTTATTTTTTTATTTTTTTTCCTTTAACGTATACATAACACCAACGTCTAGGCCCCAAACTAAGCATTAGCTTGTGTTTTGGGTGCCAAGCGAAGACACCACATACATATAACAACTAAGAACCGGTACCAGTATCCATATTCATCATATAAATACTGACCCGACCTGGTATTCGAACCCGAGACTTCCAGCTTTGTAAGCAGGGTCGCTACCCACTAGGCTAAGCGGTCGTCATCGTGTAGAATATGTAAAAGATTACAAGCAAAAGATTAGCGACATGTACGCTCCACGGAACTCAGTTTTAATTTTTATGAAAGGATCCTTACGTTTACCTTAATGATATTTATACCGTAATGAGTAATCTAGGTTTCCTGAATAGACTATACATGTAATGAGCGTACAAGTAGTTACGTCTTTCCAAAGGTGTAATAGACTACAATACTTGACTATTAAAGTGCATATCTCGGCGATGACTTGCTGTACGGGGTTGTTCACCCGCATAGAATACCGTTACGTATCCAGAGTGCACGCTCGCCAGATGTAGGTAACTTCTAATATTGTCCTAAAAGTATTCGAATGCTTTCTAATAAATTGTTTGTCGTGAAATTTATACCTATAGAGAAGCACCTATAAAGGGTGACAGAACTGACAGAACGTAGCAAAAATAAATTTGTATTTCTCGAAAATGAGCCAAATGTCACGCGATGCACCTGATAAAGTTTTTTTTTTTTTTAATTTAGAATTTACTCCCAAAATTAGAATTCGTTTATCATTTACGTTTTCCTTAAAACTGTGCGATCCAGCTGTTGCTCGCGTGGTCATTCACAATACATATCTAAAATAATCACATATACGACGACCGCTTAGCCTAGTGGGTAGCGACCCTGCCTACGAAGCTGGAGGTCCCGGGTTCTAATCCCAGGTCCGGTCAGTATTAATATGAGGAATATTGATACTGGTACCGGGTCTTGGTTGTTATATTGACGACGGTTGACGACCGCTTAGCCTAGTGGGCAGCGACCCTGCCTGCGAAGCTGGAGGTTCCGAGTTCGAATCCCAGGTCGGGTCAGTATTTATATGATGAATATTAATACTGGCACCGGGTCTTGGTTGTTATATGTATGTGGTGTCTTCGCTCGGTACCCAAAATACAAGCTAATGCTTATAGTTTGGGGCCAAGACGTTGTTGTGATTGTGTGTGTTATTATTATTATTATTATTATTATTATTATTATTATTATTATATGTGTGGGGTGTCTTCGAAAAAATATTTATATATGTATATATTATAAAGAATGTTTAAGTATGTATATCAGTTGCCTAGTAACCCATAACACAAGCATAATACTTGCTTACTTTGGGACTAGATGACGCTGTGTGGTAAATCCCATGTATTATTATTATATAATCATATATATCGAACTGGTTGTAAAATATTATCTGTAACTGTTACATAGTACTAGTATCCTGTGATACTAAACATCGGTCGTCGATAGTTTGCGTTCCTGACACATGAGATTTATAGCTGTTACATCATGATTTTTGTGATTTGACATAATAATATAATTTTTAATTTAATTTTGTGTCATTCGTGCATGTAAACAATAATAATATTTGAAAAAGGGAATCGTGCGATAGTACAAACAAACTCACCTCGACCATCCGATTACTATGCCGATTACGACCGGTAAGGAACGCAAACTCTCGACGGCCGATGTATAATGTCTACATTATCCAAAGATATGAATAATACCACTTGTAACTGAACTCGGCCCCTCTCGAGTCTACGTCTCCACGGCAAGTGGCAAATATAAATTTCTCGTTTCTTACTAAGGAATGGATCAACGTGTTTTATTTAGCTAAAAGCTAAGTATCTAATATCCAGCGGACAGGCCAAAAAAGCCGCGCCCTAATAAAATAAATAAAATATTTTACGACTTGTCTGTAAACTTACTTTAAATCGACGCAAACTAATCGAAATTCGAATTTGTAATAGCTTAAAATAAAGAAATCGAACAAAGCCTTTTGAAGCCAATCGAGTGCGACATCCAATGAAATCTCGAGAATAGCATTTAACAAGGAAAGTGAAAGAAAGAAGGCAACAAAGTATAGGAGACAATAGTGGAAATGAGCCTGATAAAAAAAGCTAAAAAAGAAAGGACTATAAATACAGTATGTTTGTATCTACAGGCTGACGGAGATGGAAACAAACTAATGAAAAACTAGTACCCAATATATTTATATTATAATGCATCCTGTACAATGTTATAAAAAATAATAACCAAATAATTGTTCCGGATGTGGATTATTTTAGTATTTATTCTTGGTAGTGAAAAAGTGTTTCCGCATACATAAAATTTCAGTCAAATGAGGGAACCGTTACGATTTAAATAAATAAATGTTAAAAAGTCACGCTTTGAGGGTTTTAGAAGCACAGCATTTAGTAGCATTTTATTGTTTTAAATGAAAACTGTCAAGAAAATCTAATATTTTTCAACGTTAATATAAAATAATCTACGTCATTGGGCTCTTGAAATACGTAACTCTTCTGTAGAAAACGCTGTTTTTTTTTTTAATTTCTTGAAATCAAATACTTTTTGTCACGTGAAATTTTCACAGAGTGCGTATTAATATGGCCGCTTTAACAACAAATCGCAAAAATAAAATAAAATAAAAAATTAAAGGGGGTCCCCATACAAGATACGAGTTTTTTTTTATATTGCACGGCGATACGGAACCCATCCTGTGCGAGTCCGACAAGCACACTTGGCGGTTTTTTCCATTTTAATCGGAGTAAGTAGGCTGTGTCGAACAGTTAGCAAACATCAGACTGATCCTATAAGGGTTGTGTTTTTTTATCTCGGATGCATGGAACCCTAAAAATTATATTCAAAATTATTCGAAATATACGTACTCTTAAACCTACTTTGGCCACCATAACAACAAATAATAAAAACAAAATAAAGCCAAAAATTAAAGGGGGTCAAAGTACAAGAAACATGTTTTTTTATATTGTACGGTAGTACAGACGCCTGCTCTCTAGAGGCCGACACGCGCGTTTTGTCTTTTCTTCCCGATTTTAGCTGCTTTTTGAAAGCACCCAAAATAGTGTTCAGATTCGAGCGCAGGCGTCTGTACAGAATCCTTCATGTGCGAGTCCGACTAGCACTTGACCGGTTTTCGTTTAAAGTCTTATTTTCATTAATTATTATTTATTTTTTTTATTTTAATTAGCAACTTATTACTCCTGAAATTAATCAATTTGCATTTGAATTTAGAAAAATTAAAGTACATACGTATAAATAATTAACAAATAAAAAAACTAGGTAGTACCCATTTTATTATATTTTGTTGCATGCTCAGTTTTATGATTTTATAAATATTGGATTATCTTAATGGCCTAGGACGCACTGAGAGCATGCAAGACTTCAAATTAATGGGATTTTAAGCAAACAGAAGAAAGAGTTATGACAATTTTCTAATCAACTCATTGTCGCACAGCAAGCAACTTAATTAAAGTTGTGGTACTATTATAAAAGATGCAGGTCAATAAACTCATCAGTATTATGGAATGTCTAATGGTGCAGAATTCGCTTTCTGGACCTTTGTAATACTTTTCTCATACGAGTTATTCTAAATAATAACAAAAGCAAAAAATAATCCCATAAAGGCTGTAATTTCGAAGATTTTTTTTTACTAATGCTAGGATAAAAAATGTTATGAAATAAATGTTTAAAAAAAGGTAATAGCATGCATTGTTTCCAAAGTTTTAAGTTTAAAAGATAAATACCTACCTAACAGTAAAAGACGTTACATTAGCGAAGAATTAATTTTTTTTTCCTTAAGAAGGAAATGTATGTGATGTAAGTTTCTTCAGAATAATTACGTTTTATATTAAATTTACAGTTTAAACAAAATTCGACAGTAGCAATAATTTATGAAAAAATAATTTATTTTAACATTATCCTTATTTAATATTAAGTTTTTTAATGTCTACGACAAATTTTAATAAATGAAATGGAAAATGGCACGAACAAAAATATTGTATTAAATTAACCTAAAGTAATTATATAACACAGTTTTAATTTAAAATAATAAATACCTAATATTAAGTTGCCTTACTAATTTAATTTTAAAAATATTTACACTCACAAACTTTTACGAAACGAACTTAAGTTTTTTTGTACACGAATTTTCCCAAAAGATATCGCTTCGATTATTCTTTCTTTAATAAACATAAAAAATAAAACCCGGCTAACATTGGGATAGTGTTGCAAAACAAAACTTACTTTTCGGAGTGCGCGCGCGAGGTGAGACGGTTTCACGCGTGCTATCTATCGAGCAGACTATCGGCGACTAAACGAACGACAATGCGTGCAACCGAAACCAAAGCGTGCTGACCCCACCACTACCAGTCCTCCCACCCACTTTTCCCTGCTACCGCATAGTGACTGGTACAAAAGAGCTTTTCGTTTTATATAAATTAATAAACAAATTAAAATCGCATATTAAGCCTAGCTTCACTTAAATCACTTCGAAAATAAAAAAGATATAAAGGAAAATTTCAGATATGTAGTAGGTAAGTATATTACCGACATGAATTACTTATTGGTAGGCACTTACAATAATTTACGGGTATATTAATGAAGGTAAATGTTATAGAACTTTCAAAAATACAATGTAACTTTATTTTCAGGTAATACTAATGACACTTCTCATTGCTTTCTCGACTACGAAAGTGAAAATTTCGTTAAAACACTTAAATTGTGACATAATAAATAAATAACTAATTTCTTTTGAATCGATTATAAATGATCACAAGCCTGACACAATAATATGTAATTCAACGATTGTATGGGGATTAAGAATAAACAAGTTTCAATGGTCTTGGACTAAAATTTTTAACACAGCGTCTTTATTTTTTTCCCGAAAATATAGGCCAATATATAGGCAGGCATACCTGCCTTTAAAATTTTAAAAAATTTACTCCGTAATTTTCTTATTTATTTTTTCCCAAAAATTGATCAATAAATGATCACATGACGTTATCTGGACATTTGCTTACTACCTAATTGCATTATCTTAGACTAAATAAAGTCATTTTTTTTTTATTCATGAGGAATACAGTTTGATTTGACATAGTGAATAATTTGATTTGATGCAGCACAGCACGATATGCTCTACCACCCACATGCCGTCACAGTGACAATTTCGATGGCAGTGGAATTTTCTTAAATATCGGGCAAATTTTAAACAGAAAAAAAATTTTTTGAGAGGTTATTCTAAAACATTATTCCTTTTAATTTTAATTACCATCAGGACAAATTTAAAATTTTGAACCAAGCCCATTATATACCAGGGATGAAGTATTGTTTGAAAATTAAGAGTATCTAAATGAGAATGTCATTCATACGGAACACTGTGTTAATTAGGAAAAGAAAGAAACGATGGAAAAACTGAATGGTAAAAATTTAAGAAAATTTGTAAATTGCATTAAATGATTGTCTCCATTATTATGGTCGTTAAGTATACGATAGTTTGCCTCTCTGTACCTGTCAATATTTAAGGGGATATGCAATGTATTGTTTAAGCAATACAAACGGAAACTAACTGTGATTTCAAAATAAAGGATTTTTCTTAATATGAGCTTCTTTATAGCGGGATTCTCATTTTAGTTTTGAAATGACGAGCGAAGAGCGAAGAAAAGTAATTAACATAAAGGACGTTAGGAAATGGATCTCATCCTAAATATTAGAAGACATAAAAATATTAAAAGGTGATCCTTTTATAAGAATTAAATAATGAAATAACTGTATCTATACTTTTACCACCGACTCATGTTAGGTACCATGTAAAAAAAAATGGAAAAAAAGTTTAATTAACAATTGCCGACGTAGTCATACATTGTCATCAGAACCAAACGTGTGTACCAAATTACAGCCCGATAGCTTCAGTGGAGTGAAATATTGATTGCAAAATTCCAGGACAGACGTACAAGTGAAGTTAAATAAAAGCTTTTAAAATATATTAATATAATATTATAATGTCGACTGCAACGGCGACGGAGTAACCAAATTTTAGTTCTTAAATAAGTAGGAACACTTCGCATTCCATAATTCGCATAAATTCCATTCAATTCGAAAAAACCAAATAATACGTAGAATTTTTAAAAGAGAGACTCCATTGATGAATAGTTACGTACCATTGACACTAACGAACGGCTCCTCCTCATTACGGAAGTTCATGTAGGTCTCTTTCATTACCTAGCTAACTTTGAAACTATGTCTCGTTATATTAGCACCTACAAGGTGCCGTTTGAAACTTTATAAAGTTAGAACGCTTGTAAAAGGTGACGTTGAAAATCTTTCAGCAAACTAAACTGCTTGTTTGAACTAAAATACAGTTTTGATTTCAAGACTTTCTCGCCGGTACAAGTTCACTTTAATAACCCCTTTGACGCTTTTTTTCTCGGTTGGATGCAGCGATCAGATCAAGTGTAATATAAAGAAAAAGTTAAACAACTAATTAGTAACTTAACAAGAGGATGAAAAAAATTCGAAATTAATAGTCGTGAAATAAAACGATGGAAGAAAAAAATAAATATTGTCAGACACAAGTGCTGTGGCTATAGCAGAAGATAGGGAAGAAGAGAAAGTCCGGAATAATGTAGAGACTAGGTACAGCAAAAACATAAATACACTTATTGGAGACGAATTCAAAACGAGGTCATCGATTTAATACTAAAAGTAATTTATTTTCTCAGTTTTTGAATATGTGAGATCAAATGAAATATAAGTCTAAAAAATTGACTAAAATAATTTGTTTCTTGATTCAAAACAGTGTAACACGCATAGTTTCGTTGCAGTTTTCACTCGTACGATTTTTTTGCTATCTACTACGAAATCTTTGATTATTATATATTTAAATCAGCTTTCCGCCCGCGGCTTCGCCCACGTGAACTACACAGTTGTACCAGCATAGGTAAATGGACGCGATGCTCCAGAATATTGTGACACTTTCTAGAAAATTCTGCAACTTAAGTACCTAAGAAATATCTATAGGTACCTAATGTCATCAAATTTGATTTAGTCATTTTAGCATGTAGAATAGCTATCCCACATCCCACAAAATAGGTCAGCCGTTTTCGAGATAAACCGGAACAGACAGACAGACAGACACTGCAATTTTAGTAATATTTATATTTAGAAAAATTGCTTTTCACTCCTGACAACGCCCTCTTTATGTTTGCAAAATTTCAGTAAAATCGGATCAGCCGTTTCGGCGATTAGCCCGAACAAACAAACAGACAAAATCCAACTTATGTCACTCCTGATAACCTCCTTTTTATGTCTGCGAAGATACATTGAAAACATGTAATCGTTTTGGAGATTAGCTGGAATGAAAAAACAGACAGACAACCATATGGGCAAAAAGTTATATTCATCACTATATCCTGACAACCTATTTTTAATGTCTGCATAGTTTCATTAAGATCTTTAAAATTTAAGCTCGAACATACAGATGGACAGACAGACAAACAAAAAGTAGCTTAAGTCACTCCTCATAACCCCTCTGCACGTCTGCAAAGTTTCATTGAAATCGGTTCAGCCGTTTCGGAGATTAGCCGGAACAGATAGACACACACACACTCCAATTTTATTAATATAGATTAGATAGACAACATATAAGTATATACAGGACATTATATTGATATTCGTGTACTGTTGGATTATAATTCAGCTTCTTTAGAAATGTATTATCAAGGATATTATGCAGATGCTGTTCAATAACTTTGCCAGTAATATTTAAGTAATATCAGGTTGTTTGTCTATATATAGTGTTTGCAAACACAAAATATTAAAACGGCAGAGCACAGAATGCAGACACAATACTTTAGATTCTTCGGACTACAATGTTGCTGCATACAAAATAGTAATAAAGCAATACTAGTAATAAAGCTCATAAAACCAATCAAGTGTGTGTGGGTTCACGTATAAGGTAACCCATGAGTTTTTCGAAGTAGAACAATGAATTAAGTTGATCGGCTATAACACGTGAACTAGTTGACTCTAGATAATTGTGTACCTATATTTGCACTACGGTGAATAACGTATCAAACAATATGGGCAGTTTTCATTTTATAAGTATTGAGATTAATTTATGTCAGAAAAGTTTTTTTTGCAGGAGCATAGACCATGAACTCCATTTTCTTTTTATGAATTTCAAATACCAACTTTAATAACGCCCTTATAGGGTCTGTGTTTAAATTTTTTCACCCGAGGTATCTAAGTCGTTTCCTACTCGTACAGTTTATACGTAAACGCCGAGAAACCCGATTAATGTTACTTAAACTGATCCTCGAGGTAATTCTTTGGATGGTGTACATACTTTACTACTTTACCGCTTCTATGTCAAAGGTTGAAAAAGACTCTCTTTTAATTTATCTTAAATGTCCTTCAAAACTCGACGTCATCTGCCTTTTTTTTCTGTATAATAAAATACCTACATAAAAAAACAATGATTTTTAAAAATAGATAAATGCTATTCTTATTTCGCAAATGAAAAATAATGTATCATACTCAATTACTCATACATTAGTTATATTTTTGCATAGCAAAAGAAACAATTTTTTTTAATATTATCGCACTGAGTGCAATTTAAATGGAAAACTCTTATTTGAAGACAAAATAAAAAACGGCCGCTTTTTTGAAAATCTACAATTGGCATTTTTACCCTAGCTATGTATGTGAGATTTCATTTTCCGTTGCCTTCTACAACTTTGAAACTTTTGCTATGGCATTTGTATAATAATATATTTTGAACAATAATCTATACTAATATTATAAAGCTGAAGGGTTCGTTCGTTCGTTCGTTTGTTTGTTTGTTTGTTTAAATGCGCAAATCTCAATGAATAGTCCATTTATCGAGGAAGGCTATAGGCTATTATTACATTAGCTACGAACAATAGGAGCGGAGCATCAATGAAAAATGTTGCAAAAACGAGAAAAATTATTCCTTTTGAGAGCTTCCGTTACGCACGCTGCGTAAACGGTTGATGTTAAGCAAAAATCATGTATTACGGAATTGTTCTCCTTTAAAAGTTCTAACCAAAATTCCGCGACAGCATATGTGTATCTTTTAAGATTGACTTACTATCCTTTTTTATAGCAATCAAGTTTGTTGCTCGTTTGACGCGCCAGAGAATTTCTTTGTTTGGATGATGACGATGATACCGTAGTGTAATGTGTAATGATACTATATGGTTGTACTAGCGACCCACCCCGACTTTACACGGGTGCAATGTACTAGTGCGTGGAACGGGAAGAGGTACGTTTCCGTAGTCCACCCGGGCGAAGCCGGGTACGACCGCTAGTACGAAATATTAGTGAACACTAAACTAGTATTTTAAGTGAATTGTGAAAATACAGTGACAGTAATGCAATCGATGGCAACAATGACCAATCAGTTGTCAATATTATGCTCGAATGTTGTATTGACACGTAGTTTCCGACGCATCCTGTATGAAAAAAAAGTTTTACATAAATCACAACCACAAAGGGACTAAATAAGTAATAACCTTTCCTAAGAAAATAGACTAAATTCTGTGCAGTAGTGAACACATTTTGAAAATGAATACGCCGTTTGAAACAAGTAGTAGTGTAGTCGTTTGTAATTGTTCGCATGGTATGTTAATCAGCCAACAAATGGCATGGGGAAAAATAAATAATACCGGGAACGGGGCTGAGAACTACCAGGAACTATTTATGAATAAATTTCAGTACGATCTAAATTGTCTAAGGGTGAACCGGGTGACCCACGTTGTTTCTTTATAAATTATATCTTTAAGTAAAGTTTTTGATGTGAAACATTTAATTTCACATTTGTAAAAAACGTACCGATGGCAAGTCGTGAGACATAAATTGTTTTAGCAAAAACGTGAAAAAAACCACAACTAAAATGTTATACGAACATTTACGTAGTTTTTCTCAAGGAAAATCTCAGCCATATGTTAATATCCCATATATATATACACTAGCCGCCGCACGCGGCTTCGCTCGCGTGGATTATATGTAATAAATGTTACTTAACAATGTAACAAAAATACATAAACATTTCATATTAATTTCTAACTGAACGCCTAAATACCAATTTTTAAATGACTTCAAAAAATGAGGAGGTTTCTAAATTTATGGTTATGGTTTTAACCTTGAAAATGATAGGATTCATTTACAAACTTTCAATCCTACTTTAACCCTTTGAGGGTTAAATTTATATGAACATCAAAACACGTACCGTATTCCTTAATTTTGACTGTGAACCCAAATAATGAATTCACGATTTAACCTTTGATGACAACAGAATTTTAGATATTTTCATCCCTTATTTTACACTCTTGAAGGTTTTACAATATGATCTTAGTTGACGTTCATGATTTAATTCTTAATAAGTTTGAAACTTCAATAAAACTAAAGCTTTATGCAAAAGCTTATTATAAAGTAAGTAGTATCAAACTACTTGATACGTGTAAGCCGCTCGCCTATCGGTTTGTTTCAATAATATTAATCTTTAAGCGCGTCCCTAAAAAAAGAGCGTCCCTCATTTTCTTGCGTATTCTTCTGAGAGGAACCAGCACTTTTGAATGCGCCTTTGTGGTGACGTTCTTCCACAAAGTAATAAATTCACTCTTGTGATGTATTTCAAGATTATGTTACATAACTACAAAATAAAGATTTTTGATTTGATTTGTTGGATTTTCAAAAATCTTGATACACGACATATTTACTTTCTAAACCAAACGCCAAACATCAATTTTCATAAATTTCACTTCAAAATTGACAGAAGTGCCATACAAACGTTCATCTCTTACGTTACTCTTAAGGGTAATTTTTCGTAAATCCTGAAATACGTATTTCTTTCTTTCAGACGAACAACGACGATCGACGACAACGACGACCCAATAACGAATTTCATAGTTTTTATTTTAAGAATAACGGAATTCCTTTACAAACTTTCATCCTCTGTTTTACCCCCTTAAAGGTTAAATTTTCAGAAATCTGTAATACGCTCTTCTTAATATCTGACCATAAAGCCAAATAATGAATTTCATGTTTTAACTTAAAGAATGACAAAATACGACAATTGAGTACAAATTTTTTTAATATTTTATATAAAAAAGTTTTCTAAATATATAGTAGCAATGAACTACTTTAAAAAATAAATAATTAATAACAAAGTTGTAGGAATGTTTTAAATATCCTGTTAGACAGAGAAAGCAATACCGCACGGTGTGACGTCAGATCATTTAAATTAGAGATAAACTTTTATTAGCTTATAAGTTTCACACTTTTCAACCGAATATAATTTTGTTTGTACATTTTGTTATCGTATAAAATCTCTTTTTATATTTTGTTCATAAACCATCAGCCCATTAATGCCCTGCTGCAGGGGCTTATGCCTCCCCCGCTACGTGCCCTGGGATTCGAACCACGGCCTTCTAAACAAAAAGCGACATTTTTTAACTTGTATTTTAATGATATATATATATATATACAAATTAATTTATTTATTTATAAATCTAATTATCAAATATTTGGCTAAAATAATGTTAAATATTTAAACTTTTTTCATTTTCATTTAAAACTATTTCAAGATTCCTTACGTCACTAATCACAAAGACGCCGCCAGTGGCCATTGAGTAGATGTGGTTTTTAAAACGGCTGGGCTGATTTGGATGCGAGCTTTTGATTACACGCGTGTTACCGCAAAGTTCAAAGTAGGTTCATAGATTAGTTTGTAGCTATAAGCCACCAGGGGGCGCTGCAGTAGATGTTCCTGTAAAACGGCTTTGTCTTCATCATGAGCCTATATCATTGGGCATAGTTTTACTGATCTTTAAATAAAAAAGGTAAATTAATATTTTTTAAAACTCAGAAATAACATAAAGTAAAAAAAAATAATTATTGAGGACCCTAAAATTTTAACTAGGAATAAGCATAGTTGACTTTTTTAAACCTATGAACTAATAAATTATAAAAGAGTTCGATTGAATTAAATTCATTAAGACAAAATGCTACCTGCATTTTGTTAAAGATAGTCCTATATTTTGATTGTCCACTATTATTGACGTGAGACAACTTATCAATAACTCAACATTTAAATGCTATATTAGTTTCCGTTCACACATGATTAGTGTGAACATAAAAGTGACTGGTTATAGTTTTAAACGCTCGCAAAGTGGCTCCAGAACGGTCGCTCATAACTGAGTTACACGAAACGCGGTTAGAGAGCTTTTGTTTACGGACGTCTTTCCAGAACTTGGAAAGTTTATTGCCATCTTATAGTTCGGGAGCCAAAAGACAGGAATTCCGATGACCCGTTAGGCCACGTGTTTTTTGCCAGTTACGTTTATTTTTTGCAAAGTAAAGGGAAATCTTCTGGAAAATAGTGTAAAAAACCTGAGTTTTTTTAGTCGATAACTACTTCTTTATTACTACCGTTTATTATGCATTGAATTTTGAAATAAGATATTTGGCATATCAGTACATTCTTAGCTTTAAACCAACGATGTAAAGTTATGCATGCGCAACGCTAAGTCAAAAAATTGTCACAACAATTTCACTAAACATTCGTAGTGACCTACGAACTTAAATAGTAATGAAAATGTAGCGTAGTTCTATCTTGTACTCCCGTACATTGTGACCTTGGATTTACTGCATGGCAATTTCTAGTTTACAGTAAATGACGATAGAAAATCTATATCTTTTATCGTTGTGTCAACCAGCAAAACTTCACCGCCTAATAAAATAATGATATGTCGAAATAGTTCTGACAGCAATCAAATCCTCTAATTTTAAATTACCAAATAAAAAAACTGTTTGATAATTAGGGGAAAAGTTAAGGCGACAAGCTTATTTAAGCGAAAAGGAAAACAGAAAAGGAAATCGCTTGTTATAGCTTGTTCTCAGAAAAGCCAACTTATCGTTTAATTTTTTCCAATCCAGATTATAATTGGTACCTAACGTTAAAGTTATTATAATCACTTCAGCAACGCTTGAAATAAAACTATCTATATCGAAATTACAAACAGCTTGTAAGCTTAATATGAAACACTAATCTAAATTATTTTGTTATATTTCCTAAAAATGAAATATACGTATTACTTACTATGATAGTAAAAGGAAATTAACGTGTAACTTAATCTAACCTATTTCATTTTGTTCGTCGTTTAGGCTGAATACGTTATTTGTCATAAATAAATTTAGAGTTGACTATTCAAATATGACCATGCTATTACATATTAAAATTCAAACGTTACGTTATCTACGATCAATTGGGAGTAATTTTCGTTTCCTACGCCAATGACGCAATCGAAATATTTTTATGCCCATGTCATTTAAGTCACTAGAATTATATGACATATATCAGTGACAATCAATGCCATTGTGGCAACGAATCAATTACAAAACCGTCTTCACAATAATTGTGGTTAAAGTTTGGACCATAAAAATACTGCTTTTATAGATAAATACGCACAGGGTGTAAAATATAAACATACGATAAAAATAAATAAATACGCCGCGACCATGATGAGCATATACCGTTTTGAACTACTATTATCATAACATTTTTCACTTTATATAAATAATAAGGAAAAATTCTAAATATTCAATAGGAGAGGCATAATGAAATAACATGTAGATTTAGCTGTAACGCAATTACATAAAATAAACTTTTCATGCTCTTAAGAGAAGGGCAGCGGGTTTTTTTGTATTTAAACTTAACGTCACAAGTTGGACAAATACAAAAATCCAAAAAAAAAATCAAAAAATACATGGCGTTTTTTTCTAAAATGCGATCAAAACAAAGCCATCCTAAACATTATTTACGCAGAAAATCGAAAGATAGGAAAATTTTCAAAACTTAGAAATCTACCCACATAATATTTTCAGCCATTTTTTATTGTTTGAAACTATAAATATATAATAATTTCTGGGCTGACATTGTTTTTAAATTGTAAGCTCCCATACTACGCCGCCTCTGACCGAATATTTGTGTCATATTACTGCAGCAACTCATCAGTACTTGAGAAGAATGACGTCACGCATCTGAGATAATTAGGCGCTTAAGCCGCATTCTAGGCTAAGTATATATTATTTATGATAATGTGCCGATGTGATGTAGCTTTCTGAGAAATAAAATTTATATTAAAAAAACCCTTTGAAAACAAGCTTTTATTCAAAAAGCAATGTGCTAAAAAATTTAAAAGTAATCGTCTGCGTTACAATTTCAGAAGTTTAAATTACTATTACAATATGAAATATATATATATATGAGGTATAGGGCTGGAGGTAATCCAAAATTATCGAGCGTTTAGAGCTTACCGAAGTATACAAAAAGTTAAAAAAAGATAAGTCATAAAAAACTTCAAACATTTTTTTTTCGGTAACCGTTGGTTTACGCCATATGCTCACTCACTTGAAACTTTTTGTTTAGTTTGGTACGTTCCACACGCACTATTAGTTTAGACTACGTTCAACCGAACACTCGGTATACTAAAAACTTTGGGCTTCATTTGAAATACAAAATTTTCACACTGGTATTTATTACATATAAAGTTTCAAGCTTTTAAAATATATATTTCACATTTTAACAAGTATATTTTTGAGATTGAAACGCTGATGATTGCTTTTAAAATTTTAGAACACAGCTTTTTACATAAAAGCTTGTTTTTGCACTTTACAAAAATTGCAAAGGCAAGGTAATCTTAAAAAACAAACATACGTCTTTGTGCCATTCTGTGGGTTAATACCGTTGTACCCATGCACTCACTCATGTACCCAACAATATATTACTATTAGTTGTTTAGAATCATAACAGACGCATTGTCAGTGCTTTTTACACGGTATGTTTGATTTACATGTAAAAACAATTTATGTTCTAACAAAAAGTGAAATAGTGACTAGGAAACGTTTCATAAAGTGTATTTATACGGGGATACCACACGCAAACTTAGGCGGGGAAAAACATAAGTAGGTAGAGGACAAACGGCAAATAAGCGATTAATAATAAAAGTTACTTTTAAGTCTGCGTATAAATATTATTATCATTACAAATTATAATTAATTTCAAAAACTGTAACAATAATTTATACACACTATAAACATAAGAAAAAACTTGTCTACTAGGAATCAATAATTTCAAAACTATTCATACTAAAGGGCATATAACGTGGCACAAAAAATTCTTTACCGTACCGGTACTCCGATATGCATTCTTATTCATCCAGTAGCGATAATTCCTATTTTTTGTAAACAAAATTTAAATCACTTCGAATATCGTGTTAACGGGAATCAGTAACCCGAAACTTAGCGAAATGGAAGTGTGCCATTTTGTCGTACTAATGTTATTATCTTTCTTTTTCTGTTCAACGGCACACCATAAACACAACCAATATATATTTTGTGCAACATTATTTGGATAAGAAATAAAGTAATCCTTTTAAAACGAGACAAAGTGTTTAAAACTATTCGCTTATAGATTCAATAATTCGGTTTTTGTGATGCATCAATATTACCTCCAGTAAAAGAATATTTAAAATATGCATTGGTAATTACACTGCTAGAAATCAATTCAATATAGATGTTACATATTGTTGTAAAAATACACACGAACATACATTTAGAGTGAAAAAAAATTTCAAAGGTTTTTAATATTGAAAATGTTTAACAGATCTTTTTCGTGGGGGAGTGGAAATCGGCTATATTTCCGAAATTTGTAATGGCAGACGAAAAATAGTGATGTCAAAAGATACAAGGGCTTGTAGGGCATTATATGTACAAAATTTTTTAAAATCGGACCGTAACTTTCTTCACAAAATCAGTAATGGTTAAAAAAATTAAAAAAGCTCCTGAGACAGATAGATTTTTTATGGTTTGAAAAAAGAAATTTTGGAATTGGTCGAAAACTGTGGGCTGGGCAGGTGCCCTTTAAGTTGAATGATTATCAGATCTGTTACCATAGAGAGTGAGATTCGGCTATATTTCAGAAAGTTATAAAGATAAACGAAAGACAGTAGTGTGAAAAGGTGCAAGAGCTCGCGGGGCATTATATGGTATGAAATTTACGAAAACTGTTCCATAAATTTTTCGGAAAAATTTAATAAAATTTGATTGACAAAATTGTGTTATACGTTTTTATTTTTGATATTCATTTTCAATGTCCTCCGATAGTTGTGACAAGCGCGAAATCTGTACATTTTGTAAAGATTATCACCAATAATTTGTGCGTCTGACATCTACGTCTTGTATATGTCGTAGGATGACTTGATAATTCGAATTATCTCGAAAATTCTAGGGGTATTGCGAAAATACGGATAATTAGACAATGGTGATTATATTTTTCAATCTTTCTAAAAAAGTTAGGTATTTTGCAAAAACGCGAGTCGCCTTAGTAACAATGAACATTCTTAACGCCGATTGGCTTGATTTTTGCTTACTGGCCAACTTTTGCTCTGATTGGTTCCTATCTTTTCCCATTTAGCTTGGAGGTTTTATATTATAAAGTTTAAAAAGGGTAAGAAATGGTAGTGCCTATTCATAGGAACTTTACTTTTTATTTAACCTTTTTTGGGCACCTAAATATTAATCAATTATACACATTAAATAAATAAAACACAACCACAAACAAAACAACGTGTGAGAATGAACTGACATTTAAGCCGTCAACCCACCAGAGATGTTTTTGCGGAGCGCTAAAACTGGCCAATCAGTTTTCTTTTTCCATTAAAACTAACAATTATCTTCGCAACCTATCTAAGGCAACTCGCGTTACCTACCTTTTTTCAATCAGATTGGAAAATATAATCACCATTGTGTAATTATCCGTGTTTTCGCAATGTCCCTAGAATTTTCGTGATAATTCGAATTATCAGACCATCCTACGACATATACATATATTATACGTCTACTGTATATAGTACATCCACCATACGTCCTGTACCTCTGATATTATAGACTCTAATATAAATATTATTTTTCATCAAATCACGAAAACCTCTGATCTGTTAGATATTGTATCACATCATTCAATATTTAAAATAAATCTGTAATGTGAGAGCGACTAATTCTAAAAGTATCCACATATGATATCTTCAGTCTCATTTAAAAAATCATCAATGACTCAACGCAAGAAGAATGCTAATTATAAACTATCACACGAATATCCAAATAAGTAACTATAGTTTCAAGTGTTCTAGAGAATTCGTATTCAGTCCATATCTTAATTGTGCCTCAGGTTAAGAATGATTCAGATTTGTTTAGATTGTTATGGATGTCCAAAGATATTACTAAACTACATATTTAAAATTTATGATACAATGTAAAACATTTTTTCCACTTCTGTGGTGAATACCGACATTGTGTTACGTAGATGATACTGCGATAATCTTCTATAATGATTCTCGGTAATCTTTTATCACTGCCTAGTGCGGTATGACTAAAATAAATAATTGATTTACCGAATGCCTGCTTACACATCGCTACGGATAGATCGGTTGTCTCCATAACTAGGTATTGGCTAAACTTCTATCACGTTTATCATGTTTACCTAGAGAAAGCCACACGATATATGGCAACAAAAACAGGGGCCGAATGTTATACGCTTCTATGTTACTACTAAACATATAACATACTCTCGCTACGCCATGCTATAAACATACTAACCGTCTCTGTGTACGTCAAAAATAATCAAAGTGTTTCATATATTCTTGACGTGTAATTTGTCTGTCGTGATAGCCGAAAGCGCAACGAACCTGTCTCGAATTTATAAGGCCATAGGGCCATGGTTCGAATCCGGGCGTGTACCAATGAGTTTTTCTGACTTAAGTAAATTAACTATCACTGACTCCGTGCCTCGGAGAGCACGTTAAGCAGTCGGTCCCGGACACTGTCAATAGATGGCGGTCGTTACAATCCCCAAACCGCCGTGGAGCAGCGTGGTGGATTTATGCTTTAAGCCCCCCTACTCTGGGGGAGGCCTAAGTCCCTGCAGTGGGGTAAAAAAAATGGGCTGATGAAGTGAAGTGAAGTAATTTGTCTTGAGTAATTTTTGTATAGTCTATATCAATTGGTATACTTACCTAACCCACAAATTATTAATATTTTTTTTTTCTATTTTCTATAGGCAATAATTTTTTTCGTATTAACATAGACAGTAATTAAACTCGCTTATATAACCCGATAAAGTGCTGATAGCACTGCATTTAACGATGTTTCATGTCACCCGATGCATACGATGGGTGGTCGAATAGACTATTATATGGCGAAATTTCAATCAAGTACACAATCGCTCCGTACGCACAATAATTATCGGACATGAATTTCAAAGTTATATTATATATTAAATAAATAAATAAATAAATGTTTATTTGGCACCATAAAATTAAAATACGCGTTTAAACATTACAAATATCTTTTATCGACCTATTACATATATTAAAAATTTGTTGGTTGAGAATCACATATAGAAATCGCTTTTGTGTGGTGTTTATTTGTTCGTTATTGTAATACATTTCTTAAAAATTTGTATTAATTAAATCTGACTTATGTAGTAAAATACTGTAACTGTTGTAGTTTACACTCACTCATCCCTCTTTTACGACTAACATATAGCGTTCGAACAGTACTTAAGGTAACATTTGCTTTCGATTATTGCATTAATTAAATGGCTAAAAAATTTTGCGGGTGTTACCATATAATTAATGCGTTAATCCTCAGGATTACATTTTAAATTTCCCCGCCTTTACGGTAAATTAATTTGTTAAAAGTGATTACTATTTGAATTATAGTTATTGGTAATTCGTGAAATGATTTCATTTGAATGAAAATATTTGTGGCGAACACAAACTAATTGCGCTAAGCATGTTTTGGTGTGATATTAATTCCGGCTCGTCAATATACCTTGCATGAAGTTACATTATAGAATACGACTAAACGAACTGCATCTATTTGATTTAAAAAGAAAAATTACAAATAAATGTCACAAAAACTTGTATTGTATTTTTTTGTTAATTAAAATAAAACGTATTTGCGCTATAAAATATAACTAGTATATTGTAAGATCAGCATAACTAGCTACATTACAGTTTTAAACTTTAAATGTAGCTATATAAATCAGGTGCTCACAAGGAAACAGCAACTGATAATGTCTGACTTCAGAATGTCGACGACAAGTAGAAAGGAAATATCGCCCGTACGCCTTCCCATAAGTGCAGTAAGTTAAATTTCAAGACACACACCGTTCATAGAACAGTTTAAGCTGTAGGTACAATATTGTAAATAGGAAAAGTTTAATTATAATAATAATAACGTATATATCATAACAACGTCTACGCGCCAAACTAAGCATTCGCTTGTGTTTTGGGTACCAAGCGAAGACACCACAATACATATAACAACCAAGGATACCAGTATCAATATTCATCATACAAATATTGACCCGACCTGGGATTCGGACCCGGGACCTATAGCTTCGTAGGCAGGGTCGCTACCCACTGGGCTAAACTGTCGTCGAAATATTATAATAGAAGATTATAATAAATATTATATTAAATATTATAATAAATATTATATTAAATAATATAATAGAAATTATATGACCCTGAAGTGTTATGAACACTAATGAAATAGACTCCAATTTATTTTCGATCTAGTCATATATTTTTCCACCAACCAACCTGCACTGGAACCACGTGGTGGAATAAACCCAAGCAACCTCATCCCGAGGAGAGGCCTAAGTCTCTGCAGTGAGGCATAATGCTCTAATATTTGGTAATATGTTTTTGGAAAATTCATTTTGACACACGAAATAAGCTGTAAAAAAGCAGAGTGTAGGTATTGCGTGATAGATAATACGAATATATATAATATTTTCTTATTATAAGATAATTAAATCTTTAAGTGCAAGTTTAATTTTTTGACCAGACAAAATGGCTGTTTCGTGAACTGTCTTGTAAAGTTATTCTGTACTTTTATCTATAGTAAGTCTTAACAATATTGTTTTAGTAAGATAAATTTATCTCTGTATAGCTCGGCATGATTCAAAAATTAAGTCATCGGCCTGTGAGATTTTACGAAACGCATGCGCGTCATTGCTTCAGTGCATTATATTTTCACAGGTAAGTAAATTATATTCCAACTTTAGTGTTATCCACCAAAGTTGGAATAACCACATTCCCTATTTTAGCCCCTTTAATTTTTTTTTAGTTTCTTGTCACAGTATCATAATGATGACATTTTAAATGCACAAAAACAGATTTAATTTGATGGTCAAGCATGAGTTTTCTTTTTAGCATTGATAAAATATTATAAAAGCATGATTAAACAAGAAACATGTACACATTATCAATTCAATTTTATATATCAGGAATAATTGTTATGGAATTTAAAAAAAAATTGTATAAATATAAAAATTTTAAATAAAAAATCTAAGGTGTTAGAATAATTTATTAATTTTGTAGATAAATCTGTTTTTTTTTTCATATGCATACATTTATTTTACATTTCAACAGAGATTTGTTTGTATTTCGTTTTAAAATTTATGAACGTTATATTTGACATGTTAAAATGGTGTTCCTTACATGTTTTATCATCGTAAAATGTTTCACAAAAAAGGTTATCATGTATAAACATTGACCGGGTGACCGAAGTTTATCTCATATTTTAAGCAATACGCTATGGTTAATATCATAGGGCCCTATTACCGTTGAGAGAGACATCGGAACGCTTAGCAAATGAACCAAGGCACGCGATGCTCCATATATTCAATTTCATGGGGAAACTTATTTTATGTCAGCGGTTGGTTACTTGCGCACGAAACCCGTAAAATTGATCGCTCGATCAGAGATTAATAAAAAAATCTGTACACTGCGTTAGTGCTTAAAAGTTGCGTACAACTAAGCTCCCTCTCGGAGTCTTGTGGTAAGAAACTAACGATGTTTGTGTGAATACATGGGTTATAGACGCATTATACATTTTAATAAAAAGATTTAATAATTTTCTTACAGGATGTAAATAAAAAAAATGGTTTTCTTTCAGACTACTACGTTTATGTACCACGATCAAACTATTAAAGTTGCCCACGAAATATTAAGTAACTTCGAAATAACTGAAAAAACTCGTATGTATATACCTAAAGCGTACTAAGAACGAACACTTAAACTTTTAGTAATATTTGTAGGCAAGATTCTGTACTTATCGTTCGGTATTCGTTAGATAGGCACGTAAGTAGAGAGCAGTAAAATTTAAAATGGACAATCAGTGTAGTAAGTATGTACAATAATGTACATTGCTATTAAAGTCAATAGCCTTTTATCTCCGTACAAGTTTAATGTTTTGCTTAAGTATAATGCTCTCTACAGATTTTATCTGTATTATTAATAGAAAAGTCGCTGACGCAAATCAGGTCTTCCTGTCGACTTTCATATGTCATGGTCACGATTATATTGAATTAAAAACTAACGAAATGCACTCGAAATGGGTTCAGTATCACCACACAATATATTCGTGTTATTTCTTTTTATCAAAAAATTTGTGTTTTCTTTCATTCGGTTCGAGATCTTTAGCCCGAGTTGCTTTTTATTATTTATTTTAATTTAGATTTCCACTATAATCACACCAAGTTTGATACTTTGTGTGTTTATACGATATAGTGAAAACAAAAATTTATAGAAAATTATGACAGTCCCCATTTCTTTATTTTGAAAAATAAGAAATATATTTGCAAAATAAAGTTTATCGACACTTTTTATTGGAATGAAACCTCTCACAAAAATATTTTTATCATTTTAGGTTAACACGTCACATAGAGTGTCCAAATTTTAAACCTAATAAATATTTTCGCCCTTCGCAGAATAAAAATGCCATAATATTTATCTATAATTAATATTATTTAAGTGACAACCGTTTGCTCCTTGTTCGTATTGCAAAAACAGAATAGGATCGAGTGTCAATATCATAAGCACGTATACCTCTTTATTATCTACCCACATACATAGACATTTAATTCTGTAATAACCGTATTTATTTGAAAGTACAAAGAAGTTACATAACTGTTTTCTTTTATATCATTTGACGGTACGTTGCACGACAGTTTGGTGTCCCGCTAGTAGAGGCATCCTTTGGTAATTTTGCATGAATATATTAATGAAATGGTTATTACAAACGCAATATTTCGGATTTTTAAGAAATTATAATTCCAAAACCTATGATATTTAGATTTAGTTTATTTTCAGATTAAATATGTTTTTTTTTTAATATTAAAAACTATAAAATAGTAGAGCATAAAAAAATTTAATTAAAAGTCGAACATAACACAAAAATAGAAGCGCCTGTGCTGTGATATACTGCTCTATAGAAAATAACGATAATTAGTACCTACAGCAGGATGTCATGCTTTGTTTGATATTCTGCTTATTTGAATGTTTCGGGTTAGAGGGCCCGTTACTATGATATTCGATGCGATTTTCCTATAGTTCTCAAGCGTTATGAGTTATTGCTATTAGAGGAGTGAAAATGCATATCGGTGTACCGGAATTTACGTGTCCCGTTATTTGGTTTTCACTTTATGCTAATTTTCTTTTAATTTGGATAATATAATGATCTGAATAAGATGGATAAGATTAGACTTACTCAAAAAAAAATGTTTTTTTTTGTATGTTGAAAGGACTACTTTTAAATATTCAGATATAATAATTTAAATATAAAAACTTTTGGCTCAGTAGGTTTTCTTATATACCTGAAGTTGTGAAAAATACCACTCTTATCTTCTATGTTCACAAATTAAAATTTTGGTAAAGTCCGAGTTGGTAGATATTGCGCCATAGATAATAATAAAACTAAATGTTTTTTATTTAATTTCATAGTTAATAAAATAAAATACTTTAAAATACTTTTGAGAGTATAGTTTATTCCATCGACTGTTGGTTTATAAGGTGATGGTAAAGAAAAATCTGTAACAGAATTATAAATTATAATATGAATGTAACATGTCACAAACTCAAAAGTTTACTATGTATGGTTATTTCAAATCGGTTGATAATAACATAGCTAACATCTTGATCTGAAAAGGCTATGAAAACTATTGATAAAAGTAAATGATGAAAACAAAATACTTTCTTTCGATTTATTAGATCAAATTTAGTAAAATAATCTATATTCATAAAAATAGCACATACGCACTCTTAACCAACGTTGAAGCGAAACGCTAAAGCGAACCACACGAAATTCGGTCATTATATTTGTATTGTGACGTAAGCATCCACTAAGACAGGATTTTTCAAAATTCTGGCCCTAAGAGGATAAATAAATATTTACTTCAAACTAATAGAGTCCATTATTACCCAATTATAAATATATATATACCAATTATTATTATAATAACCATAATTTTAGTTTTTTATTAGTTTTTATTTTAATATTAATTCAATAATATTTACTAATTTAAAATATAAAATATTCAAGTAATTAGGTAGCTGAACAAGAAACAATAAACTTATTTTCAATGTAACACTAATCTTAAAGCTAACCACACAATGAAGTAAAATTATCTGATATCACAAAATAAAACGAATAAAGTGAAATATAACAAAATTGCCTAATATTATTTAATGACACCAATAGCTGTCCCCATCCAGTATTTTTTGAAAGTACAGTCTGGTCTGGCAGCGATCATTTTAGTAGGATGCTGTTGTCACTACATTGTAGACATTGCAGGAGAGAAGCCGCTTTCTTCCGCATGATGGCATGGAAACCATCAGTGCGAGCCTCTGCGAACATTCCTGAGGCACTGCAACGTCATGGCAGTCCTAACAGCATCCTGAAGGCATAATTGAATTGGCCGCGCAGGGTGCCGTAGGTTCGACGCGTGTTTGATACCCACAGGCCGCTCGTGTAGAATGATTAACAGAAAGCCTTGAAAAGAGTTACATTGACGTCTGTAATAAGTACAACGGACGAATCTGCGGACAAGCATATTGCCCCTCACCGCCCCTAAGTTGCTCGTGACAACATGGTCCAAGTACTTAAAGTTACTTACAACGATGAGTAGTACGCTGCCGAGACACACGGCCGGAACATATAAAATGAGTGGGGTAAGTTTGTATGGAAATCCTTTTTGATGTTAAATACAAGAAATTTGACCTTAGGATCGGAAACTAAATATGTTAAAATTAATTATTTAAGTTAAATAAGCTAAATAATTTTGAAATTTAACCTTTAATGGGGTAAAACAAGAGATTGACTGATTGTGGGAAGGACTGAACTATCTATGGGACTTCTATCATAATTAAAGTAAAAATTCATTATTAAACACGTGTTTCAGAATTTGTGGAAATTCAACTATTACGAGGTAAAATAGGGGGTGAAAATTTGTTGGAAAATTCTTTCATTTTTAGGGTAAAACCATAGAAATTGTTATTGCGTCTTTAAGTTTGAAATTTTAAAAAATCTTATACAGTTACGGAAATGTAACCTTTTTAAAATGTTTTGTTTTTATTTGTTAAATAACCATTAATAAATGCTAATACATAAATGTAACCCATGTGAGCGATGCCACGGGTGGTCAGTAGTATATCCCTATTTATCATTCGATTATAAACAACTCGTAAAGAATCAAAACGCATTGGCACAAAACGACAAAAAAGAGCATAACTTACAGGTTTTTGTATTAAAATGAGTTCAAAGTAATTCCATTAAAAACATATACAATTATGAAATAATGGGCGTAAAAGAAATCTGAAAATAGTTTGATAAATTAAAATTCAACCTATTATTGTCAATTGTTATTGTTGTTGATATCGCGTACAGCCATACATTTGACCATTCCCAAATTTTTGAACTAAATTCCGTTATATTTCATTTCGAAAGAACAGGCAATGTTAAGAAACTATTTTGATTAAAATTTTTTTTAGATCGGTATTCACGTCGACATATTGAAAATAATATTGAAAATTCTTATAGCGTGATGTCACCAAGTGTAATTATAAGTTTAAAATACAACGGACTTTAGTTCAAAAATTTGGGAATTGGCAACACAAACATAGAACAAGATTTAAATGATAAATATAGAAAATTAGCTTTGGATTGTTACTTACAATTTTGTTAATAATAATAATAATACATGGGACTTCCCACACAACGCCATCTAGTCCCAAAGTAAGCAAGTATTATACTTGTGTTATGGGTTACTAGACAACTGATATATAATATATACATATATAAATATTTTGCAAAGACACCACATACATATAACAACCAAGACCCGGTACCAGTATCGATATTCATCATATAAATACTGACCCGACCTGGGATTCGAACCCGGGACCTCCAGCTTCGCAGGCAGGGTCGCTACCCACTAGGCTAAGCGGTCGTCAAATCTCTAGCGTTGATAATCATGTAATTGGTAACCCAAAGATCTGTTATACTCATCATAATATAGTGATCTGCGGAAATAATTACTCACGCAACATCTATATCTGTACTCGATTATTTTCAACGCTCAAAACAAATAAAGGCAATATATCTTAGCTTTAAAAGGCGATCGTTTTACATTTGTGGCACCGTGGCATTTGTGAATATAATGAAAATAAGTACTTACAGATTTATCAGAAATGTAATAGAAATCGGTTAACGTCGGACGCGCAAGTTTGCCCGAAGTTATCCAATGAAATAATTTTAATAAGATAAAGTCATAAAGGATAACGAAAATACTGTAAAAACAACTTTATTACTAAAAGCATTTGGTTCAAATTTAATTGCGAATTGCAGGTGCGTCGAGTCACATTACTTTTCTGATAGATTTGTACACGATTCTGTTATTTCTGTCGTTTACATCTGACAGGCGTATAGGGAATGATAAGTTTAAAAACATCAAGTTATGTGTATACGTTTTCCGAAAATATAATCAAAGACCTTTTCCCCTCTCTACCGATTGGATGTATGAAATACACGATTCATAGGTATTACAACACCAAGTACCTAAATAAATGAAGGCAATAAGAATGCACGAGGATAACACAAACCACTCAAACAATCGTTCATATCTACACAAGGACTTTTGTTTTGCAACGTGCGCCTGCGCACAATATGTTTGCATATACAGGAAATGTACGTTTTCCAAATAAATAAATCGTTTATCTGTGTGAAAATTTTTATTTTCTATAATGCGATCTTTCACTGCGATGCGCGAAATTAATAGCCATATGACATGACTGACGGAATGGCAGAGTGGTTAGAGACCCTAACTGCGGAGCCAAAGGTCGCAGGTTCGATTCCTGCACGGAACAAATATTTGTGTGCATGAAATGTTTATTTCATTCCGTGTCTGGGTGTAAAATATTTATATATGTATAAAGAATATTTAAGTATGTACACATATCAGTTGTCTAGTAACCCATAACACAAGCATAATACTTACTTACTGTGGGTCTAGATGGTATTATGTGGGATGATTATTATTATATATGCAATCCCAGATTGGGTTTTAATATTAGATATATTAATGTGGCCATGAAATTCTGAATAAAATCGACAGTAGTCAATAAAATACCGGAATTTATATAATTAAACATTATTAAAATTTAAGTCGTTTGGTTTAGGTTTTATTTACAATTCATGTTACAACTGAATTATGTTAACACTTGAGTTCAGTGCGCTGGTCAAAGTTATTAGTCTGTTAAACAGATTACCTAACTAAAGTTTCAGATATAATATCAATGACTGATTATTCGTCCAGCGGCGGTCAAATTTTTATTTCAGAGAGTTGACGCTATATATATGGCAGGCAATAAATACACTTGAATACTATAGTAAACGAATGGACGATCGAATCGGCAAACTCGATAGTTGATTTTAGTTCAAAATTTATTAGAAATTAATCACAACAATCAACCGAGATTTCAGAACACGAGTGTTGTAATAGCAAAACAGAAAGCTTTGTAGTTTTTCATATTTTTGATCCATCACGAAAAATGAATTAGGGTACATGTAAGAGATTTAAAGTGTTTTCTGTCTATACTAGAATATGCAGGGTGTTAGTTTTGTGTGTGTGTGTGTGTGTGTGTGTGTGTTTTTTTTTAATGATTTTATACACATAGGCACAGGAATATGCAACGATAATTGTACACAATTAACTTTTGGTACAATTATAATCGTAATCTATTTAGCAGTGATGAATTAATAGGTGAATAATCGACAATCATTTAATAGAAATTATGGAGTTATATAATGCCTTAGTTTGTCGCCGGCTTTAATAGCCTAGGTTTCCTACAACCCACTGTTGGACTGTGGGTCACATTGAACTTGCACTCAAGCAAACGATTTTTATCTAATTAATCAACATTTAAAAAAAATTGAAATTACAATTTTTATAAAAAAATATTACCAAATGTTTAAATCCACATGTTCGTAGTTAAATTTAATAAGCTCAAATTTAAATTTAAAATTTAGAAATATTCTAGATATGAAAAACTAATATTCAAAAAGTCGGAAATAATACATGCTAACTTTATACCTGACCATCTATATTTTGTTGTCGTGTTACGTAACATAATAAAATGTAGGAACTCGTGTAGAAAAGTTACTTAGCGCTCTCTGACGCTTTTAAGAATAAAAAATCATTTGAAAATTAATAAACCTATTTAACTTCTGACATTTTGAATGTTAGTTTTTCCTGTCAGGGTTTTTCTAAATATTAAACGTCATTCTAAGTTTATTAAGAAGTCATACTTTATTTTAAATTCTGACACTTCAAACACTGCTTGATTTCTTCAACTTTGTCTCTACATAAACACATCAATACTTATGATGTTTATTAGTTTTTTATTGATCGATACCATCACTGTTAACAATCTTTTACGTTATATATATTGAAATAATCAAAATCGTTCAGTGGTGTTTCAATTGGTGACTATTAGACATTTATCGTAATAGATATTACGGGCGTGCTTCTCTGGCTCAGCAATAAGGAAGCTTGTTAAACGATCCAGGGCTCGATAGTGCAGTGTTTAATTTCACCATGTGGTTCATATTGCATCAGTACAGTGAACTCTGCTGATACGTTACATCCAACTGAAGTGTCGATCGAATCGATTATTTTATATAATTATGTTTATGATCTTATAAAACATCTAAAGTGAAAAGTGATTAGTCATATGTTCCTCTTGGAATAAAACACAGCATGTCAAGTAAGTTGAAGGTTAGAGGAGGACTCACTATCTATCTATTTATCTATTGGGTGTGGTTTCCACACTTAGTCCTTGATGTGGACCATTGTACGTGAGCCATGGTGGCCGTCATTCCATCCAGCCCACCTCCCTCCAGAAGCGAATCAGTTCTCCCATTCTACTCAAGGCATCCGCAAGAGACCTTGGTGATCCAAGTGTTTCTTTCCGGATTTGGGTGACGTCCAAGGATTGACTCGCACAACGAGTATAAGTAAAAAATATTACGCATACTTAAATAATTTCGTCTGAGATTTATATCATTTTAGTAAGTATGGTTAAGTCGTTCATCCCTTTCACTTACATCTTTGGAATGATTTGATGTCGCATTTTAGAGTTTAGGTTATGAGGTCTGTCTTAAATGTACAATATACTGCATTTTTGAAGGGGACAACGTATCCGCCTACATGGCAACTCTAACCTACTTTAATGCTCTGTGGAATAATATATATATATATATATATAAAAAAAAATGATTTAATTTTTCATTGTATTGACAGCATCCTTGATAAGGGTTTTTTCAATTTTTAATTTGTAAGGAGATAAAAAAGAAATATTTATGCCTGCAGAGATCGTTTTCCTATAAACTTAATTCGTCACCTACAGTCTCAGGACTAGAACCGTTTTACGATACACTCTTGCTTATGCGCACACTCGTCATTTCATATTGCTCTCGTTCCGTATCGCCCTCTATTGTAACAAATACACTACTCTTAACTTTTATCACTCTATGGTAGGGGTAATACCTTAACTGACTAAAAACGAATGCTGAAGAAATACAGAGAATAGTTCTATTATAAATTTATTGTGCCAATATGGCTGTTTATAAAGTTGATTACTAATGAAATGACGAATTAGTGAAGCTGAAACGGGTAGGCAGTTCACATGGATTCTTTCTATAAAACGGTTCCGTTCACTCAGCCACTTTATTCTGGCTATATAGGAGTTTGATACCAGGTTAACTCTGCAGAGGTCGCGCCTCTAAATGAGACGGCAGTAGTCGCGCGGACTACATACGTAGTTCAATTTTAAATTGAAATAAAAAAATATTTAAGCATTATTACTTATTTTACTTTATTTCACCTATGAAAATATAATCAGTACAGTTTTTCTAACATAATAAAATCAACCAAACTCAATCACAATTTCTGTGTCATAATTTTATTAGTAGACAAAAATAAAAGACTTCTCTAAATTGACATAGAAATCACAGGGTTCGCTCTGACTGAGATCACAATAAACCTATTTATTAAAAATTAATTACTTATGATATTTTCTGCGCAGGAAAGACATATTATCTTCCAATGTTTTTATTTTCGGATGTTTTTATTGCGCGCTCTTCCATAATGATGACAGCGACGTGCTAAATTACAAGACGTTGCCTCTGAGGTTGGTGGTTGTCTTGCGCTTGCACTACACTGAGTGCATCTATCGATTATTGAATTAAAAGTACCTAGTGGCGCATGACACTAACCTTTACCGTTTTAGAAAAATTTGAGATTTTATATTAGTGGATTACATATGTAGTCCACGCGACCACTGCAGGGTTAAGGACGGAATGATAAAAAGTATAGACAAGCTAAGTTGTTGTAAGGGAGTCGAAATTTATATTACTTTTTCAACGTATCACAATATCATAATAAATGCATCTGTTTTCTATTAGGCATATAGTCGTTATAATGTATTGAATTAAATATTTATACAAATGATGTTTCATATTAACTTACACTATCAGTGATTTAGAAAGAGTGTGGATTGGAATACCTGATTGCTAAGAAAAAAAAATGGCGCACTCTCATATTTAAACCAGCGCCAGCTAGAGGAAATTCTTGGAACTAGTATCACCACTGTGATATTCTTTAAACTGTCTTTTAAGAACGGCCAGGATCTGTGATTAACAATAACAGAACTAATCCAGAATTTGAGTTTATGAACTTGGGAAAGGCAAATGATCTAAAATACAGGGATCGACACATTTTAAATTATGATTCAATTACTTCTTAATTTTCGTTTTCAAACATTTTATACAAAAATATGGGCTATACACTTCAGCGAAAAACAAGAAATTAGAGAAAAATTTTCATATATGTACCTACAGGTAAATGCTAATAAAACATAGAAATATAGCTAAAATGCGCATATAGGTACCAAATTATTTCTGAAACTACGTATACAGTAAAAATTTTGTTTTAAAATCATTTACCATTCAAAAGGTAAAATAAAATATAACAACAAATTAATTAATTTTTTGCCGATGACTTCTTTACTAAGTACCTATTTATCATGTACATTTTGTACGCACGAGTACAGTTATCTTACGTCTTATTGGTTAAGGTTGGCATATCATACATTAGTGATGTCTTTTGTGTCTCTTACTAGCACTATTTAGATTTTTTTGAACATTCATATTTCATTTATTATTACATTTTTATGCACCAACTATATTGTATAATTAATTATTCTTTTTTATTTTTTTATAACAAAATTGAAGACCTACTACTTCAGGTTTTTACGTAGATAACGCCTTTAACTTGACGGCGTGGAATTCGTACGCCTATATATCATATAATTAGTTTGAGATAGATTAGAATCTAAAAAGTTTTATCAAAAACTGTGCAAATTAGACACTGAGTCTGCTTTGTTATCTTAATTTTTTAATTTTCCATACCATTTGTAATCGTTTTTGTAAATTCGTTCACAAGTCCCATATAGGAAATGTAAAAAAACTATGCAAAAAACTAAACTATTTGTGATAAAATAGTATAGACATTTCGTGAATGTGCTCACAACCAGTACATCTAGTACTAGAAACTCTTTTGTCAACAAAGACAAACAACATATCCATATCGAACTTAACTTTGTCTAGTTATAAAGAATGACCTATATTAGTTAACACATCACACAAAATTCCAAAATCGCAAATGTCGTCAAATTATTTCAATATTGGTATAAACTAAAAACCAGGAATTTTAGGCGAACCGGGTCCTATGTGCATTTACCAAAGTGTAAGTACCATTAATAATGTAGAATTGCGGTCACAAACTAACACCAACCCCAGATTGCTTGAATTGATTCCCGGTCGTTTAGTAATTTAGCAGATAACTAACGATCTGGCGACTTGTTTGACATAATTCATCCTACAACCCTCTTTCTTTTAGGCTTTGCCATAGTCGGGTAAAATTTGCAAATGTCTATTGTAGTGTCTATAGAACTACACAGCATTCCGCCGCGTGCCGCCGCGCACCGTGGCACCCGCTATCCACTAGAACCAGCTTATGACGTCGTGTGCATCGATGTACCAATATAACTAGATGGGCTGTCCGCGTTCTAAAGTGTCCGAGCAAAAAGTCATCCAAAACGCAATAAGTCCACCAACGGGTTTTTAGTCAGTATAATGGCTTAGCGCCGAATAAACGTGCGCGATGCCGATTTGTGTTGTAAAAAATTGTAAAACTACTCGTCAAAGACGCAAAAAGAGCTGAATATCGTATTTGCGGTAAGTAAACATTTTAATTTAACATTAGTTTAAGCCTTCAGGCGGTTATTTGTTTATTTTTTAATGTAATTTGAACATTATCACCATTTAATTCTCGTCACTTTCCCGTAAACAGTGTGACACGTCCGGCCTGTAATAACTATTTGCATGAACTGCTGATGCACACATCGGATCCGCCGCGGGCGGCATCAGTCCACGCACGTTACGGACGCTTTTTCGCTTTTGTTTACCGACTACAAAATCTTTTTATTTAAATTAATAAATCAATGGTCGTGTGTATGAAACAAGGCGAGCCATCATCGTACGGTCGCTCACTGAAGAATTTCTTATATTTACAATGAGATAGTAAAGAATAGCATAAAATACGAAATCATACCCTTCAATATTTTCTTTATTCGTAAAATTAGAACATTTTTAGTAAATTGTACAATCTAGAGTACTCGATAAATTCTGATTGTAAATTTTAAAGTCATTGTACCTGGCTCAACAGATACGCGCGACGAATTAATAACTATACATGTACTCAAAGGTATGCGTTGCATATATTGATCAGTATAAAAAGTTACTCCAAAGTATAGTAATAACTTACTTGGTGGACAGTTTTGTTCGTCCGCGCCATCATCACAATCACGTCGTCCGTCGCACACCGTGGATTGAGGCACGCATCTCGTGTTGTCACAGCTCAACTCATCTGGCATGCATTCTAAAACAATAATTCCTTGGCTTAATTAAAAAACAAGGCATAGTCCTTCATCTCATATACGTGGAATCATCATCATCATCAGCCCATTTTTACCCCACTGCAGGGGCTTAGGCCTCCCCCAGGGTGAGGAGGGGGGCTTGGAGCTTAAGTCCACCACGCTGCTCCACTGCGGGTTGGGAACTGTAACGACCGCCATCTATTGACAGCGTCCGGGACCGACTGCTTAACGTGCCCTCCGAAGCACGGTGTCAGTGGAATACGTGGAATACACTATTGTATTATTTAACTATTAGCATCATAGCATACACTTATCACGTTCAAAGTTAGTTTTTCTTTATATCATTCAATTCCTGTGATAGATTTTATTTTTTTACTCTCCTCTCTTCTTTCTATCATTTTTTAGTCCTTCCCCTCTTTTGTATAAGATTCGCGTTACCCAACGTCAAATAGGTACCTACAAATATTGTTAATAAAAGCGAGAAGTTGAAGCTTGTGAATTCTATTATATTCTTGGGAATCACACTAAACGCAAAATTGCGATGTGATCCTCATATTACTAACTTGGATAGAAAACTCGGTTCCGCGGCGCACGCTGTAAAAAGGATTCGCTTCCTTTCAGATATAGAAATCGCGAGATTGGTATATTTCTGTGGGTTCCATAGTTTGATGAATTATGGCATTCTGCTGTGGGGACACACTGCTAATATATGAATACAATCTTCGTGCTGCAGAAACAGACTATTCTAGCAATTTATAAACTAAGGACTTAAGTATCACTTGGAGCCAAGTTTAAGGAAATTAACGTACTGACATTGCCGTCTCAATATATATTTGAAAATATATTGTATGTAAAAAAATAAACAGCTTTATTTAAAAGAAATTAGTGATTTGCATAATATTAATACAAGAAATAAAGAAAAAGTTGTTGACCATTTTCGCCGCCCCAGTAAAATCACAAAACAAGGCTTAACAATTTAAAACTATTATAAAACGAAAGCTTTATGCAAAAACATATTATAAAGCATCGGACTACTTATTTTATTATCATCTAAGTAGTCCGATGGGTGTGGGACCGCTCGCCTATCAGTTTGTATCAATAATATTAATATTATTTAAGAACTTATTGTTATTATTGTTTTTTTTTTTAAGAGCGTCCCTTATTTTCTTGCGTATTCTTCTGAGAGAAACCAGCACTTCTTTGAACGCGCCTTGGTGAAAACGTTTTCTCACAAGATTATACTTTTTAATAACACTTTTGTGGTGTATTTCAGATTATGTCACATAACTATGAAATATATAGGATATATATAGGTTTTTTGATTTGATTTGATTTATTTATTATTTCAAAACTGAAGTGGGAAACCGGCTACAAGTTGCTACAATTTTTTACTTTTAGCATTTATATTTAAAAATTTTAAAGTATTTAGCAATTTTGTAGACATTAGGGCTACAGGGCGTAATTCTTTTCCAACAATAGCTTAAATATCGATGGTCCATCTACAATGATTTGCTTTTATCAAAGCCAATTATATTCTAATTAACAAATGTAACTCCCTAAAAACATTCTTTTACCATTTTAACTTAGACACAGGCGGCGCTGTACTTATTTTATTCATAGTTGGGTTTAGCTATTGCTTAAACAAAGTTTTTGTACCGGCTTTAATATTGTGGTTATCTCGTTATTTCTACATTATAAATGGTCATAAATTTTACTTTTTACTGTTTACCTCCATTCACTGGTGGTCGTATGCCAGGACAGTCTTGTTCATCTTCGCCCTGTGAACAATCTTGGATACCATCGCATCTTTTATCAGCACATATCTCGAGGTTGTTATTACAAAAAATACTTTCGTCGCAATTTAAACCCCTTGACCTAGGACTCGAATCGGAATCATCAGGTTGACTTCTATCTGGTGCTATTGTCCTGTGGAAGCCTTCGTAATACGCATTAGTGGATGTTTCCGTCGGCTCGTCCGTTTGCGATGTCCACAATTCGTCTTCAGAGAAAAAATAAAAAAAAATGAAAAAATATGCAACAAAAAATAAAATTGGGTAATGTGTTATATTGTTCTCTCAGTGGCCCGTTGTTGGATGATATCCTTACTAAAATATCCTAATAAATTAAATCTATTTCCAAGTTCATAAATTTACAATTAAAAATAAAATTTGAAAATACCATGTTAATTCAATAAAGTTCTTTCATGAAATGTTCATATTTATAGTAAAACGATAAAATTTCTTAGTAGTCATATAAGTTCTGAAACACTGGAAAGATTAAAAAAAATTAAAAAATATATAAATAAATATACCCCATTTTTCGCAGTTACTGCCATTAATGAACGTGCACTTTTGTTATCATCTTCAAGATTAGTTCTGCTTATTTTATATTCGTTAAACCATATAAAAGTTATTGTTCAAGAAGGAGCTTATTTGTCTAAAACAGATTTTAACCGTTTAAAGTTTAACATTTCAATGTTCAATCATAATTAAAATCTTAACAGTTCATAGCACGCAAACGTTGCTTAATGAAAAGGCAAATGGCAGAATATCCACCAAAAAAAATATTTTTTTTTTAATTTGTTGTAAATTTATGGCATTTCACGTTCGATATTTAAATATATTAAGAATTTAAAAACATATGATATTAGACGTGCTTCATTTCTAAATTTCGAGTATTTCAAAAATTATATAGTGACCTATATCCAACAGAATGACACTCTTTCGTTTTGCTAGTTTTAGGTTCTAGATGCCCGTTACTATAATATTCGTCGCTATTTTTCGTTAGTTTTTAAGACACAATAATATGAGTTATCGGTATTAGAAAAGCTAAAACACATATCGAAGTACCGGAACTTCTGAACCTCTCTGACTTTAATAGTATTTATATGGTAAATACGTTTTTTTTTTAATAAACAGTAAAGAGAGTACCTCAAAACATTTTCATAAAATTACAACATTTCCATTAATTTCATAGTTTCATTGAATAATTTTTTTTAAGTTCTATTAGGGGGGCCTTTTTCTTCAGAATTTTTCGGTCACCAAGAAAAAACATTAGCACGTATTAATAAGAAAATCTTTTGAGAATCAGAAAAATTGTTCAAATCTAACAACTTCGTTATTCAAAGTAGTGAAGTCGACAAAAAAATTTTAATTAAAAATTATTCGAATAAAAAAAACAGTTAATAAAAACAAAATTAAACAAAAAAAAAGGAATACCGTCGCCAGGACAATCTCGTTCGTCAGAACCATCTCTGCAGTCGTATATTCTGTTGCAGCGTGCATCACTGGATATGCATTTACCATCGCTGCATTGAAGTTGATCAATTGCGCAACCCACATCAGGCCTCTCATTTCGTACTGTTACAAAAATTTATTTATTTTTATATTCACCCGTTGTTATTTTCCAATAAAAAATAATCAATTTGAAATTCTAACAAACAAAAACAAATAATACAGAACATAAATAAAAAGTAAAACAAAAAGCAATACCAGGACAGTTAAGTTCATCAGAGCCGTCACTGCAATCGTTTGTTCCGTCGCAACGTACATTTCCAGGTACACATTGCCCGTTATCGCATGAAACTTCATCCAAAGCACATTCTGGTAGCAAATCCGGGCCATTTTCTGTTAAATTGTCGCAATTATTTATTATTTTCAACACCAAATCAAAAAAGTAACGCTTTTGTCTTCTTCACTTTGTTTAGAATCTTAGTAGTTTTATCACTGTTTTTATGAACATAATCTGCATGTTGTACTGTTCATTCCCACGACAGATAAATAAACAATTTTTCTTCCTATTCTGTTCACGGTAAAATTGAACCTAATTCTTTATATACATGTTAATAAAATGTTTAGGGAAACGTCATGGAGTCATTAATTTTTTTTTTTAAATATTCTAGGGATCTATACTCATGATTGCGCAAGTAAGATTCAGGCTTTAATATATTTTTGCCACCTTCAGGTTTTAGGAGACAAAACAAAAAAAACGAAACCTTGTACGTTCGTGGTGACCGTACGCTCATCTGCCCGTCTATCCTGTATGTCACACCTCGTAGTTCCTACATGTATAGATATCGAAGATTGAAATTTTATATGTGAATTGAAGAGACAATTGTGATTTTACTAGCCGTCAAAAAAATACATTTTTTTGCGTAACGCAGTGGAAATGAATTTTTTTCGGTATAAGCCCTCCTAAACTACAATGTGTGATATAATTGGAAAGCTCTTTTGTAAGAAAATAGATCTTTTATTATTGTGTATTATAATTAGTCTGTATCATTACCATTTTATATTATAGCCACACGTTTAAGAAATATTTGACTCCAAATAAGTTTTTCCCGTTTCGACCCATGGCATTTCTAAAAGGAACCATTTGAACAACTGCAAAAACCGTTTTAGTAGATATGAATATTTAATAAAAATTTTTTACAGTAACTTCAGTTTCAGGATAACCGCTGTCTATATGACCGCTATGCGATTGTAGGCATAAAGCCGTTCTGACTTTCTGACTGATCTAACTACGGAACCCTACGATGTAAATTTTTAAAACCTCAATTATTCGTAATTTTATGTACAATAATCGCACGTATAACTTACATACATATAGGGAGGTAGACATAGAATATATTGTTAGTAAATTTTTTTCAATAGACTAGTTAATCATCCCTGAAACACAAACTTTTAAAATATTTTAGGTTACCCATATACAATTTGTCACAAATCGTCGAGCTGCGATTTCCTTACCGGGTTAGTAAAAAGAAAAGTAATAGAGAGCGGAGTTTAATAAAATAGAAAAGATATGCAAAACATCTTAACATATGTCGTTTTGAGACTAATTTACCGGCCAATCGCGAGAAATCTTCTTACTGTAAAAAGAAACATCGTCGTACGATTCGTTATTGGAGACCTTAATTAGTCAGCGATTTTAAGTAGACTTCTTGCAACTCTTTAAAACACAGAGAATCGAGTAGGTTAGAAGTGCCATATGACGATATTTGTTCAGAGACACGCGTTCCGAAAATAATTACACAACAAATATATAAGTAAAAAAATATGTATTATACATACTTAAATAGTTTTCTCTCCGATTTATGCCATTTTAGAAAGTGGTTAAGGCGTCGTTCACTTATGTAAGTGTATGATTTGAAGTAGCATTTTGGAGTTTCAGCTATGATATATGTCTTAAGTATGCAAAATATTGCATACTTGAAGGGGACGTGTCACCTCTAACCTACTCTAATACTCTATGCTCTAAATAATGGTAATCGTGAAAATCATGTGGGCGAAGTCGTAACTTAAGCTAGAAAAAATATACCTGAGTCTATCGATCTAGCGCTAAAATCACTATCGTTCACTCCCACAGTGCCCAATGCGCGGTTGCTCCGTATGTGGTCCCGAAGTATAGAAGTGATCCTGTCTTTGTCGTAGTAACCGGTTGTGACGATATCCAAAGTCACTTTGCATGAAAAGTTGTCAGAGATGCGAGACCTGAAACGATATGTCTGGTATGAATATGTTTATTTGTTCCGTGTGTGGGCGTGGAATATAATCTGGGACATCCCACACAGCGTCATCTAGTCCCAAACTAAGCAAAGCTTGTATTATATTATTGTATTGTATTATTTTTTTTTTATGACAATAAACTTTCTTTCATTCTTTCAATTATGGGTACCAGACAACTGATATACATAATTAATTTTAATATTATTTAGGTATTTTACACCCAGAAACGAAACAAATAGACTTGTTCGTGCACACAAATAGTTAGCACTCCGCAGTTAGGGTCTCTAACCACTCGGGCAATATATATGTATGTATATGTATTAATTAATATATTAATATTGATATTGAAGTATATATATCAGCTGTCTGGTACCCATAATACAAGCTTTGCTTAGTTTGGGACTAAATAGCGCTGTGCGGGATTCAAAACCAAAGAAGTATATCATGTGGACGAAGTAGCGGCTATAAGCTTGTATTGTTTAAATATTCTTTAACTGTACCCTATAATTAACTTATGCTTAAATTACATTATGCTGTAAAACGTAAAGAAATGTTTTATAAGTAGAACATTGCTAAAAAGTTCTTATTAAAATCTTAGCATAATATTAGCAATATTAGCATAATATTAACAAAATATCAGACTCCATGATTAGACAAACCATACGTCATTGTCATTCTTTCAAACAAACATTTTGGAAAATTACACACGAAATGTCAATAATTTCAGAATCTTTATTTTCTTTTAAAGTACGAATTTTACATTTATTTACATTACAGTGTTTACTTTTATTAAATATCTAATATGATATCTGATGACACAATAGACATTTTGCTCTCTTTAAAGTTCAAAGTAATAAGTTTTCAAGCTTAATCTATTTTTTTTAGGTATGATATAATTAAATCAATTTAAACAATAATAATAAGGGATGGGCTCTCCTTTACACATTCTCTTGTTACGGATCACAATTTACACACTTAAATTATACTTAATAATTATAACAAAAGAAAATTTATTTGAATGACAATTGCAAAACTCTTTTCGAGTTTTGAGTTATCTGGGTTTTGCAAAGATCAGTTTCTTAATTCATATTAATGTCAAATATTGAGGTCTACGGTGCCTTAGACATATGAAAAATTCAAGCTTGTAAGTCAACGCAATAAAAAATGCGGTCTTTTCTCATGCAAACTTATAGAAATACCCGTTAACCTTGAACTATTAAATTTACAAGAAGCAAGGTCTTAGATAGAAATGAAGTAAAATTTTAGCTAAATCACAAAACTATATATTTTTTTGTAAATTTCCATTTACCAAAAACGTCGAAATAAACACGTTTCTTATATTTTTAATACCTTTTAATTTTAAACGCTAACACAAATACAGTATAGGTAGTGATGGTACAGAATGCTCAGCACGCGAGTCTAAATAAATCCCTTTGGCCGGTTATTTTGGCTTTGTTGTTAGTATTTACTTACTGTATACGGACTAGGCTTGCTCTCTGGGTACCCGGTAGGGTGTCGTACAAGGAGTTGACACTTTCAGCTAGCGTATGAGATAGAGCTCTAAACTGCTCGGAATCCCTGTTCGAGTATTCATCTTGGTATGGTTCGATGGCCACGAATGATACTCGAATTGTCACTGAAATAAAAAATAAGAAATTACTGAAAGAAAATTTGGCTCTAAGCCTGTTTTTAAATTTCAATTACTATTTTCAGGGTTCCGTGATCCAACATGGAATCTTTACAGTTTCTCCATGTACATCAGCAGTTAGTAAATATGTTAGAATAATAGTTTTTACCTAGAGCGGGGACGGTTAAAATAGTTTCTTTGAAATGTCTATTTTTACGTGAGTTTATATCCCTTTTCTCCTCCCTGGCTCCATAATAACTATTGAATTACATTTCCGATAAATCTGAAAGGTTGAAAGGATCCAAAATAATAGTACACATTACGAACTGAAAAAAAAAAATAAAAAAATAGTTCAAAACTGAACAAATTTAGGACTAATAGTACGATATTTTTAATTTCCCGCTATCCAAGGAAAGTTATTGATTTGGGTCAATTTCGAAAATCGAGTTTTCATCGGATCTCTATGTTTTGAGGTCTTGGGAAGCCATTCTGACCATTTTCGGCTGGACGTCCTTATGTGTATGTGTGTGTGTGAAACTTTTTTGTCGTACGATATCTTGAGAACGGATTGACCGATTAAGACCCGCGATACGGCGTTTAAAAGCGTTCATGGAAACTTAGATCTCATTAGATTTTGAAGTCAATCGGTTGAGCTATTTCAAAAATAATCAAAAATAAAAAACAAAAACTTTTTTTAACATTTTTTTTATAATATTGAAATTTTCCAACCGACCTAATTAAAATTTTTAAAAAAATTTTTGTACATAAAAAACCACGTCAGGTGCCGCTTAAAATATTAAAATTGAACGACGCGTTCAAATGATTTCGCAGTTCACAAATTTCCGAAAATGCGTTTTTTTTTTAAATTAAATATGAGATTTTAAGATCAATCGATTTTTGGTTTTACAAATTTCCAATATAAGTGTTTTTTTTTAACATAACTTTGAGATTTTACGACCAATAGATTTTTGATTTTACACAAAATTTTTGTGCTTACAAAATTGCATACAATGCCGCGAACTGCATTAAAAATGAAGCGTCCAAAAGATGTCACAGTTCAAACTTTTCCAAAATAACATTTTCTTTGATATGTCCCTGGTTTCTGAGCTTGAAGAACTCTAAATGTATAGAAATTCTGTTTTGGGCTTGGAGAGCTCGAATAGCTAAATAGCTTTCTAATTTTCGACCGCTTTGAACTCGAAAATAGCGGGTAGTTTCAGGGATGGCCTGCAGAGTCAACCCATTTTTTTAGTTGAAATGATTACGGAATTCCTGTATTACTTAACGCGTAAAGCAAAACGCACTTGACCGGTTTTTTATAGTTTTCTTCGATATAAACAACAAACAATAAACATATTCCAGTTATCTATTTCAACAAATTGCATTTGGTTTCAAGTTCGAGGACAATAAAATTATTTTACCGCTCGACTTTGACAACAAAAAAAAACTTTATATAATTGGTCTGCTATTAAAACTAACCATAGTTTCAGAAACGTACCTCAAATCAATATATGAATACATTGATAACCACCAAGTTTATATGTCACGGTACAACATCGAATTTATAATATAAAATAATGTTGGGAAAACTTCGGGAAAGCTCCGCTGTTCGTCCGTCTGTCACAGAGCTTTATCGTCTGAACCGTAGTAGGTATACATTTGAAATTTTCACAAATGGCGTATTACTACAGCCGCTTTAAGAGAAAATAACAAAAAGAAAATAAAGTTAATAATTAATAGGACACCATATAAGAAACTTTTTTTACGACGTTTTTGGTGTTTGGTAGTTGTGAGATCATTGTTTACACTTGAAATTGTTATATAATGCGTACATAATTATAAGATAGCTAGTCCTTATTTCTGACAATTTTCGTTTTCTTTTAAAAAAATTCTTTTTAATTCCTTTTAAGACTTAGTGATATCCTCCTCCTCAACGAATAGCTAAGTTTAGTCAGCATTTAACAATTTTGTGGATCTATCATTGAGTAACCCACTGGCCGATGGATAGAGACCCTAACTTTGGAGCCAAGGGTCGCGGTTTCGATTACCGTCCAGGACAAATATTTGTGCGCATGAATATGTTTATTTTGTTCCGTGTGTAGGTGTAAAAAGTATCTATATAAGTATATTATATATAAAAAAAGAATATATTAATATATATATATATTTATAAGTTGTCTAGTACCCCACAATACAAGCATAATACTTGCTTACTTTGGGACTAGATGGACACTTGTTTCCAAGGTTTTTCAAGGCCGCTCTAAACTTATTTTTTTGTCACGGCAGCGTCTCTGAGGTAAATCGCGATTAAAAATATCCCTTTGAGCTTATAATATGTGAGTCAAAAATTATATACATACTTTCTCTGTTCTCAGAATCTCTTTCTACGGGTAAACTGCCAGAACCAGTTTCATCTTCTTCCTCCTTCGGCCTGTAAAAACATTAAACAAACTTGCAGTCAAATCATTCAGTATGCTAATGTAAGAACAAAGCTTGTTTATTTAAGTATGATTAAGATTAATAATCTAATTATTCTCCCTTTCTTATGGAGAATTATCGTAAACCAAAACTTATTATAAAAAGTATCTTATGCCCGTTATTGGATGTCATGTTCCTGTGGGGTCTGATTAGTAACATAGAACGGACTCAGTTTTTAATAGGCTATGCACTATAACTTACTTATATGTAATAGTAAATACATTAAATTACTGAACGAAAGCTAGCGATTGAGATGTGAGCGAAATTAATTGTCTTATAGTGCCTCATAAGACGTAGTAATTTATCTAAGTGCGCATGTTATGTTAATCATGAAATCGGGCGACCGATTTTTTTTTGTATAATCGTGTATGCACAGAGATAAACTTACTCTTACTTTTAGGTGATATTTATGTAACTCAAAAAACCACGTCAAAATCCTCCCAGCTGTTTTAGAGGAACATCTATTGCAACGCCCCCTAGTGGCCAAAACTGCAAATTTTATATAAAAACCTGATCTTAGATGATATCCGTGTAACGCGAAAAACGGTGTCAAGATCCTCCTAGCCGTTCAAGAGACACATATCTATTGTAGCGCCCCCTGGTGGCCCATAACTGCACAACTTATTTAATTATCTACTCGTAGGTGAAACCTATGTAATGTTAAAAACCGTATCAAAATCAGTCCTGTCGTTTCGAAGATACACATCTACTGCAGCGAACCTTGGAGATGAATAACCATAAAACGTATTTATAAACCTGTTTTGAGATGATACCTATTTAAATACAAAATTTCATCCAAATCATTAGAGCCCTTTTCGAGATAGCCAAAATCATATTATGGTATATCTACAAGATTTTATTTTTACATTGAAAATGAGACTGACTACGTTACGAAATGAAAATATAAAAGTGCGTCGTGTGAATTGACGGAAAAGCGAAATACGATATTCTGAAACGCCAAGAAAATGCGTGAAAACTTACAACTTCAATTATTAATTTAAATGATGTACGTTTCCTACAATGTAACCCGAGTATACGCGAATGTAAAAGATTATGTAAATTTTTGAAATGAGTAAAAATGTTTTCAGTAGTCATCATTTTCGTCGATAAATACGTAACAAAGAACGTTCTCATAAATTAAAATCTAACGTTATTCATGCATATTATTCCAAATGCTGTTTTGTCGTATTTCATAATTTTTATGACAAATTATCTTGTATTCGTAACGTATCTTAGGAAAAAAAGCATTCGGTAATTTTCTTTTTCATGAATTTTGTTTCAATACAAAATTATACATGTTTAGCTTGGAAATCATTGTTGCTTTCTTATCAAAACTGAATAAACTGAGCACTGATAGGCCTGAGATAAGCTACTTATATACTAACTACTGAATTTGACGAACTAGCAATTTAGTCTAAAACTGTACTGAAATGAGAGCCATTTATGTGAAGAAGCCCTTATATTGTAGTGCTGGTCCATCACAAAGCGATCACCAGCGTGTTCGAAACAATAAACACATATTTCGATTTTTGGTTTGAAAATTCGAAGCATTTATTTGTTTTGATTTTTTGGAACAGGTCTATGGCAGTCGGCTAAAGGACCTAAGTCGTGGACACAAAGATCATTATGAGCTGGAGTCGGAAGGATAGTTTTCTTACGGATGCGATTTTAAATATAAGTACTAGTATAAGATATATCATTGTGATTCAAAGAGTATACAAAGGAAAAAAATATTGCAGCCTTTATTTTTCCGAGCTATGATCTCAAGTCTATATAGAATCACATCAAGCTCATTATAGATATAATTTATATTATTGAATAAAAGACAAACAATCAAACATACAGGTGTAACTAATATAAGCGTGTTTAAATTGTTCCATATCAACCCATTTTGCCCCAATCCAGGGGCTTAGACCTCCCTTCGCAATGTGAATGCTTGGAGCTTAATACACCACGCTGCTCCAGTGTGGATTTGTGGAGTTTAACGACTGCCATTTAATGATAGCAACCGGGACTGACCGCGACGCATCCATTGTATCCGATGCATCAATTGCATTCGTGCAATGTTTATCATATTGTAAGTCTACCAAGTTGGGCAACAACAATCCATTTCCCATTATGTTATCTTCGTTCAACAACTTTTCTAACCCAACAGACAAGTAATAGGTTCCCTTTTATAGATGTGATTCGATGCACGTAGCATAACAGAGGATTATTTTGTTCGCATGAAATATGAAAGGCGTGTCATTAAAGTCACGGAATTATTTAAGGAAGTAATTGGAAACTAGATATTAAATCGTAATTTACCCGACATCGTAAGCATCGTCTTCGTCATCCGCTAAATTTTCTGGCGCTGGAGTTGTGGTGGTGCTGGTTGACGTAGATCCTCCTGGAAATTAGTAGAAAAAAATCGTAAAAACAATTATTTACTTTTATATGTAAAATATTTTCTGCCACTCTTATTTAACATGTTTTCGTACTTAAATAATATCGAAATTAATTTGTTAATGAATTTTTATTCGTTTTTCGTCAAACACATATACATTTAAATATGAACACGTTTATTTCACTGACAGAGTCATAAATATAACGTGTTCCACTTTAAGCAAACAATACTTTAGGGGTGGTGTCAGTTAGGGAATAAATGGTGTTATTTATAAAAATTTAAAAGTTTTGTAATGAAACCTTTTTAGGTGCACTATTTCTGAACAATAGATGAACCCGAACCATCACACGCTCTGCGGTAAAGCTGGATCGGGTATATTCGGTCGGACGACCAGTCGGTCGGTGCCGTTTACTGTCTAACAAGGGGTGCTTCCACCATCGTTTCAAAAATTACTTTTTGTACACTACCACTTTAATATTTCAAACGAATACAATGTGTGTTTGACACAGTCAGTGTTTAATACTATTTTAGGAGCAGTTTAGTATAACACGCATATTTTATTTGGTATGTATAATTTTCACTTCTATCGTGTGGTCCTAAGTACATACTCTTTTTTTTGTGTAATCGTTTGTTGGTAATATTGATTGTAAACCTGAACACGTTATATAATAATTTATTAAATTCTTCGCGCATTGTCTATTTAATTCCATAGCTCACCAAAGCGCCGAAATCATAGAATAAATAAATTTGACAGCAGCGTTTGGTTATGCCGAAATAGAGACGACACCAGCAAGTCGGGACAGTGAGAGAGATCACAGCACTTTCACTTTGAACCTAAATCGCAGTTATCGTTATGTACCAGTATTGGAAATAAAAAATTAAATAAACAAGAACTAATGTCCACGATAAATTTTACCAGAATAAACATTATCGATAGTATCGTGTTATAGTTTTAAGTCAATTCAGTTTCTAGTCAATATAGTATCTAGTCAATTTAGTATTTAGTCAATCTAGTACCGTCAATAGTTTTAAGCAATTAGGGGTGGGAGAAGAAGAGCGTTATAATACTCTTAAATTTTCTTGATGGTCTGTCTGCTTTCCTGTTCTAAAAGATGGCTTCAAGTGATGGTCCTGTTTTGGAAATACTACACGCATGACGTGACGCTAGTCAGTCGCTGTTCTGTCTTAATAGATTTAATCCATAATTACGAAGAATGTTCAACGGATACGGATTACAAGCACAAGTCATTTTAGTCTATAGGTAAGGCACATGGTGAGGATATTTCTTAAAACAATAATAAAATATACTGACCAGTAAAAAAGACATCGCCCCAGCCATCAAAAAGGCCTCGTATTCGTCTTATGTGTGGGGTCATAAACGATTCATTTTCGTCTTTCACTTCTAAGAACTCGTTTGATACGTCTTCTTCACCTTCCCAGTAAAGATCTTCTACTGCTATCGCCTGTAATATAAATTAGAACATTTAAGGGATACATTCGTCGTTATGTAAATTTCTATTAAACCGACCAAGTGCGTGTCGTCCAGGTATGACCTTAAGTTCCGTAGCATTTTTCAACTACGAGACCTTTGAATGAAACTTATAAAAACGAAGTCAGTGCGAAATTTTGTCCCTACCAGCACATGATCGGGTGTCATACATTAATTACGTGGCATACTTTTATAGTTTTTTAATTCCTGTACTCCTCTTCGTGCCAAGTATGTGACTGCTTGGGGCGTATGACATGTTGTGGTGTAAATGTGGGTAACCATTGATGTTAACACCAATAACCGAAATTAATTGTAGAATGACATGCCAAACAAACAATAATGTGAAGTTTACTTTTACCGTACTCCTGTTTAATAGTTTTATTCCCCGACTTAATCATTTCGCACTATGTTGCAAGTACGCATCACGCTAGTGCCTCAGATTAATCAATAATTATATTGGAATCTCACGAGACCTCTCATTCTGTTTCTCAATCAAACGTGTAAGTGCGTTTAAATTTTTGAATGACGCTCACTTCACTTTACTTCGGAATTTTAAAAATAAAAGTTAGGTGAATAAAAAAAAACATTGTGTTTGAAATAAAAACAATAATTATCATTATTACGTATCGTTTCACAATCAAGCAATTGAATTTATATTTATTTACCGGTAGATAATTTTAGTCTATATTGAATCGATTCATAACCTATTAGTCAAAACTCTTGGAAGACACTTATATCACTTGATAATTCTACGAGTACAGAATTCTAAAAATAAATGTCAGATAAATTGAATAAAATTAAAAAAGAACATTGTGATTACGTGTTGAAGGTCTTTTAAATATAAACAATAATGATAACATGTATTTGTAGCATTTGTAGCAAAACTCTCGATTTTTTCTTATTACAAATAAAATATTTCATCACAATAGGAATTTCAAAGGCTAGTAGTCCTACGGACTGAATAATTGATCATCATCAGCACATGTCTTTCTTCTGTAGTATGTAAGCCTTTCCCAAGGCTCGGCACCACACGCGGTTCTCCGCCTTTTGCATCCAACTACTCCCGGTATGGTACTTCAGCTCATCGGTCCACTTGGACGGGGGGCGTCCAACGCTTCCTCCGTGGCCTCCATTCGTGTACTCGTCTACCCCATGGGTTATCGATTCTACGACAAATGTGACCTGTCCATTACCAGTTTAGCTTGCTGATCGCTTCGGCTATATCGACAACTTTGGTTTTTCGACGAATTTCAGTGTTACATACACTTTAATTGCATACATTTTATTTATGACAATGCATACACTGACATGTCGCAATAACAAATTTCGTTTTATTGATACTAATAACTTTATTAGTAAAATGTTTAATTTGACAAATAAATGTAGCTTTTCTCTAAGTATTATAAACGGCAGTTAGCCAACTCTCTGGCTAACAAAACGATTGCTTCTATTGAGCATAAAAATGTAATTGACATTCATACTTTGGAATCTGTTCCAACCATGGAACTAATAATTACATTGTCAACAGGAAGTAACTCTGGCAACTTAATTTTAAGAAAATATTTCAATAAAAAATGCCCTCTTGTTGTAGTAAAAGTAAATGTAATTAAAAAACTGGAAGCTTATCTTGGTGTGCCAAAATAATCAGGACATAGGGAGCAAAGAATTGTACCTGTAGTAATTTTTGGATTATAATAATATCAATATTTTATGTCTTACTGAAAACTGGCTCCAAAGCTCCTGGCCAAATAGTCATAACGAAGACAGACGCAACTTAAAGGCACATCTGACCTTACTAATTTTCGTCCTATTTCAATACTACCAACGTTAAACAAAATTTTCGAAAGAATATTATTGAGTCAGTTACTTTCACACTATAAAATTAATAATTTAATACATCGCAAACAGTTTGTGTGTCGTGTGTGTGTGTCGTGATAGCCCAGAGCGCAACGAACCTGTCTCAAATTTATAAGACCCCATAGGGCCATGGTTCGAATCCGGGCGTGTACCAATGAGTTTTTCTGACTTAAGTACACAATATCACTGACACCGTGCTTCGGAGGGCACGTTAAGCAGTCGGTCCCGGACGCTGTCAATAGTTGGCGGTCGTTACAGTTCCCAACCCGCAGTGGAGCAGCGTGGTGGACTTAAGCTCCAAGCCCCCCTCCTCACCCTGGGGGAGGCCTAAGCCCCTGCAGTGGGGTATAAATGGGCTGATGATGATGATGATGAAACAGTTTAATTTCACCCGGGGCCGTTCAACTACCGATGCTGGTGTTGGACTGATTTAGCGCATATTTGAGGCCTGGGAGGGATCTAGGTATCTTCAGTGATCTTTTTGAGACTTTTAATTGTGTCCAACATGATACATTAATCGGGAAATTGTGTCATTATGATGTTAAAGACCGTGCGCTCGACCTTCTGAGATCGTACTTATGTAACAGAGTTCAGAGGGTAGATATGAGCGGAGAGAAGTCACCTGGGTCCGCGGTATTGATGGGCATCCCACAGGGTTCAATTCTTGGTCCATTTCTATTTTTAGTTTATGTCAACGATTTGCCTTACTTCATAAAAAACAATCAAGAGATAGTAATGTTTGCTGATGATATTTTTTTAATTCAAAGTTACCAGAAGAAAATTTATCTACGACGATGTAAACAATGCTATCCCGAAAATAGTCGAATGGTTCATGGCCAATAATTTATTACAAATTGAAAAAAAACTAAATGTATAAGTTTCTTGGTACCGAACGTCAAACAAGCACCTACCAATATTGTTATTAAAAGCGAGAAATTGAACCTTGTGAATTATACTGTATTCTTGGGAATCACATTGGACGCGAAATTGCAATGGAATCCTCATATCACTACCTTAGCGAAAAGGCTCGGTTCTGCAGCTTCCGCTGTAAAAAGGATTAGCTTCTTTTCGGACATAGAATACGCGAGAGTTGTGTATTTCAGTGGGTTCCATAGTTTAATGACTTGTAGTATTCCGCTGTGGGCACACGCTGCCAATGTGAATACAATCTTTGTGTTGCAGAAGCGAGCTGTTCGAGCAATTTATAAACTAGGACCTACAGTATCACTTAGAGACAAATTTAAGGAAATTAATGAAATCACATCGCCGTCTTAATATATATATTTGAAAACATAATGTACGTAATTTTTTTTTTATTATTTAAAAAAAAATAGTAATTTGCATAATGTTAATAAAATAAACAACTATACACTTGCTAACCATGTCAGCCGCCTCAATAAAATCACAAAGTCTTTTAAAGGGCAATGTATACACTTTTAAAATAAGATCCCAGTTGACATTCAAGATCTACCCCTTAACAAGTTTAAAACTACCATGGAACAAGAAAACGAAAGCTTTATGTAGAAGCTTATTATAAAGTATCGGACTACTTAGACGATAAAAATCCATTAGCGTGAACCGCTCGCCTATCGATTTGTTTCAATAATAATAATTTTAAGCAATTATTAATTTTAAGCAATGTCCAAAAATTGTTTATAGTATTGTTAGAGCGTCCCTCAGTTTCTTGCGTATTATTCTGTGAGGAACCAGCACTTTTTGAATGCGCATTTCTGGTGAAGTTTTCCCACAAAATAATGAATTCCCTCATGTGGCGTATTTCAATATTATGTTACATAAGTACAAAATAAAAATATTTGATTGATTGATTGAGAGAATAAAAGAATTGTGCAACGATACGGATATGAAAAAAATCCAGTCTTTTACATTTTCTGTAAAAGGAGATAAAATTTACCATCCCTATTATTGTTACATTTTCCTCCACCTCTCTCTTGAGAATGATGAAAATATCTTGTTGTGATGTTTAAGCAAAGCATTTAATTTTGTCAAATAAAGAAAAAGGTTTAGCATGAAGAATTTGTAAAGCAGCGCCCCAACATTCACTACAGAATTTTATTAACCAAAATATGTGTCTGAAACTACGAAGAATTACCTACGAATCTGCTTTCGGTTTCTAAAACAAGGCAGAGCATGATTAAGTTGTCAACAAGCATTTGGGATATCTCATGTAATATATTATTATACTTACATACAAGCGAAACCCATTACCCTCATTTTAGGTTCGCCGTAGTCGGGTAAAAGTTACTCCACAGGCAGGTGAGAACAAAACTGCAAAATATTATGCTAAAGCTACCTGTGCAATGTAACATCGAAGGATAAAAATCACATAATCATTTTAAATGTAAAATAGACCTCTATCGTAATAACTAATAAATTGAGTGTCGATGCGCAATTACAAGGAGTGTACGCCCTCTGGGAAACGCCGCGAAGATTTTCTTCGCAATTTTAGTTAGTCCGACATGATCCGAGAACGGGCGGCCGCGGACGAGACCCGGGCACTAAACAGGGGTACGTACCCCACAAAACGCGCCACACATTACGAGCTCGTCCAGAACTTGGCTTAAGCGTTGACAATAGCCCGATTTATTGCCGCTACGAGTAACAGCTGAGGGGTTGTTCGCCTTTTTAATGTCGGCTAATAACCAGATGAAAATTTCCAACCTATTAGAATACGGATTACTATATGTACAAGTATGTTAGGCCGGGTATAGGTGTACAATATGTTCTGCTTAAAATGTAATAAACTTTAAATTTAATCAAATAATTTAATCAATTACGTTAATGTATTCTTCAAATAACGCAACAATTTCAATGTACCTACTGAGACAAATAAAGAAGTAAGACTTTAATGTGGTAGAAGGTTTTGTTTATGATAGATTAGGAAGTAAGTCAATTAGTATTTTATAGCCTTAAAGTTTTATTAAAAATTTCTGTGTTTTATTTTTTGTACCTGGTTGGCTATTATAGGTACGTACGATTAAAAATTGACATTTTTAACTAAAATAAAAATAAAGACAAAACTAGTTTACGTCAATTTTACATTTTTTTCAGTCTGCAGAAATGAGTGAAAATGCCGACAAATTTTACTATACTGTGACGTCTATGTATAGAGAAGCACGTAGATGTGTTATAGAAAGTACTCGAAAAGATTACACCGCTTTTTAAACACATCGACGATAAATATATAATAATATGTAGTGGGTAGGTCACACAGCACATAAAACTGATGGCCGATGTTGTCGAAAAGTTCTGGAGTGGAGATCACGCCATGCCAAGCGCAGCGTAGCACGTCCAGCCACAAGGTGGAAAGATGACCTTGTAAAGGCGGCGGGAGGACACTGGATGCAGGCTGCTGCCAGTAGGTCCTTTTGGAAGTCAATGGAGGAGGCCAGTGTCCAGCACTGGACTTCTTATGGCTGTGATGAGATGACATAATAATAATAAACCTGGGCCATTCCACACAGCGCCATCTAGTCCCAAACTAAGAAATATGTAATATCTTGAGAATGATATTTATATGTATTGGGAAATTAAATTTCGAATACAGCAATAAAGTCGTCATTAACCTCAAAACTTCAACAATTTCAGCAAATTTTGACTTCAAGTTTGACCTAAAAATATTATGTGCGTAATATCAGTTGTTTAGTAACCCGTATCACAAGCATAATACTTGCTTACTTTGGGACGAGATGGCCCTGTGTCACATGTATTATATATATAGTAATATGGATATTCTAAACATATACTTTTCAAGGGAGCATCATATATACAAAAGAGGTTTAGGATTAAACTGATTTTATTTGAAAATATTTCAATAACAGTTTTTTTACTAAAAGGCATGCTAGACCTACTTCAAACCGCTGCCATATTAGCCGAAGCGGGCTTTTCTCAGCGGTTACAGATAGTTGCAATAGCGCATGGTGTGACGGTCGCGCGACTTTGTTGAACGTTTAAAAATTATAATTTCAAGTGTTAATATCAGATTATTACAACAGGACAGTGTCGTGATAGCCCAGAGCGCAACGAACCTGTCTCAAATTTATAAGACCCCATAGGGCCATGGTTCGAATCCGGGCGTGTACCAATGAGTTTTTCTGACTTAAGTACACAATATCACTGACACCGTGCTTCGGAGGGCACGTTAAACAGTCGGTCCCGGACGCTATCAATAGATGGCGGTCGTTACAGTTCCCAACCCGCAGTGGAGCAGCGTGGTGGACTTAAGGTCCAAGCCCCCCTCCTCACCCTGCGGGAGGCCTAAGCCCCTGCAGTGGGGTAAAAATGGGCTGATGATGATGATGATGATGACAACAGGACGCTTTAACATTGAACCACAAATTTGACTGTGTTCTTGTCTTTGATTTATACTAGGCCGCGAAAAGAACACGATGTTCCAGTATATTGTTGATCTGTCTAGAACATTCAGAAAATATTCCACTTTTAAAATTTTTATTTTAACTTTAAATCATTAAATTCTTCAAATAGTGGTCCAGTTAAATTGTCACAAACACATCCACAACCCCCAACAGCGATACAAAGAATTTTATATTTTAATATGGATGTATTTGTGTACTACAGGTACATATTCGAGAAAAGTAAAACATTTACAATGGTGTATAGTAGCCAAATCTATAGTAATAAATATATAATACAAATTGTTGAATTCTTCATATACACATTTATTTTATTTGTTCCTTTTTTTAAGTATACGTTCTACATAAAAAAAATGTATTAATTCCTTGAAGAAATAACGATTCTATCAAAAAATTCGAACGATTTATAAGTAAGCTAATTACGAAAAAATAAGCCTTTTACAAACTCACTTTTCTTTGCCGGTATCAAAAAGTCTCTAACAGCTATTAATTTGTAAGTGACGGGTTCACCTAAGCTTACTAAGTGTCGAGCAACTTCGTTCTTTAGAAGATTTTCCGAGGAACCTATAATGAATATGCATTTAGAATTTTTACCCACGACGGAGTGGAGGCAATACATGCCTATGGGGTAATAGGTTGTGTGTTTGTGTGTATTTCTGTTAATATTTTCCTCAAAAACTACTGGACCGTTTACGCTGCAGTTTTTCGTATTACATAGGTATTGCTTTCAATTCAAATAATTTAAAAAAATATTTAATATAAAATGTTTACACATACTTATTGACAGTCAAAATGAATTGATTGGGTACGGGTTCGGAAAACTAGAAGGAGAAAAACCAGCAAGAAACTCCACCCTGTTTATTTTATTTAAATATATATTTTGTCAATCCTCTTTTTAAATTTAGAATGCTTACAACTATTACAATGATGTCCATGCGCACTTATGATTAAAATGCTCGGTAATACAATAGTAAGCTTTTTTTTATGAATTTGACTTTAACTCGCTGTATAAATTGATTAGAATTCAAGTATAACATTTCGTTTGGAATTTCATAAATAATAATAGTAACACACACAATCACAACAACGTCTAGGTCCCAACCTAAGCATTAGCTTGTATTTTGGGTACCAAGCGAAGACAACACATACATATAACAACCAAGACCCGGATAAAGAAAACGGATATAATTTCCCATGAAAGAATTATTAGTCTTTGAAAGTCTGAAACTGGGAATTGCTAACATAATGACATGCTTATGTTTTTTTTGTATTTAAGTTGTAGCCATGGCCATCACTTACCTTCGAGAAATCATTTAAGTTTTTATGTACATAAATTATATAAGTGCACCTTTTTAGATATGTTTTACGATGCAATAAATGTGTTTCTCTATGACGGCTGTCGTTATGATATTTTTTTCTGGGATGACTTCAAAGCGGATTATTACATATGTATGTTTCTCAATTATCGCCACTAGGAGCGGAAAAGTAGAAAAATATCATTTCATACCAATCTCTAACTACTCCTACGTTTTCGACTATCAACAATATCATACCATTTCCACCTTTGTTTACATTTCTAGCATGCCACAAAGGAAATATATGTAGAGGCCCGAGGAAGGTCTCTAGACAGAGCAACCGTGAGGTAAATGCGGGGGACAAAACGATCCATGCTGACTTCAATAGCATGGGACCAGCTATCAAATATTATATAGCCACTGCGTTTATTATATATTAATATATATCTAAAAATAGATATTAAATATTGCTCTTTTCACCACATAATTGTACCTCATGGTACATACGTACGTGCTGTTTCAAGTTGCAGTTCGTGAGATATATTCACTTGACCAATTTTATAATGCTAATATTTTGAAAATATATTCCAATTACCCACATGTCTATCGTGTTGATACTCAAATTCCATCTATGTGCCGAAATCTATGTGTGACCATGTGACCAAACTTTAAAAAGATAATTTGACATCTATAGGTTTGTCAAAATAACAGTTTAAAAAAAACGGAATTATTTCGCAACGAGTAACTCTTACTCCTTCCTGTCGACACCTTCGCGCCAGGGGCACCCTAGTGTCCCTCCTAGCCGCTTCGATGAAGTCATTGGAGTTTTCGGGCTAACGACACGCGTCCTTATTCTGTTTCAGGCAGTTCTTTAGTAGGTGCAACTCCCACATACCCTGTAGAGACCTACCATACTGTAGAATTTAATCCGCCTTCCCATCGCAAGGGTAAAACAAAAAAAGTATAAAATTAATTCTTTCAGATTGCAACACTAATGCACGATGCATTTGTAAGAGAATCTGGGCTGGGTTCAATGGAAACGAACAATATCGATAACACTTAGAGCACGGGTCACTAGGCACTGACCCATTTTCAATGATTTAAATTACTTCATACGCATTTGCGCTGATATTAACTACGGGGTCATTTCTTCCAAGACGCATAAGAAATTTTGCTTCAGTTGTAACAAGACATAAACGTTTTTACTCATAAGACACGGTGACACCTGCCTTGTCACTTACGGAAATATTCGAAATGGATTTGCGATTATGGGCCCAGTTTCGCGTAGAACAATGTGTATGGATTGACAAACTTTCCCCACATGCCGATCGCATACACTTTCCAGGTGATTAAAGCCCTACCCACACATTAACACTATAAAACAACTTTTGGTAGTTTTCACTCAAAGATAAGACTTTTGTTTTTATGTCAGTAACAAAACAGGTGTTTCCAATTTCATTTTCAAATCGTAATTATTAAAAATAAGTTAAGAACCCGCGACCGAAAATAAAAATTAGAAGAATGGTCTGTTTTTCAAACCATATATAAACGTTACCTCTTCCAACACTTTTTTTTTCTAGTGATTTCGCTGCAATATTCAAAATTTTACGCCCCGAGCTTTCCGCCTGCCAACTGGTTGCTCCATCATCATTTCGGAAATAGATTAGTCAAAAAAGTAAACACGGTGGTACTGCACCTTTCACTAGCATTTTAATAAAGTCGGGGCTTGACCATGAGTTTAAATTAACTAGTTCTAGCACTGCTCTACACTCAAAATGTATTTTTCATGCTTGTGGCTCAACAGCGCAAAAACGCAAGCGGGCCCGTTTCACTTAGCCCTGCGCAGTTTAGCCTGCGATTGAACTCCGGCTTAAAAATCCAGCAAAGAAAATTTGTATGTATGCAATACTGATTTGAGTTTTAGGAACCCTTCAAATGTCACAGGATAGTTTGTTAATATTCTTGCCGAGCCTATATTTTGTCAATTTTGTTCTCGGGATGCGCTACCGATGGATGATTCGCCTACAGAATATGTGTGTTCCGGCATGTTTGACGTATCTCTGGTGACGTAACAGTTTTTTTTTTTTTAATTTTGAATTGCACGCGTTTTATGCACTACCTACTAAGCTTCCAACCTCAAATTTGTCCATGTGCATAGAAGTGGTAAAAATGTCGTTTTGAAATTATTTATGAATATACGATTTATATGTGTTGACAGTAACGAGATGTCGGAAAATTTTTATATCGTTTTGGTTTGATTAACATAGTCCGACCATTCCACGCCTCGTAGAGCTAAAATTTTGGAAAAAAAACACTGTAGGTACCTACAAAATTATAAGTTTATAGATTTTCCGATTCAGCTAGAAATCAAAAGTTTTCAACCACTATGAATGGCCAACATCGACATAACACTCGTTCACAGGCTATAATGAAAAATGGGAAGGGTTATATTGTAAGTGTTTTTCAGCGACAGTATCTTCAACACGATTAATAAGCTGTAGTGACTCTGATCTGGGTACAGACGCCGTAGAGCCGAAGGAGGATAGTAGATAGTGTATTAAATGGAGACCACGTGTCGCCAAGTGGATTAAACATTAGAGTAGGCATTTAGTAGTGATCAAACTAAGGATTAAACTGTAATTTTTTTATTTATTTAACTTATATAATATAACTTATACAATTATATAGTACTAATTCAATGACGTTCAAATAGCAAAAATAATATTTGTTAATTCTTAAATGTTTTCGTAAGTTCGTCGCCAACTTTAAGGGGACGGCGACAATTAAAACAAAAAATAAAAGATGTTTTACGGATTCCCTAGAATAACAAGCCAAACGTGTAGATTTTGTTAGCATTTCCGGTTGGTAAGAATTCAATGTTTTTAAAAGGAATTACATAAACAACCTAATTACAAATACATATATACAAGCTTTCCGCCCACGGCTTCACCGGCATCGGATAAACAGTTCTACCGCGACCGCTAAAGGGATACGACGCTTTACGACATTGTCAGACTTTCTAGAAAACTCTAAAACTTCGCCATAAAAGAAATCATTAAATCAAATTCCACCAAAATTCGCTTACCCATTTGAGCATGAAAAATTGTTATATAATAATAATAATAATAATAATAACATTTTTTTTTCAGACAAAGCCCGTATTGTGTTAGTAACACTAACTTATTTCCTAGTGTTGGTATGAAATTGAAAACACATAATTTTAAAAGTCAGTGTGAAGTTACAAGCACCTTCCCAGCATTGACGAATCCCATGGATCCACGAACAAATTCGGGATACTGTTGGCGCTACCGCGGAGACGGGCCAGTACTGAGGCGCTCCGTTTTCTTATAATGGCAGAGAAATTATCGGTATGCGTCTCTGCAAACATCCCTGCGAAAAGCCTACACCGCCACGGCAGCCCCATCAACACCCTAAGTGTGTTGTTACATTAAAAACACAAATCGCTGCATGCCCGTCGCCCAAAAGAAACCCACAGACTGCAGCTGCAAATGTGTTTACACGTGCAGTGTTATCCCAAAGGAACCGTGGCTTTCCTGAGATCAAAAATAGCTTATGTCATTTTCCAGCTCATATACTGTATCTATGTAAGAAAACAAGTGGATCCGTTGCTCCGTTTCTGCATGAAAAAAGGACGAACCAACCAACCATCACATTTTTGCATTTATAATCGCCCACGGCTTCGCTCCCATGGGTTACATTTGTGGGTTTAAGGGTTATTTTTACAAATACACTAAAACATTTCGTTTTTAATTTCCAACCAAGGTTAAACATTTAACTTAAAAAATTAAGGCGTTTCATACAGACTTACAGCTCCTTTTTTAACCTTAGGGGTAAAATTACGAATAATCCTTTCTTAGTGGACGCTTATATCATTAAACAAACCTAATGTTAAAATTTTGTGTAATTTGCTTTAGCGGTTTCGGCTCGGCGTTGATAGTGAGTGAGTGAGTCAATGAGTGGTATTTCGATTAACAATATAAAATTATTGAAAATAAGTTCAAATTAAAAGGAAAGGACGATTTTCATTTGGATTTCTATGTAAGTAAGAAGATAAACGATATAAACTTTGGTAATATTTATTACGTTTTTTTATCAATATGGTTTATTTAGAGGAAAGTGATTAACAGAAATTATGAATAAAACGCAAATGAGCAATTTAGTGAAGGAATTCGTTTTTGTTTTCTTTTTTTGTTCATCCTTTATTTGACAAGCATAAATGAACAACATTAAATAAATGTTACTTCTCATTTAATCGACAAAATAGTAATTATTATTATACCTGGGCCATCTCACATAAGACAACCTAGTCCCAAACTAAGCAAAGCCTGTATTATGGCTACTTTATAACTAATAAATATATTTTTTTAAATACATATATATAGATATTTTATACCCAAACAAGAAACAGAGACATATGCTCATAAACACAAAATTGGTCCCGAATAAGAATCGAACTCGCGATTTTTGGTTTTGCAGCTAGAGTATCTAACCACTGGGCCAATTGTCAGTCAGTAATGAGAACTACACTTCAAAGATTGAAATACACATAAATAATTTAAAACTTGAGTCGCAAATACGCGCCACCGATCGGGAGCTAGTTTAGTTCCCTCACTGGATGCCGTTTACATTCGAAAGTCCGGACGAAAAAGAAAATTCGTACTAAATTTAAAATTACTGGTCGCTTGTTTTTCACCAAATAGCAGTTAGTGACAGCAATGCACTTGATATATAAAAAAATATTGATACGTTTGCGGGGAGGAGAACAGAATAATTTAGTAGAAATTATTTAACCATGATTATATTATTGGGCTTAGTCCTATACAGTGGTGTAAAAATCTGCTATATTTAAAAAAATGCTTCAGACTATAAACTATATTATTGTAGCATGTTTATTAATATGCTATGCTTTAGCATAACACGCAAGAACGCTTAGCGCGAGAATCGTTCGTTGCGTTGGGCGGCGGTCACATGCTGTCGACCGACAGCTGCGCTAATGTCATGCTAATGCTAAATTGCTAAATTTGCTAATCAGTCAGCGCGCAATCGCGTTCGTTGTAAGACGTGTTTTGTTGTGCTGATCGCATCGCTCTATCAGTAAGGCGGGACTGCGGGATCGCGTCGTGCTATTCAATAAATAGCACCAAGAGTCAACCAATATAATATGCTAAATCCGTTGAGCTTTAATAACGCGTTTTAAATAATGCTTTACGCTATATTATCCACCACTGGTCCTATATTATCTTATTGTCCCCATGAACTAAATCCATCAATCAATTTTTCAAATGAATTTTGCAATTTTTCACTCACAATAAAAACCATTTTTGTAGTCAAGCGTTTCGCAAGGGGCGCGGCGTGCGATTCCCACATCATTCGCTAATTCCTGTGATTTTTTTTTTGCTCTTCATAAATCTCTTAGACCGATGTAACTTCGGACTTGTTTAAAATGAGTCCGATTTGTATACATAAAATATTGGGCTCCGATGAAATCTGTTGTACAGATATTTGTCCTTGACCGAATTTAAAGTTTACCTATGATTTTTTTATAGTTCTAATTCTGTATATAATCAATCGTTGCCCGCTTCATCACGAAATAGTTACTGCACGTAAATATGTATTATGTTTATTGTTTTACATCCTATATTTAGAACGTTACGTGATACTTACAAAAAAAAATCGTCTGAATTCCATAAGACGTTTCGATGACTTCTTGATTAACATACATCGGTTTTATTTAAAACATAGCTTTATGTGTTTACTGCATAGATGTAGGATGTAGTTTATTGACTCGTTGACTTAAACTACTACTAATACTGCTACTACTCTTTTGTTTTCCTGTCAATTATAGTTTACATGACCAGAAACATCTATCGTGATATTCATTGCTTACACCAAGGCCTTTGACACATTACTGTATCTAAAGTTGATACAGAAACTAACTAAATGAAGGTATACGTGGATCGCCACCGAAATGGTGCAAAAAGTATCTCCAAAATAACTCCTTCAAAGTCAAAATAAGTTCATCACATAGCGATAGGATCACAGCAACAGAAAGAACGACACAAGGTTTGTTGCTTGAACCTCTGTTTTATTTGTCATACCATAGTGACATGAATAATATCGTCCAAAATTGTGTTGTGGACCAATTTGCAAACAATACGTATCTCATCAGTACACGTAGATTGTGGGGAAACAGTGGGCCGTTTATAAAATATATAAAGCATATTTATATTTATAAACAAACTACGAAAAGAACTATAAAACAAAATTTATTAAAAATAAACATCGTCCATATTAAAAACATTATTTTTGAAAAACTTATCAAGTAAAGACTATTTTATCAGTCCACGGATGTATCGATGCATCTGTACTTTGACGCTGACAATTAGTTATTTTTTTTTCTCTCAACTTGACGTTTAGTTCGTTGGTGATACTAACTCCGATAGCTCGAACTGTAGACTCTACTGCTACCGACATCATGAGTTTCAATTGCTTTAAACTGTCGATACACCCGATCGACGGCGTAAAAAAATTATAGTGAGAAATTGTATCATTTGTATCAAATAATTTACTCGCTAACGACGCGTCGCTTATGTGTAAACCGCTTGATGTCCTCGGTAGCCCTCTAGTCAATTCCCTTTTCACATTTAGTCGGAAGTCGCCTGTGTTCGTACTTTCTAGAACTATTCATAGGGTGGTATCGTTAATCGACGACGTTGAGGATGTTCACGTTACGTTACATACACAAATAAAGCTATGCTCTTATATTGTATCAAACGTAATCTTAATCTATGTACAAATGTCTATGGTTTAAATCACCACGAGAAAACGATATTGGGACCCCTTTCGAGTGAATTTAGAAATAAAATCAAATTTTCACTTCCACCCCAGGAATAAATGGGGCAGAAGCGAAGGGTATACGTATACAAATATAATGAACGCTCTCCTCTAATTGTCTTCTCAATTAGTGTACCGTCGATACCCGCAGAGTTTAAAGCTCAGCAATTTGTTGTGTTGCCGAACAAATAATAAATACATGTTTTTACAATATAAATTATCTTACATTTCTCTATTGTGAAAAACTAGTAAATTATATGGAAGATTTATTAAGTAAAATCTAATGATAACAAATAACGCATTTTAACATATGGCTTTTAAGTGCCGCACACAAATTATTTTACATAGGTACATTGTAACTAAATTTTCTTAGTGATCATATATTAATATTTCATGTCGGCATTACTATGATTACGGTAATGTGGATACAGAAAGTGATATTACTAACTCATATATCGATTTCATACGATAAGCTTATCACAAAATGTAATCTGACCCACTCACAAAACAAATTATGGATATCATCAATTACATAGAAAATTACAAAGTTCTATGACCATAATTTTTCCTGCGAGTGTGAAACATTTCATTATTAAAAATAGGAAATATTTGCAGATTCTGTCCAGGTAAAAGAAGACTGAACGTCGCAGTAATTTTTGAATTCGATTCTCGACATATGAATAAATAAATAAACATTTATTTCAGACCAGGGTCCATATTTCATGAGTTACGAATTATCTTAAAGCTAATTTAAACACACAAATTAAATAATATTATCTTATATCACAAAATAAAATGTTAATATACATACTTAAATATTTTTTTCATATATACATATATTAACACTTGTACACCCAGCCACGGAAAAAATAAACACGTTCATGTACATGTATATTTTATATGCTCCTGATTTCGCGTATGGTGATTACGCACCCCTTTCGAAAATAATCCTAGTACTCGTATTGTTTTCATTTCCATAATAAAACAGTTATCACCAAAACGATTTTTTGAAGAATATATTTTGTTTCTTCTTTACTACAACATATCACAATCAATAATATTTTGTAAAGCTATTTTAAAAAATCAAATAACTTTACGCATATAAGTAAGTTAAGTACAGTGGATTTTAACCAACGACTGCTATCCGTAAAAACAATATACACATATATCTCTATAACAAACATTTTGTATATTTCGATATGAATCTGAAAATCTAAACCAACGAAAAACCAACACAATCACGAGATATTTGCCTCTAGAGCTTGCTACAAAGCATAATGTAATGTGTATAAAGTGCTAGTATAATGGAGAGGTAATTCGATTAATTGTCGACTATGCTTTATGGTCTTTTAAACAAAATATCCTAGTCACTTGTATACTGTTTTTTGTAAATAATGTGAGTTTGTTCCAACAACTGTTATTTAATTGTAGGATTAATGGACTTAACTTTATTTAATGTTTGCGATTGCAAATAATGTAGTTTACAAAAAATTTAACGTCTTGAGCACGAGTAATTGGTAAGTCATTAGTTTAATTTATACATTTATTCTTCAATGGAAAATTTTTTTTAGTAAATTTAAATTAAATTAAATTTTCGGTAATTGGAAAAAAGTGCCAAAAAAAAGAAAAATATTAAATTGCATCCGGTTAAATTTTCTTTCTATTTTTTTTAATACAAGATTTATTTGGTTAATTACTTAGTTGATTTTAAAATGTAAAGCACGATGTTATTATTAAAGAAATTAAAGACATTATTATTATTATTATAAATTAAAAGATTGAACGAAGCGGGTTGCTTGTTATTCGATCACTGTTCGGGTTGTAACCGTAACGTATCAGACTTCACCCACAGAATAATACAGAATATAAATATTTTATTTATGAAACCGACGACAAACAAAGTGATAAACGAAAATAAAGTCTTTAAGCGTTAATGACTAAGCTCCTAAACCAAAGTAAATTACTTATTTTGTTAAGTGTTTGTTTGACGCCGACTAAAAATTAGTTGCTTACACTAGTTTAGGAGCTTAGTTAACACGTTCAAGGCGTTACGGGTAGTATACAACCCGTATTAGTTACACCTCGATGCGCTGTCCTATGTCTTTGTCTACCTCCATGTGCGGACTAGAGTTTTCCATGTTCGTACGAAAGAGTACGAAAGAGATCGAGATATTTTTATCTAAGTTATTTTTACTGTAACTAAATCGCTGGAAAAAAACTATACGGGAAATATTGAGACCGTATCGTATCAAGGTGATTTCGCTTCACTTCGGTGCTATACGGGAAAAATATACCCCAATGGACCAACCCATACCGCACTGAATTGTGTATGCAAAAGTTACCACTCGTTCATAGTGATGTACGCGTGTGTTTAGTATACTATTATATTATGTTTATTATTTATTTACTACCTGAAACATTCTACACAGCGCCATCTAGTCCTAAACTAAGCAAAGCTTGTATTGTGGAGACCAGACAACTGATATACATACTTAAATATTCTTTATAATATGCACGTATGTATATATTTTACACCTAATCACGAAACAAATAAACTTATTCCTACACACAAATATTTGTCCAGAGCAGGAATCGAACCCGCGACCTTTGGCTCCGCGGTTAGAACGTCTAACCATTCGGCCAATCGGACAGTAAAAAGTCGCTCAATAAATGTGTAGTCATATGGTATAATCTTGTTAATAAATAATTATTGTATAATAATATTAACAACTATTTCATTTCTAAGTTTGTGACAACCCGCTGATAACCCGCATTGCCCTACATCAAAGGCGATGCGCTACTGTAGAGAAATATATAGTAATACTGTGACGTTAGTTATATATCTTAAGTATTTCATGCACATTACAATTTCCCTTTACACCATATTGTTAGGAGTTATTGCAAAATTAAAACTATCACACAACAAAATTAATTCAAGCGGTCCAACACTGCGCGGGATCTAATTAGAGAGAAGTAACCAATGTTGTGTACAAAGAAATATTTTTGTTTGTTTTTATGTATATGTTCTTTACTTTTTCAAATATTTACAGAACTCCAAGTAGGATGAACATATTTCGCATTTAAATCTAATCCACATGTTCGACGCAACAAGCTGTATCAGCATACATCACTATGACAAAAAAATTTAGGCATATATGCTCTGTCTGCTATCCGTACGAAGCTGGAGTCGCTAACATGGAAATAAATGTGGAACTACATGTTGTTCATATCAAGAATATTTATTTAACTAGTAACGATCGTAGTTTAGTAGTGCATCAAAAATATTAATCATGGCTTAGATTACCTACACTACCTATAAGAGGGACATACATAAGTAATAGTACAGTGTCATATAACGTAATTTTTTTCCGGTTTATGCCCTCAGTGGCGATAGTGGCACGAAATGGAAGATTTTTTTTCCGTTTTGTGCCCCCAGTGGCTAATCCAGTAGCACAGGGCAGAATATATCGCCCGAAATTGTTTTGGTATTTGGGTACCTGCGGCATTTAGTTCTTCTGTGTTTTTGTTACTTACGATCTGTTTTCATGCCCATGCCATGTCTGTGTGTCACTACACAAAAACTTCGTACACACAATTCGTAGTTATGTAACATAATCTTGAAATACGTCACAAGAATGAATTTTATTACTTTGTGGAAGAACGTCACCACAAAGGCGCGTTCAAAAGTGCTGGTTCCTCTCAGAAGAATACGCAAGAAAATGAGAGACGCTCTTTTTTTAAAAAAAATATTAACAATAAGCGCTTAAAGATTAATATTATTGAAACAAACCGATAGGTGAGCGGCTTAGACCCATGGGATTTTTATCACCTGAGTAGTCTGATACTTTATAATAAGCTTTTGCATAAAGCTTTCGTTTTATTCTAGTTTTAAACTTGTTAAGGGGTAGATCCTGAATGTAAACCGGGATTTTATTGTAAAACCGTATACATTGCCCTTTAAAAGATTTTGTGATTTTATTGAGGCGGCTGACATGGTTAGCAAATTTATCTTTGTTTTTATTATTAACATTATGCCAATCACAATTTTTTTTAATAATCCAATTTTTTTTTACTTAATATTGTTATTTGTTCCATAATTACATCAGAGATGGCGAGGCAGAAAAAAAGTATATAGTATCATTGCAAAAGGCTCGAGGCATATGTATCCAAAAATGTGTTAACTACTAAATGGTCCTAGTTGTAGTAATTGATCTAAGGTACGCATGTGCTAAGATAAATTATTACTAGTCAGGTATTGTTGTGAATAACTAGTTTTGAATAAAATATGTAAATGGTTATCCAATTTATATGAATTACGAAATAATGCAAACGTGTAGTCCACACGGGCTAAATTCACTAGTCTTTTTGTAATTATTTATACCTATGTCGATAGCACAAAAGTCATCGACAAATTTAAGTCTATTTTAATAACAAACTCATAAAACAAATACTAGATTACAATGCAAGATGTTTCTATAATCCTTTCCATATTATAATATCTGGGCATTCAATAAAGAGACTACTTCGGTCTCAATGCACGCAAGACTCGTGCAGAATGAAACGTCACAAATAACACGTCCTCTGTTTATATAATATGAAAGCTAATATGTAAATTCCAAATAGAAATGTTGAATTCGATTTATAAAGTATTACTTTTTATTCGTCATTTTGTTTGTATGTTTGAAGAACTTTTTTACTCTCAAAGCATAAGTATAGGTACGTATCGAAAATATTGTTCCGAATTTTCGCGTCGAATAGAATTACCGGTGCGAACACGGAACGCTAGCAGTTTATGGTTGTTGAATCATAACAATATTTAATTCCGGACAGTAACAGAAAATTTAATTCGTATTTTATGAAACATATTCAAATGCGATTTTCATAATTTACGGTAACGAATCAACAAACACTCGACCATTATTTGAGCATTTTAAAATAAGGTATGGGAGAAACATGAAAGTTTTTAATAGAGCTTAAATTTTGCTTTCTGATTATATCATATGGTAAACAAAGTTTTTGATGAAATTGAAAATCTTCACTTTTGTGAATTTTATTTTGATGTAAGATATCATCAAAAATAGGCATATGTGCATATCCTCGACACTAGTTAACTACTTTAATTTTATGCAAGAAAGCTAGGTCACAAACACATAATAACTGAATGAATTTGACTAGGTTGCTGTGGAAAGTCAATGTTCTCGAGTGGAGGCCACGTACCGGGAAGTGAAGCGTTGGATGCTCCCCGGCCAGGTGGACATATGACCTGAAGCACCACACCGATGGTAGTTGGATGCGAAAGGCGGAGGATTGTGTGTGGTGGCGAGCCTTGGGAGAGGCCTATATCCTGAAGTGGAGAGACACGGGCTGATGATGATGATGGAAAGTCCTCGAAATTTCGAATATAAAAAAAAACATGTGTGCAATTCACACTTGGTAGAAGTGAAACCTTCAAAAATTTTGGTTTCAAGATAATGAGACAAATGTCAAATATCGTGAAGAGGATAATTGTAAATTTTAGTAATGATCATAGTGATACAAAGTTAATTATTTTACATTTTAATCGTATTACATAGATTTACCTAGGGCTTACATTTTCGATTAATGATACAAGAGTACGTACACGTATACAAAACACCACGGTTGTTGTGATGCCTTTTTTGAAGCTTTGTACTACGCAAGCGAGCACGAACATGTATTAACACACGTACAACGTTGAGGCCCAAGCAAACTCCCATTATGCCTTGGTAAACACGAGTGGAGGGTACGAAGCAGAGCACAAAAAGAACCACGAAGATTCCTTATTTCATTCATTTCAGACATTTTCTCCCACGTTAAATCTTATGAATTTATGTGTCTGTCTCTTTTTACTGTCGCTTTTTCGTTTCATTGACTTTCAAATCACAATGATGCTAAAGAAGTTTTCACTTCAAAAAACAGTTTATTTTTCAACGTGTAAGATCGTTGACAGATATCGTTTCATGGATATTTGAAGTACATACCATTAGGATGATAATAAAATAGATTTTTCAAAGCGATCCGAACAGTGATTTTTATGGAAATGAAGTTAGATTCATTCACTATTAACTGTTTTTGTTAATGAAATATGTGTGTAAAACATTTTAGGGAGTTTGCATTTTAGAGAGCAAAAACAAAGCCTACAGTCGAATCAAAGCATAACTATTGAAAACGAATCACTTTAAATATTATTCCGAGCATCCTTATTGCTGTAAATCAGAAACCTTTTAAAATTAGAGTAATTAGTGAAGCGGAAACGCGTATCAAGTGAACTAATGTTTTAACGGTCTGCTCCTCGACGCATTTTAGCAAAGTCTAACAACACGAGTTCGAAAAGCGCTCTAGTAGAAAGCTTTCCCGTAGTAAGTTTTGCCACATAACACGAACAAAGGTAGATAATATAATTATATAAGGATTCTAACCTGCTGACAAATTTATTTACTCTATGATTCTAACAATTAAAAAATTGTGTTTTTCATTTGAAATCGTCTAACTCTGGTAGAAGAACAGGCTTCAAAATATAAAGGACATTGGATTATCGGTTGATGTAATTTGTCTGACGATTTGATTCTATTGATAAATGACGAAAGGAGGCTCACTTAAACTACCAATAAACTATGATGGGCTTCTCGTAGATATACAGAAGATTAATTTTGAAATTACCATGTAAGTCAAGATTGGGTTACGGTAATTTGAATTAGCTCTATTTAATCCTAATAAAGATTGTGTACTTACAAATAAATTGAAAATAGAATTTACCACAATGCATTTCACCATGGTCCAATGTCGCGGTCTATAATACCATATTAGGTCCGGGATAAAGTTTTTTCGCGTATGGTTTGTTTGTTCTTTTGTTTATATATAATAGTTTGTAAAATTTCAAGTATTTTTTTAAGGTATCGGTATCGATATTTTTTAAATTGTTCAAAAATACTTTTTCATGAAAAATTGTTATAACAACGCACAAAAACTGGTACTTACTGCCTTTTTTTCGAAATGTGTTCCCGAAAAAATGTGAAAAGATGTTAATGCATGAAAGTTAATATTATTTATTATATTTAAATTATTTACTGTGAAACAAAGAGAAATAAATTTTAAGGCATTCTGCTATAAAACAACTGAATTATTGTCAACACTAATAACTATTAACTATGTTTATTAAACAAGAAATTATGTAAATAAAATAAACTTCAATGTGCTACAAACATGATGTTAGTGTTGCAATAAATAAAATTAGCGAAAATTCTAAAACATATAATAATAATCTTTCAATATCTAACGGTAAAATTCAAAGCCATAACAGGAATTTATTAATGCAAAGTTTAAGCTAATTAATTACTACGGCACCTCTTATAACATGATATTGAAAAAGAAATTTAATATTGTGAAAATAGGTTCTGTTATTATATATATATGTTTCATTGTGATTACCGGATCGTCTAGTAAATTCTCAAACATGATTTATAGATAAATTATTTACGTATTATATTGACGCATTGGTATTTGTGTATTAAAATTTATTTCGGCTATTTATATTCATAATAATCATTAATAACGACTATTTATGTTAATAATGTCTCAGTAAACGGGTGATCGCCGGCGCGGTAGTAACTAGCACAATAAATTAGATCAATGGTGACCATAAATATTTATTATTTCGAAGAAAAATCATTATACGAAATCATTTAATTTTTGCCTATATTTCTTTCTATATGTGTATGTACACAGTGTTCGACTGAACGTAATCTAAATTAACAGAGCGTGTAGAGTTTACCGAACTAAACAATAAGTTACAGATGAGCGGATAGCGCAAACTAACGGTCATCGTTAAAAACATGTTTAAAGTTTCTTTTTTTTATTGCATACCTAATTTTTTTTATAACACCCTTAAAAACCCTAATACAGAATTACAATAAGAAAGTAAGTAATACATTTTTATACAATCAGCTTTACTAGCAAACTCAATAAATTACTGCGAGACTGTCACGTGAATCGCAAAATTGGAGAAATCCTTCTTGTGTAACAGCTGATAAGACCGACTGGTGTTTGAATTGAAATGTTAGTGAATTTTTGATATTAATAATTTTTAAATTGGCGGTTGGCGGTAAACCAGTTGTCCATGTCGTGAATGCGTTTTCTTTTCGGTAACCGTTAGTTTGCTCTATCTGCTTGCTTGTAACATTTTATTTAGTTCGTTTAGCTGTACGATCACTCTCATTAAATTTTTTTTTGATTATTTTAGGCATCATTAAGTTACAAACTGGTAATTTTGGTTGTATGTATGTTAGTATGTTGAAGTGTTGTAATAAAAACGACTTGCAGGTCAACAAACCCGAGCGGCTAAGTCAAACGCAGTAACTTCGAGCGAGCGCAGGCGAGCTTGGTTGTCGGTGATGAAGCTCTTGCCTGGAGACATTCTTCAACAAGCCTCATATTGCTCTGTTTGTGTTTGCTAATAATTGTTTTTTAATTTTTTAATATCAGTACTGTAATAAACCTGCTGCATGTGAAACGAATATTACTATCAAATTACATAGGTCACTATGTAAGTTTTGAGCATAAAATAAATTAATTTGACAGAAGCGTTTGGTTTTAATAGAGTCATAAATGTCAATTCACAGTATCGAAGTGACATTACGCAATTCGTGGGGTAAATAAATATAAATAAATAAATGGGTGTAAAACAGACGCGCGGGTGTAGACAGGCGCGCGCGCACCTTGCGCACTGAAACTCGGACTAAAACTTGTCATCTTACACTAGTTAGCTACAGTATGAGTGCTTAGACGGTGAACGCAGAAGAAGGCTTCTAGTCGATTCGTAATTTTATGGTTTTGAGATACCCGAAATTTAAAAATGGAACGCATCTATATCCTATGTTTTAAATACGAAAATTTAAATATCCAACGTGAAAGGCCTTTCACAAAAAATCGGCTATGTTTGAGTCGGACTCGCATACGAAAGGTTCTGTACCGCCGTACAATATAAAAAAAAAGTTTTTTGTATGAAAGCCCTCTTTAATTTTTAACTTTATTTTATTTTTATTATTTGTTTTTATAGCAATTATAGTAATACATACTCTGTGAAAATTTCAAGGGTCTATACCTTCTACGGTTCAAACGATTTAGTGTACGTGGGTCACTACGTGGTGTAGTGACCCACGTAGCGGTCGCATACAACCACGCCTAAGATAGATGTCGAATCAAACCCGACGATTGGTCCAGTTCCGTATTGAAAAGTGGTAAATCACTCTCTTACAAATTAGTTTGTTATGGTCTAATTGAAACATACCTATGAATTATTTTGAGTAATTATTAATATGGGTAGCCGTTCCCAGGTATTATGATAAACTCCCCAAAAACATTAAAAGTATAACTGATGACAAGCCGACTGAGAAAACTTTTGTTGGATAACTCAATATATTCTGCAACAAGATATTTAACTTCAAATATGACAGAATAAATGTACTTATACTAGTGTACATTGCTATAACTGACATTTTACAAATTGATATATTATAATTTCATAAATTATTTAAATTTATTTTATATTAAAGACTATTGTGAAAGTGTGTTTAAGGGTAATGTTGTATTGTACTATATTGTATTGAGAAATCGCTTTTCAATACTGCAAGTATTATATTTTTTAGTGTTTTAGGTGACTAGACGCGAAATACAAATTAATAAATAAAATTACATAAAAATAAAATTTTTGCCAGTCTTTCAATATGTAATATAAGTAAACAGGTACCGAATGGCGAACCGAAGAAACCAAGTGGGCGCACTTGACAAGTTCTTAAAACAACTATGTCACCATAATTGACGTCATTTGCAAGAATAAATACGATTCATCAAATTCTTATTCTAAGCTCTATTGGCCAAAACCAAAATATTTTTAGTTCATAACGTTGCTGGTTGGGAACAAAAAAGGTCGATGACTTAATCACTGACGTGTTCTTACTAGAATGTCGTCGAACTTAATATAGAATAGATACTATTATGTCCATGAAGAAAATCATTTAAATGACATGAATAGTGAAACATGTCAATGCATCCACAATAATCATAATGTACGACAAACGAAAGATTGCAGAAAAGAGCTATGAAGTGAAATTCTAAATTTATGGACGACATTACGAGTATAATGCGCAGCAAGATAAAACACACTTGATCCTTTTTTCACTATAACAAAAAATATCTTACGATTGTCATAAAAAAAACGCAAGGCTAGTTAAATATACTAAAAACATTTTTTATGTGATATAACTATAAATTAAAAATTTTGCTGTGAAACTTTGATTCTTGGAAAATTTCGTGATTATAAGTCAACGGTAGCACCCTGAAAAACAGACGCAAACATAGAGTAAACAAAGACAGCAGTGTTGGGTTTTCATAGAGTCATAAATGTCACTTCACAATATCGAAAATGGCAAACGCAATTTCGCGGGGGTGAAGACCGCGTTTTGATGTATTTCAAGATTATATTACATAACTACGAAATAAAGATATTTGGTTTCATTCGCCACGCGGTGATTTCGCGGGGGTGCTGACCGGCGCACGGGGACCTCGCGGACTGAAACTCGCCATATTGCACCAGCTTGCTAGAGTATGAGTGGTTAGACGGTAAACGCAGAAGAGGGCATCTAAAGAACACAAAGGAATGATTATCGGAGTTTTTTTCCTTTAATTGCGCGTTGAGACCTTGCTTTTTGCTAAATTGCATGATTCTAAGTCAACCGAAAATATGCTATAACTTTCGATTTATTCGCGAAATTAATTATAACTATATTTGATATAACTAAAAATATAATCAAAATATCTATAATTAACATCTATAACTTCAACATCAGTTTGCCACAGGAATTTGCCACTAGAGTTAGAAAAGGCGTTATTAACAGGGGCAGTCGTCGATTGCAGCAAGTTCGACGTTCACATCTATATCAGCTGCTCCTTTAATCAAAGATGCTTTGAGATGCTTCAAATTCCGTTGGGACTTCAAGTTCCGTTAGCGCAGACCTTTTGCTTTACATACTGCTATATTTTGGTATCCATCGGATTCAAGTCTCAACTAACTAATGAGGTCAATTTCATGGTCGTCTAATCAATTTTGTGTACTTTTTGTTTTATGAGCTGACGCTGAATCTTACTGGAATACTCAGTAAGTACCTCTTTTGTACATGTATACGCTTTTACAATAAGTTATCAGTTGACATTCAAGATTTACCCCTTAACAAGTTTAAAGCTACAATAAAACGAAAGCTTTATACAAAAGCCAATTATAAAGTATCGAAATACTTAGATGATCAAAGTCCATGGGTGTAAGCTACTTGCATATCGGTGTGTATCTTTAAGCACTTATTGCCAGTAAAATTGTTTATAATTTTGTTAAAAAGAGCGTCCCTCAGTTTCTTGAGTATTCTTCTGAGGGGAGCCAGCACAGTTTGAATGCGTCTTTGTGGTGACGTTTTCCACAAAGTAATAAACTCATTCTTGTGACGTATTTCAATATTATTTTGCATAACTACGAAATAAAAATATTTGACTATTGACTACTTGACAATATAGTATGATTATAAGGACTGTATTTCATATCACAACAGTGTTTTCACATTTTTCTCACAGAAAAATACCTCAATACGCTTTATTACAAGTATCTCAATCTAACCATGAAAAACTAAAGATGTTGTCTACGTTGGACCCTCAGAATACGCCTACTAGCTTCTTTACTACTATTGGCGTACATCTTATCGTTCTGTACATATTAACTTTCCTCTAAATAATTTTTTTTCGTGTCAAAAGAGCATTCCACGATATTTCTACTCCGCGGCACCGCTGCAACAAGACCCAGGGTCTCTCTAGCCTTAAATTCTTTAAGCGGCCGCTACCACTATTTTAAATAAATGTTACCTACTCGCCTCCCTAGATTATCTCAATAGGAAAAACAAAATGAATTCATAATTGAAATGTACAAAGCAAAATTGAAATATGAATTGAGCATACAAGCATCAACATCGTGTCGTGTGATAGATATTTTGCTGTATTTACACTACAAGTAAACAATATTGAATATGGATTCGATGTGCATGATGTAGATCGAATGAGCAACACGAAATTTTAACGAAACTATTAAACTAACATTCGAATAGATTAACATAGACACTAACATAGACCATCTGCTGAGGCCGTTTCCTGATTTAAAGACATGATACCGCAGACTAGAAAAGCCTTCCTAATGTCAAATGTGGCCGTCTTTCTATTCACTCTGGAAGATTTATGAAGTGGCGCCCATTTCAAAAACATCGCCTGAAGCAAAAAAATAATATATACGTATTAGTCAGTTTGGAGAAGTCATGGTCAGAACAGACGACATGAATTTTTCAAGTTATGAGTGAAAAAAATGAATGGATTCGTTTTTTAATTTCGTGTTTTGTTTAAGGATGCAGAAGTCAGTGCCTTGAAATAATGAATTTTGAATTTTTTTTTTAATTGAAGACGTAATTTTTTAAATGGCTTCACTTTTAAACTCCTCCTAAACCGAGAAAAAAATAGGCACATTTGATTATTGGAAAGCCTTTCCAATCTGCCGTATATTGCATCGCAAGCGCAATGCTTTTCATAAATAGATGGTCTCAGCCGCCGGGCTAAGTGTAGCATGTGGTAGGTAGTCTAATTTGTACATGATAGGTACATTGACAACATAATCAAACCTATACAAAGCTGTCTCATATTTAGTTTTAGTGCACTGCGAACATTCTGAACTAATAGAGTAAGATTAATAATACATATAAAGTGTTAAGGTATATGACTACCGCTTAGCCTAGTGGGTAGCGACGAAGCTGGAGATCCCGGGTTCGAATCCCATGCGGGTCAATATTCACCATATGAACAACCAAGACCCGGTACCAGTATCAATATTCATCATATGAATATTGATACTGGTACCGGGTCTTGGTTGTTATATGCATTTGGTGTCCTCGCTTGGTACCCAAAACACAAGCTAATGCTTAGTTTAGGGCCTAGACGTTGTTATGATATATACGTCATTATTATTGTATAAACTCAATAAAGTGACTGCCTGCGGCTTCGTCCGAGTTAATTACCGTTGAAATATTAATATTTAGTATTAAATCACCACAGCCATCCCATAAGCCCATTATACTTCACTGCAGGGGCTTAGGCCTCCCCCCAGAGTGAGGGGGCTTGGAGCTTAATCCACCACACTGCTCGTCCATCACCACGTGCTTTAAACCTATTACTTCTTTATCGCCCTCTCTTATTCGTACACCCTTCTAACCTTTATACTATTTTATCGGTTTAACATTTGCCAATTTATTGCAAATAGAGTGCCCGAGTCTTTAATTACGCTACTATAAACAAATTTATAAACTTATTTTTCTCCCGCCATTTTTGATTAAAGTCTTAAAAGAACTATACAACAATAGCTACATACTTCGAATAAAAAATTAACTAATATACTTACTAGGAAATGATGGATCATTTGCCTATTCAAAAAAAAAATCCCCTTTCTACGACTGTGTACAATAGCTACATGCGGCGAGCACGCGGGAGTGTGACAAAGGACACTCAGATGCAGTGGGGTGCTGTCTGACTTCCTAAATAACCACGACAATCTAGTTGCATTTTCAAACATAATCTAGACTAGTTGGTGCATACGGAATCGACCTGTATATGACTTGTTAAATATTAATTTTCATAACAGCTGGTTATGCGCACGTCTTCAAAATTTATCAGGGACATTTCCCCTTCACTAGTAATCATATCACGATAAATTTATCATTAGGAATAGATCATAATGTGACATGATTAATGATCTCATCGACCTTCATTTTGGGGAAATGGGTTGCAACGATTCCAATGCGAACGTGTACGAATTTTCTTTCCCTAATGGCGTAAAACACTTATTAATGGCGTTTTAAAAAATATTTCAACGATGACATATATTTTTTTTTTAAATAATATGAAATATAAATGGTAGAGAAGGTAATTTGTGACATTAATGTAGAGAAATTAAAAATAAAAACAAATGACGAAAGTTCAATATTATATGATTACTGAATTATCAATTTTTTTTTTTCAGAACTTAACCAACATGATATGGTTTTTGATAAATGACACAAAGTTAGATATTACTTTTTGGTTTTGTTCTATTATTGAAATTTATGAACCTAGAATTTTGGTGACCTAATTTACTGTGTTTTTGTGATAAAATGCAAAATGTTAATGACAAAAACATATTTTTCTCCCTACTATGCTGCAATTCTATCATAACTGCACTACATATCCAGCACAAAGGGGCACTTTGTTGCTCTAGACCAGAAAAAATGTCTTGAAATCCTTTACTGCACTGTTTTAGTTTTTTTTTTTAATTCACGCATGCGTTTGCTTGGCCAACCTGACGGTCATATGGTGTTTGCCACTTAAAAATACTGACCATAAAGCAAATTTTCCCCACTGAACTAAATACTAGTAGAAAAGACAGCACGAACAAAATCTGTGCGCGCGGAACTATCACCTTGTTTCTACATGGTTTCTACCACATTTATTTTTCTACCAAGTATAATACACGGCATTGTACATGTATTATAATAGGTGGGCCAAAAGAAATCACCCTATTGGAAGATGCTCTCATTTTTGCAAATGGCGGCCAATGTCAAATCTGTTTTGACATTTGTGAACTAGACAGATGTAGAATACAAGTGAACAAGCCATGGAGCGATACACTCCCCAAGAACGCGGAATAATCATATCTATTTTTTTGCTTAACAATTCGTCTGTGGTATTGGCGCAGCGCGAATTCCGTCGCCGATTCCACGGTCGTCCGGCACCGACTACGCAAACACTGCGCCGTTTGGCCACCAACCTTGAAGAGTATGGGACCACACGAGACGCTGCCAAGAGTGGCCGGCCCCGGAGCGCCCGTTCTGCCGAGAATATCGCCGCTGTTGCCGAGGATGTCGAGCTGTCGTCAGAAACATCGACCAGACGCCGTGCCTCGCAATTAGCCATCAGCCGGTCGTCCTTAAGGCGAATTTTGGTCAAAGACCTGCGCATGTTCCCGTACAAAGTTCAGTCCGTGAATCAGCTGCTGCCTGTCGACCGCCAAACGCGTGTAACCTACACCTAAGCCATTCTCAATGTCGAGGACGAAGTGGACGATTTTCCAACCAAAATCATAATGAGCGATGAGGCTCATTTCCACCTCAGCGGGTATGTGAACAAGCAAAACTATCGCTTCTGGAGCACCGAAAATCCACGAGTGATGCACGAGGAGCCATTACACCCGCTCAAAGTGACTGCATGGTGCGCTGTTCACGCTGGAGGAGTCATCGGGCCATTTTTTTTCGAGGACGCCGCTGGTCAAACGACAACAGTGGACGGTGCGCGCTATAGGGCCATGTTAACCGAGTTTTTTCTGCCGCAATTGAACGAATTAGGACTGGAGGACATGTGGTTCCAACAGGACGGAGCAACGGCACACACTACGCGAGCCACAACTGATATTCTGAAGGCGGCGTTCCCGGGTAGCCGATCTCTCGTTTTGGCGATTTGCACTGGCCCGCAAGATCGCCCGATTTAACCGTTCTAGACTTTTTTTTGTGGGATTTTTTGAAGTCCCGTGTTTACGTGAACAAGCCTGAGACCCTGGAAGCCCTCAAAAACAACATTCGACACGAGTGCGAGAATCTGTCGCCCGAAGTTCTCGCCGAAGTGATGAAAAATGCCATAAAACGAGCCCGTATAGCAATCAATTGTCGCGGCGCCCATTTGGCCGATATCATCTTCTCGACTTGACCAATAAAATTCTAAAGGTTCAAATAAACATAATCAAAAAACGGAATTGAAGTTTTTCATTTAGAAAAAAAATGAGAGCCAAACAACATCGGATGACTTCTTTTGGCCCACCTGTTACGTGTTATGCTTGGTCAGTCTCCACTAGAATACACAACATTGCACGTATTATACAAGAGTTTAATAAGTATTATACATGTTATATCATTACTTGTAGTTAAAACCATATTCAAACAAGTGTGGCAGCAAATATGGCGGCAACGGTAGAAAATAATGTAGGTACAAAAATTAGTTTTGGATAGTTTTAGTTTTGTTTTGCTTAAATATCGACGATAAGTTATGACACTATCTTTTTTCTCCGCAGTTGATTGATTTTTAGACGTTTTTGAATTGTTGTTTAATCACGTCTTTGGCACGCGGTCGCAAAAAGCATAGGCGGGTGACTGAATCAGTTGTTGCCGGTCGGCTACAATGCTTGGCGCAAAGATTTGTTCGCGGTGTCGATTCTACTAGAATAGGGTTCAGTGATTTTCACTGAAAAATTTAAACGTGCCTACCTTGTTATTATATTTAATTGCAGCATAGTTAAAAGAAAAGCAGATTAAGCACCTTGCGTTGAGTAGGTAATTTATATATGCAATAAATTATTTTCTACTCGGTGCAACAATCTACTATTATTCTGCTTAAAACTGTTATATTCTTAGTTAGACGTGCATATCTTTTTAAAATTATTATTCGATATCAAATTAAACCCTGCATAAAAAAAATATTTGATAATATACGGGTAGGTAATAAATACAGGTCAAAAATAAAAAATCATGAATGACCTGAAAGGGCGACGGATTTATGTTTTCACTTAAAATTAAATACCCCACGTTTACGTTGAAAAATATTTAATGTTGGAAAATTTATATACGAGTATATATAACATTTCCATCAAGGTGTATGTCATTGGTGTAGGTGCCAAATCTGGTGTAAGTGAATGTTCAAGAGGACGAAATCCTTCGCCGTCTTAGTATTTGACATTCGTCGAGACGCTCTACGCGGCCGCATAAGGACCCTCGATATAAATCCATAGTATACGCTAAAATTCCAGACGGTGAGATGAAATGAAAAGTAGATGTTGAATTATTATTACTACCATCACAAACGTTCATACATATACCTCGTTGTGACAAACAAAAATTTGAACAAAAAATATACCAAGGAAACCAAATAGACACCAGTTAATGTTTTGAAATATTCACTATGGAGTACTATTTTGTATGACCCACATGTAAAATTCGTATCGGAAAAGAAAATACTGATCTTGAAACTTATTTCACGTGTGATTTAACAAAATGTTTGTTTAAAAATATGATCTACGATTATTATGCTATCTTAGGTAATAAATAGTACATTATAATGCTGGTACGGTAAGCAGCATATTATAGTCGAGATGTTTATAGGCCCGAGACGAAGTTGAATGCTTATAATAATTCGACGACTATAATAGCCAGGTTATTGAGTACGAGCAGCATACGACGTTTTTCAATATATTTGCGATTAAAATTAGGTAGATACCTCAAATGTAATAAGGGCGGGAACTAAGGGCGCGAGCTGGTAGCTTTTCGCGGTTTACGCATGCGTTCCAAACAGAATGCTTGTTTGTGATTGGTGTAAAATAAAAAGGCTTAGTACTGGAAAATACAACATTACGGTACAATTATCGATGTCATAAAGACCGTATTAATATCAAATGTATTGAAAATACATAAACGGAATAAATTTTATGAATTTTCTTTTTAAATTTGTTCATTTAAATGGTGGCATTGTTTTGAAATTTCTTTAAATATATATAATTTTGTATAATATCGTTACGTGCGCAGCCTCGACATCGATCTCCGACATTTCCTCTTCACTAATTTTATGTTGAAAAGTTCTATTAAAAATAAATTCCTGTTCATTAAATTAAATGGGATTTTTCTTTTGGTCAATGTCAAAAGTGAGAAATTGTTGTGAAAAGACGAAATCAAGTTCGCTTCACTGACTGTAGTGAGTTTTACTGTCACACATAAAACCAGCGTAAATTCTGTCTTAACAATATTATAAATATTGTTATGGACATAATTTATTACTATAGTTCTTTATTGATATAGAACTATAGTAATTGACTAATTGTAACTAAATAATAATAAGAATGGACTAACTAAAGAGAATAGGTATTCTATTATGTTTAATCAAGCATATTTCTCTCACAAATAGATATTTTCTCTTTATGTTATATATCAATATAGAATGTCTAATCAAGCATATTTCTCTGTCTGTTTGAATAGAGGCAACGATTACAATGGAAATCCTCATTTTCAAGAACACTTTGCGATGGTAATGTAGTATTATATAGAAAATTTCATCGTATTTATAATTCCAAATGATAAAATCTATTTTGACAGTTAATTTTGTTTTATCTGTTGATAGAATTTAAAAAAAAAATTAGGAACATTTTCAGGTAACTAGCTTTCATGATTATTTATTGTATATTATAAAAATGAAATATATATATTTTTTAATAATATAGATTATATATATTTATGATTATTATATAAGATATTATATTAATATAGAAGATATATAATTATTATCTGTAACTTTAGCTATACCGATCATCGTTCTTAGTCTACTGTCGTCTAATTTCACAAATTCACAGTTAAATCCCTGCCATCATCTGCAATCCTACTGCGAGTTTTGAAGCAATTATTCTTAACTGTGAACCATAACATTTTAGTGTGACAGTTTTATATCATTATAACATTCTTGAATAAAAGTTCTTTTAAAGAATTTCGTGTTAATTGTACAATTAAAAAACAATAAAAAATAAATAATTATAATATAGACTGCGACAAAGAAATATGGGTGTGGTAAGTCAACAAAAATCATATAACTAAATATATTAATTGATATATATTATATTATAATTTTATTATTAAATAATGATAGTTTTACAACTGTTAATAAATAAAATATTGTAATATTATTTAAGAAAAAATTGAAATATTTCAATAAAATTAATTTAAATGTTTAAAATTAACGAATTAAATTATTTATATTCTGAGAATCATAACCATAATTTAAATAAAATATTTAAAAATATTATAAAATTACAAAATATTTTAAATAATTTAATTTAAAACCAAATACTAACGCTATTCTATAGTTTTATGTTGAAGATTTTAGAATTTATCTTATATTTAGAGTGATTTCATAACAGCTCTCTATACATATTGCAGTTTACATCGCAAACGGGGGTTTGGGTTTAATAGCTCATGAAATGTACGTAAGCGGTCGGAACGGGATGTACGCTATCTGTAAAAAAAGTACCTATATCGTGCCCTTTGTCGTCTGAAGTGTTTGTAGATTTCTCCATTATTATGTACATTCAAATAAGTCTTTCCCTCTCATTTTTTTTGTAACTAATTATATGTAAATAATTTAAATAAAACATAAACATTTTGCGTAACATATAAACGGTATTTCGGCTTTACGTTTTGTTCTTCATTATTTCAATATATTGTATTACAAGCTTCTGCCCACGACTTGACATATATATTCTTTTGATGACTTTTAGGGTTCCGTAGCTAAATGAAAAAAAAACAATACCGTTTGAAGGTTATCATTGTATAGTAAATATAATTTTCAGCATGAAAAATAATTTTAGCGTTCAGTAGCGTAGACATAGTGTTAGTTATCCCAACTTTATGAAAAACGGACGTCTAGATTGTAGCATTTATTTCATGCCGCAAACAAGACGTATGCTTTTTTCTTTTAATCCTACAATCTGGATGTAAGATTTTCATAAATTTGTGGTCTGAATAGTGTATATATATCGATAGCAGACACGATAATAATTTATTTTTTTTAATTGGGGCTCTCTAAGGTCATCTTTAATTTCTCTAATCTACACAGACGTAAATTATATTACTTAGTATTATCCACGGCCACATACACTAAACGGAAACATATTATACCAAATTTGCCACCAGCTCCCTTACTATTAAATTCCGGAGTAAACATCATGATACATTTCAAGTCACTAAAATTTTAGGGTAAGTTTCGCATTATATTAATTACAACTCGCCATTTCGCCAACACTAGTCCTGTTCCAGAAAGTTCAAAAAAAAAGAAATTTTAGTTCGAACCTACGAATATATTACGCGCTTGACAACCTGAGTGCCTAATAGTTTTGAAGTGAACCGAGTGAATCAATGCCCGCAAAGATAACGCCCAAGTGTCGGGAAGAAATAAACAAGTTGTCAGCGTCAAAATGTCGTAAATGTGTGGAAGTCGGATTGGTGAACTGTGAAACTTAAAAAGAGTCGGGCCTTAGTTTAACTGAAGAACACACAAAATTCCGGTATCGTAACAATACTAATATTTAGTTTTAAATTTTTTGTAATTTCTAGTTTTCCCAACGATATACGGATTTTCTTAATTCTGGAAGTTTTATGTAAAGAGAAAAAGCAAAGATGTACTAAAATTAAAAATGAGTAATTTCACCACGGTGCCTTTGGCAATAGAACACATTTTCTCCTGTCAACAGTTTAAAGCCATGTTTTTCGGATAACTCAATTTGAAGTCGACGCAAATTTTTCCAGTTTGTAGGCACAGTAAGAGGATTTAGGTACCCTAATTTTTACGTGGAGCCGCTAGAACACTTGTTTTTCTGATCGGTGTTGATAGTTCGGTTGTAAATATAATACCTTGTTATTTTAAATGAAATTTAATTACTAGAAATATTAACGTATCTCTTAGGTTTTAAAATTTTATACCTATATTATCGTGCATTTCACATTTATTCCGTAACTCAGTAATATAAGTTTTGTACGCGATAAAATTCGCAAAGTTTTGAAATTCAAGTAATTTAATTTTTAATTTACTTACATTGATATTAACTCACATCTATTACATCACTAAATAATTTTTTTTTTGTATATTTAATTAAATTAGTGTAAAGTCGCTTTAATAGATAAACAAACAGACAAAAAAATTTAAAATGTTTATTTAATTAAATTATGCAATTACAATTTCGCCAACAATATTCGCCATGTACAAAAATCATTCCAAGCTTGCATGCATGCATTGCATGGATCTTGTCGTGATAGCCCGAGCACAGCGAACCTATTACTGGTTTAGAAGACCATGCAGCCGTGGTTTGAATTCAGGCGTGTACCAGTGAGTTTTTTCCGACTTAAGTATATAAGTATTACCGACTCTGTGCCTCGGAGAGCACGTTAAGCTGTCGGTCCCGGTTAGTCGTTAAAATCCACTAACCCGAACTGGAGCATCGTAGTGGATTAAGCTCCAATCCACCTCACCCTGGGGGAGGCCTAAGCCCCTGCAGCCCACTGCAACCCACTGCACTGGGGCTTAGGCCGGGGCATTAATGGACTGGTGGAAGTAGAAGTGGATGCCATGGACGTTATTCAGCGTGAAATACATACTTGAGTCTTCTACAAACATAACGGCAGATTAAATACCACTTGTTGATTGATTCAGGACGGAGAAGTAAAATTTCAATAAAACGAAACATGTATACCGTATCATGTGTAGATCGATAGTTTCTTTTTACCCATCTGGGAGATATTTCTACCTAAACAGAAGGATCGTTTGTTTACTGACTTTCATTCACAGTTTTCATAGAGTACGATTTCGCTCCAGGCGTAACATATAAAGCCGCTTGATTCACTACTGCATATATTCATAACATAATGGTCCGAACGTGTCGTCTCAAAAACGGACGAATCCCTCGGCTTGTGATTCCCTATTGTTATTCATTGACCTCTGCGTAGGATCAGAATCTTAACTATATATTGGAGCTATGACTTTTCCATTTAGTTAGGTAGATACTTCTTCGAAATCCCAAAGCGTAAGAGATATTTTTTGAAGTCAAACTTCCTTCAATTTGAAGACACTTTAGAAAAAAAGCTTTTATGCGAACCATTAAGCATTACAAGGTGTTTTTAAACTATTATTTTGTTGTATTATTCATATAAACAACAAATACGTCTACAAGATATATTCTAAAATAACCATAATTTTACTATTCAATCATTCACAACAAATTAATTAACCAACGACTTCAATTTAAAATTTATATGAAAAGTTTGTTTCGGCACTAGGTTTGGCATTAACCTATTTATACATACCGATATTTTAATTAAACATTTTTTACGTTTATAAAAAAAAAATTCCCAATAAACTCTATAATTATATTGTTATTGCAAACCCTTATTTTCACTCTGGGGGTATATAAAATACGACCGTTCACTAAAGAGAGGGGTGAGGAGATTATGCTATTCAGTATGAGGGTGCACCCTCCTCGTTACACATCGTCACATCTTATTTGGACCCCGGTGAAATTTTTGAAAGGAAATAATCTGCTGCCACTATGGTTTGACAAATTCTAAATAACAGTTAAATTGTGAGTGCCCGCACCGCACGGAAGAGTTGATGGTTCAGATTCATATTTATTTCAGCAAAACGTTCTTTTTTTTAAGGATAAAATGACAAGCGACTTACAATGAAACTAAAAAGGTTTATTTTAGTTTTTTAGTTTCCTTTTTCGTCTGTTTAATTTTTTGTTACAAGTGTTTTCCGAACAAAAACTCCATCGACAGCTTTTCGTCTCTATCATCAGACCTTCGAGATAACACTCATAACCAAGTTAGATTTAAAGTTTTCATTAAGATGAACGAAACAAGCCCAAACACAAGGTAGCTGCTGTAAACTGTTGAGGAGTTCCCTTGACTGTCTTCCATCTCAAACATTAGATCTACTCCAGGCCTCCATTATGTTGTAATGTCATCAGAACTACTTATATGTACCAATTTTCGACAGAATAGGGTAACTTCAGGTGAAAATTCAGTAGGTGAAAAATCAATTATACCCTATTATTCACCCTTAGGGGTCGAATATTTTTTATAAAATGGACCAACTACGTTCAGAAATACCGTATCCAAAATAGGAAAAAATAAGCTTAATAAAATAATGTGAGTAATATTGGTTTTTCATTTGTTTATTACAAAACTGATGGTTTTCGAAAGCGTTCCCAAATAATGAACAATAGATATCATATTCAAAAAATTGATATTTAAAAAAAAAACTATATATGGATCATCATCATCAGCCCATTTTACCCCACTGCAGAGGCTTAGGCCTTCTCCAGGGTGAGGGGGAGGGGGGTTGGAGCTTAAAGCCACCACGCTACTCCACTGTGGGTTGAGGATTGTAACGACCGCGATCTATTGACAGCGTCCGGGACCGACTGCTTAACGTGCTCTCCGAGGCACGGAGTCAGTGATAGTTAATGTACTTAAGTCAGAAAAACTCATTGGTACCTACACGCCTGGACACGAACCATGGCCCTATGGCCTTATAAATTTGAGACAGGTTCGTTGCGCTCTGGGCTATCACTACTTATAATATATGGGTGAATCCGTGTAAAAATGCCTCAAAAGTAATCATCGATAAACTGTTAGTAAAGTGATACACGACTTATTATATCTTATGCATAAAAAGTGTCTAGGGATGCCTAAAAGTGAAAAAGTCAGATGTGTTTTGCACGTCGAGATTAGAGCACTACTCGTAACGCTTCACATTGCGTGGTGTACAAATATTATAAATGCAAACAAATTGAGATTTTCCTCCTTTTTTACGGGTAATAACAAAATGTCCAGCATTATACAATTTTGAAACAATTGTTTCCATTATTGAAGATCGTGACTAATTTATTTATTTATAACACATGCCAAACGTATGGTGGGTCGACTTAAGCTGACACCCTCCGAGAGGGGTATACAAAAACTTGAAGGATTGTATTCGGAATGCCTCGATTCAGCGTGACGTATTTTCTGAACGGCTTTTTCAAGGCCATTAAAAAAAACTAATCTAGGCTACACACGCGTGTGTAGTTAACAGTTCAATAGATCGATCAGTATACGATACAGCAGACTGTATTCTTGTCTTCAAACAACGTGCGCACTTTAAGAGGCGTTCCTTGTTCGTCCGCCTTTCTTCCGCTAGCCGTCATCTGCTACGATATTGAGATTGATTGTTGCGACGCGACCACACGGAGGGCACGCTGGACTGAATACTAAACTTCCACTGTGGGTCCACTTGTGACCATTTTTCGTCCAATTAACTGGCGATCAGTTAGGCTCGCGATAAGTATAATATTTTGCTCGGAGGATTCAAAATATTTAAAAAATGAAGTGTAAAATAAAAAAAATTTAAACCCGACAAGTCAAAAATAGATCATTGAAAGTTGAAATTTCTACTTGATTGTTATAAGGTATTGCAGGCGGGGACACACAAAAACTGCAAAACATATTTGTTGTGTAAATTCAAATAGATTTTCTCTGAAAAACTACCATAAAATATATTTTTGGTGTCGGTTTGTCCCCGCTTATAAAGAAAATTCAATAAATTGTAGAAAGTGTTTTCGTCTTTACAACAATTTCAACGCAGTCGAATTTTAAATTCTTTTAATGTTACCGTTCTTTTTTCTGATCACAAACAATCCCCCACAGTCAGGTAAAAAACTTCTTCGGGACAGTCATATTCTAAAAAAAAAAATATCTCAAAAATTATGTAAGTAACCATAATACGACATGGGAGATTTGTCATAATTTTAATTTACTTAATTGCATTATTATCTCGACTAAATGAGTAATTTTGAATTACAACTTGAATTTTGAGAAACACTAAAATAATTTATAATCTTATTAATTTTTTTTGTAAAGTTCATATTTAAACGCCTATTAAAGTTTTGAATTCTCTATCTATCTGTCTCTATCTCTATCACCTGTTTCATTTCCAGCCCCCCCTAGGAAATTATGAAACATGTGTTTTGACTCGTATAGACGAAAGTAATAAAAATAGTAACCTATTGCTGTTAGCTACCTCATTCTTTATTGATTATAACATTTACATAGCTTTTAGATAGGGCGTGGTCAGTTCTATTATTTTTTGTTAAGTGCATATTTGTAAAGAAATCGTCGACTCTATAGAATTAGCAAGAATGGTATTTTTTTATGATTGAAAATGAATGGACTATATGATTATTCAAATGCCTATAGATTTAAATGAATATTGTATGGTAAAAAAAAATCATGCATAAATATAAACTTATACCATTCGTACGTGAAAATTTTTTAAAATAATTTTAAGTTACAAATAAAAAAAAAATTAAAAACTAAAAATAGCTACAAATAAAGAATATCATCTAAATCGGTACCGTGCGGCAGTGCCCAAAAGTTTGGGGGAATTACCTCGCTATGTAGCAATGTTGTTATCGTACACTCGTACACACACACACACACACACACAAACACACACACACACACACACACACACATACATAAGTGTTAACGTGAATAAACTATTTTTTTTTATGTTTAACGGTAAGAAGGAAATTAATTTTTGGAGTTTACTTCCTAAAAAACGCTTTTCATACAAGGCTCCCGGTGTGAACAAATATGAATAGTAAAATTTAGTGGTCGAATGACCTTGCTACGTTTTTTCAAGGTTATTATTGACTGTCGAAATATGCAATCAGTGTCATCTGTCGGCTATCACTCAGTTTTAGCATTTAGCGGGTAAACGTACGTAAAATTAAAATAATCTAATTTTAATTAATTGAAAAGAAAATGTTTACGTATAATAATAACTAATACATGTAAAGTTATTTAAGTAGGTATGCTGAGAAATAACAACTTTTATAAGAGAGTAAACTCCAGGCGTGCTTCGGAGCTGACACACACAAATTTTTACTATGTAATAATAGTTAATTGATAACATGTGTTATCATATATGAGCTGTAGGTGGCTGTAGTGATAAGAGTGACTAAGCACCTTTGACATAAGGTTCAGTCCCGATATAGACGTACTGATCGAAGACTTTTTAATTTACTTAAGCGAGTTCTGAAACTCTTGTAAAGTTAAATGTCACTTAAACAGAGATTAACCAACGATCTCTGATCAGTCGAATAATCACATGTTGAATAACCAGCTGTTTTAAATTGAGACACGTCAATGGGCACTGTTCTAAATTTTGTTATGTGATCGAATTTCTTTGTATTTATAGGAATAGGTGTGTTTTTCAAAAAAAAAAATTATGATATTTGGTATTGATATGAAAGCATATTAAAATCAAGTAATCTGCCATCTAAAAAGATAAAGTGAAACATTAGTATGATGTCACTACTACATGCAGCTGTCGACGACTATACAAACAAGTACAATTTGTAGAACATTGTTGCTAAGTGACGTCACGAGCGAAGAATTTTTCACAATCGATTATTCTTTGAAAATCCAGTCATAAAATTTTTAAATAATTACTAAAATACTCCAGATTGTCTATATTTCCATGATAAGGTATTTAAATGTAATGTCCAAATTCTTGGTCAATATACCTAAACGCTGTAGCAAAAAAAAAATTAGGAATGAACAAATTAATTGTTCAAATCGGCGACTCGTTTGCGAGTAAATTTTGTCTAATCAACTTTCAGGTACTTCGATTAAAACGTAAATTAAAATTGAAAAAATTAAAATTAATCGCCGCTTACCTAATCGACGGTTAGAAGTGACGGGTGACACATGAGTTCTAAAACGCGGGTCAAAGTTAATCGTGTGTTAAACAGAGCTTAACCGACATTTCAGGTGGTAACACCGTTGATTAGTTGAACTCAGATGAGCTGAATAATCACTTGCTATTCTGCTGTCTGCTGGAGCAATGTGGTGGACTTAAGCTCCAAGCCCCCCTTCTCACCCTGAGGGAGGCCTAAGCCCCTGCAGTGGGGTAAAAATGGGCTGATGATGATGGTGATTCTGCTGTCAAATAACAGTGCCAGAGTTCTGTGTGTCAAATGTACGAAAAATTCAATGGACAAATATCAATTTGTTTGAAAAGAAGTAACACAATATATTTGTATGCAACATATCTAAACGGACTAATGAATCACTTAAAACTGACAGCTTACTAGTTAATTTTTAACCAACTTCAAAAAAAGAAGATTATCGATTCGTCGTAGGTATGTGTAATATTGTCAGAATTGCATACTTTTTTATATGTTAGTCTATACTAGTTTCCAAACATGTGTGCCAAATAAAGTGTATGTATGTTTGTCTGCGCATCTCAAAAACTATAAATTGGATTGCAAAAATTCGTTTTTAGTTAGACTAGGTATCGTCCAACTTATGGAACAGTGCAAATTACATCAAAATCGGTTTTGTAGTTTTGGAGATAGAGAGTTAAGCGTGGTATCAGTCCCTAGGAAAATGTATCATACCTTAAGAACGTAATTCTAAAACATGGCAACATGCATGTTGTTTCAATGCTTGCATCCAGTTAGGCTCTAGTTAAACAATCTCAACGAAAATTTCAAAAAAGTGATAATTGGTATTTTTCCAAAATTAAAAAAAGTGAAGTATTCTGTTTCGTTGACGTGTAGCGTTTGATACATACTTTTGTTGGCGCAGCAGACGCGCTCATTTCTTTGATTACGTTGACTTAAAAGCTCGTTTTTTTTTTAAGTTTCAAAGCCTAATCACTAGATATGAATTTGAACTTGATACCTCCATGTGTCCCTGAGAAAAAGGATTTTGACACACAAAAGACACACCGAAGTAGTTCCGTTTATTCAGGGTTCCGTAGCTAATGGCCAAAAAGGAACCCTTATAGTTTCGTCATGTCCGTGTCCGTCCGTCTGTCTGTCTGTCTGTCTGCCTGGGGTTTTTCTCGAAAACTATTGGCAATACATAGATGAAATTTGGAAGGTAGGTGTAATCTATAGACCGCTACACAATGACGTAGTGAAATTAAGATAATTTTTTTTGGGATAGGTCGCCATACATATAAATGAAGTACGAAAAAAAATCATCGGATATTAATGCCAGAGGTACCAAAGGAAAGGTCTTAAAAAAATCATACCAAGGTGTCAAACATTTTTTTTTAATTTAAGTCAGCAGTTGTTGAAATATGCACTCCTAAAGTCCTAATTTGTTTAACATTATTTTAAATGGCCTGGCCATAGGGCCTGACGCAATGGTCTGATGTCACACATAGGTACGCCGTGCGGTATTGCCCTCTGTCTAACAGGACATTTTAAACATTCATAACTTTGTTTTAGACTTCAAAAGTCGTGATACTGATAGCCCGAGAGCAGCCAACCTGCATCAAATCTAGAAGACCGTGTTTCGAATCCGGGCGTGTAACGATGAGCTTTTTCTTACTTAAGTACATAATTATCACTGACTCTGTGTCTCGGATAGCACGTTAAGCCACCGCTCTCACCTGCTGTCAATAGATGGCGGTTGTTACAATCCATCAAGCCGCACTAGAGCAGCGTGGTGGATTACGCTCCAAGCTCTCCCTCGCCCTGGGGGGAGGTCTAAACCTCTGCAGTGGGGTATAATGGGCTGACGGAATGGAATGGAACTAAGTTAATATTTTTTTTTAAATTCTTTAACTATTATGACATATTTAGAAAACTCTCTCATATAAAATAATTTGAAAAATTAGAGAATCTTAGAGACATTTTCGCAAATTTTCATAACCGAATGTTTAACATTTTAAAAGTATTATCAGGCTAATTAAATATTTTTACTTAAAACGGAATACTGCTTGGATAATATTTAAATGCAACTAGAGCAAGTAGAACAGAATTATAGAACCGAACGTTATATGTGACATGGGAACGAAAAAATATAGGTTACCAGTTTCATATTCGTGCAAGTGGAGCCGCGTGAGAAAGCTAACTATTAAATCGAATTGTGTCATATTCACGAAAGAAATAAATTTCGTAACACGACAAACGCATCTTGGGTCGACGGACTGATATAGATATCAAGTTTCATAGTAACGATGTCAATTAGCGATGGCCACAAAATTCAGATTTGTTAGCTCTATTATACTACCTATCCATGTATTTGGCAAGCATAGTCTACTCTTCTACAATGGATTAACCGCATTGCTTGAGGGGTCTCGTGTTATATAAAAGTTATTTTCAAAATTTTCAATTATTAAAAATTCTGAAAATTACCAGCATTTCATAACACCTTATCTCTTAAACATAAAAACACACCAAATACGAGTCATATATTGACTTGCTTTCGCCAATCGCCACCAAAATTGAACGTAAACGCATGTTTCAATTTAATTATAATAAAAATATTAAATTTATTAATAATATTAATTAATTAAAAGTGATATAAATACAATTTGACGATTTTCGAATTCATTCCTTTATTTGTAGAGTAAAACTTTGCTTTATGCCAAATTTGGTTCTAAGTCAACGGTTTTGATTTACTACATATTGGGTTAAATTAGAAGCTTGATACATCTCCAAGAGATCACAGATCTAAGAACCAGACATAAACCTCAACTTGATATCATTACGTGTTCCTGAGGAAAAAAGTCTCAACGTACAGACAGACAGATGGACAACAAAGTGATCCTATAAGGTACTTTTGTTTTTTTGAGGGATAGGACTCTGAAAACGATGAATATAAAATTGTTAATAAAGAACTTCCGCACGTTTTCAGATATAATTTTAATTATTATTCTATTTTTATCACATTTTCAAATATAAAAAGAGACGCGCTTTTTATACTACATATCTCTGATGTAAGCGCATATTATGATTTACAGACACTGGTATTTAGCGTCCGTTATGAATGAATGATTTCTTAGTGAATGAATATATGAAGTCAGCCTTGTCATATCGTGCACAGAAAAAATTATCGGTGGACGGCATATCATATCGCTTGCAAATAAAATTCAATCTTAATTTTTTCTTCAGTCTTGAATGATACGTTGATGTCGATAAATGTGGGAATAGTTAATATCGTAAAGAATACATGAAAGCTAAAAACTATACAAAAAAATTATAAATGAAAAAGTTCACCGATATGATAAAAAAACACCATTGTTGAAATTCAATCTTATATTTAATTTTGTTGATGTATGTATGTATGTATGTTGCTGTATTGTATCATAAAAATACTAATTGACTAGAAGGCGTCTTCTGCGCTTACCGTCTAATCACTCATACTCTAGCTAGCTGGTGCAAGAAGGCGAGTTTCATTCCGCAAGGTTCACGCGCACCGACCTACACCCTCGCGAAATTGCTTTTGACATTTTCGATACAGTGAAGTGACATTTCTGACTCTATTAAAACGAAAAGCTGCTGTCAAATTTATTTACTCTATCTATTGTTTACATTCCCTTGATCTATACGAATCACATTTAATAAAATAGGTTGAAGGTTGTAAAGGTTCGATACGCTAGCCTCGACACACGTACATAGGATTATACTTCAGGTTTTTAATGATATACTAAAACTAGATCCCCGGTCCACTGATTAAAATCCGCAAAAAAAGAATACCAAAACTATAGGAGGTACAAAACGGACTAGTTTTCATTAGCATCGACTGTGCGGGAGTTCGATGGCAAAGTGTTCTAAAAGCGGTACAAGGAAATATGTACTTTGGTCCCAACTACTATGATTCAATATTAATTAACAAAAATTTAGATTCTATACTATTTTTAAATTATTTATGTACATTCCTTAGTAATCGGACAATTTTAACTGTGAAGTTCTTAGAAAACGTGTATCTTGTTTATTAGTAATGACAATAGATTCATCCGTGAAGCTGCGTACAAAGTTAAATGCCAATTGAAGCAATCAAACTAGAAATTATAAGAACATTGCGAAAAAACTTTCAGAGAATAGTCTTCGAAACTTTTATAATTTGACTAGCGACCACCCGCAGCTTCGCTTGCGTAGACTACACATTCCTGTCTTAGGTAGTATTAACTAACATTCGAAATGGTTTATACATACTTTTTGCTGAAACTAATATTGGGTACACCCGTTCAAACTTTCAATTTTCATTGTCCCCACTCCTTTAAGAAAACCAATACTCGCATACTTTTCACCTCCCGTTTCCCACCCTCAAAATGTGCAAATCTAAAAACCCTGAAACACGTTATTATTTATTTTTGTTAAAATTTTTATGTTTCTAACTTTAAAGAACAAAGACTCTCATACAAAGCACTTCTATTCCTCCCTCCTTAAGTTTGAAATTTCCAAATATTCCTTTCTTAAAAAATTTATACACACGTTATAAAATAAACCACTGTTCTAAATTTCGGCTTCCTAGACAGTAGTTTCGGCTTTATCTACGCTGATAGATCAGTGAGGACAAACGACAGACAGACACAAAAAGTAGCTGATTTCACTCTTGGCAACCTTCTTTCACGTCTGCAAAGTTTCATCAAAATCTGTTCAGCCGTTTGGAGATTAGCTCGAATAGAGACATAGACGTACAGACAGACAGGAGGACAAAAAGTAGCGTATGTCATTTTTGACCACCTCCTTTTCATACCCGTGAAATTTCATTAAAATCAGTTTAGCCGTTTTGGAGATTAGCTCGAATAGACAGATGGACGTACATACAGACATATAAAAAGTAGTGTATGTCACTTTTGACCACTTCTTTTTCACATCTGTAAAGTTTTATCAAAATCAGTTTAGCCGTTTTGAAGATTTGCTCAAACAGACAGACAGACAGATAGTATTATTTTATACATATAGCCTATAGCCTTCCTCAATAAATAGACTATCCAACACAAAAAGAATATTTCAATTCAAACTAGTAGTTCCTGAGATTTGCGCGTTCAAACAAACAAACAAACAAACAAACAAACAAACAAACAAACAAACAAACAAACAAACAAACAAACAAACAAACAAACAAACAAACAAACAAACAAACAAACTCTTCAGCTTTATAATATTAGTATAGAAAAGTTTAATCAATTTAATCTAATAAACGAGACGATGATTTGTAATAAAAATCGTAATAAACAATTGAAGTTCATTCGCCGGCCATTACGAGATTAAATTTGAGGTGAATGACTACTTTTTAATAACTGTCATTCTTAATTTATTGCTCATGATTTAGTTTGTGCCGTCGCCTGTGTGGCAATTCAACACATTAGCTTGGTGTCAATTGGCCAATCCCTACTAATATTATGAATGCGAAAGTGTGTTTGGTAGGCAGTTTGTCCTTCTTTTAATGAGCAACGGATCGACGTCATTTTTTGCATAGAAATGGTTTATGAGCTAAAGAGTGACTTAGGTCGGAAAATCCGAAAAATAGCACCATTCCCGGGGGTTAACTATATTCGTACTGAAACTGCTAACGGATTACGATAAAAACGCACAGGATGAATTTAATCCAGAAAAATAAGCGGTTCCTATGGGATGACTATTCTTCATGTTGAATAAAAAAAATTAAAAACTTACGACAAAAGACATTAACTCAGAGAATTTTCTAAAAAGTAGCGTCATTTCAACTGTAGTGAAGTTGCCCAGAGTTCCGAACGCAAGTATGTTTGTCAATAATAGTTTGAGTTTGATGGCAAATCTCTGATTCATGTAAAAAACAAAAATCTAAGCCATGGACAAAGTAGCAACGATTTTGTCAACGTATTGCATATAATATTATAATTTCTCGATTACTGTACCGACATTCTTCGTACTTATAATAAGTGAATTGTACTCCCACGATTTTGCATCTTATAGCGCAAAGCCTTGCTCGGTCATACTTTTTGATTCTTGAGAACGTTTGACCTATATGCTAGACATCTTCTTGGAAAAAATCAAGGCGGTTCTTTGCTCTGTTATGACCTGAATATCGTGTAAAAAACTTTATTTACGTAGTTAAAATGAATACATCTGTAAATGTAATGAATTTAATCAATTGATAATATATACTGGTGTACTTATTTTGTGTTATAATAATAAATAAATATAACTAAATAAATGTTTATTTGGCACCACAAAATTACAATTAAAAGTGACAAAAAAGACAACGAACTTAAAAAAAACTAACTAATCTAGTACATTAATAAACTTTTATTATAGGTGTATTTTTAATAACACAGGCGCCAAACTAAGCATTAGCTTGTGTTTTGGGCACCAAGCGAAGACATCACATACATATGATTACCAAGACCCAGTACCAGTATCAATTGTCATCATATAAATACTGACCCGACCTGGGATTCGAAGCCGGGACCTAAATTTATGTTTTACTATTTTAGAGATATTCCATGTTACAAGGTCGCATTAACTTCATCGCTAAAACGATTTATGTAAGATACATTAAGAACTTAGGTACTACAAAATATATTAAAATTGTGTTTTTTTGTGATGTGGTTAATTTCATTTTTATAAAAAGACTGAATGAAAAAAGAAAACGAAGGATTTTTTTTGACTCAAACAAGTTGTTTCAGCGATGAATTTAATATGACCTTAAAGGTATATGTTATATAAGGAGAATCAATAGTTTATTTCGTGATAGCCCAAAGCGCAACGAACCTGTCTCAAATTTATATGACCATAGGGCTATGGTTCGAATCCGGGCGTGTAGGTACCTATGAGTTTTTCTGACTTAAGTACATAACTATCACTGACTCCGTACCTCGGAGAGCACGTTAAACAGTCGGTCCCGGACGCTGTCAAAAGATGGCGGTCTTTACAATCCCCAAACCGCAGTGGAGTAGCGTGGTGGATTTAATTTATTTAAGTATACGAACTTATTATTCTCAATTAAATAGGTAGTACCTAACTTCAGACCGAACACGAAGTTTGGCGTGAACTGTGCCGTCTGTGTTGAGGAATAAATTTTTGATTTGTGCATTATATTCTTTAATTGTATAACGAGTTACATCATTTATCCACTGAATAATTGTATAACACTGCAAAACTCATTTGGTGTTCATCACCTCGTAAATAGTCTTTTAATTATGACAGCTTATGACTTTAATTTTATGTGCCGGTGGACATGCATTTTAAAACAATATTATTACAAACTCTTGGAGTAAAAACTGTTTTAGATTCAATAGATTCTTATGCAGACTTGTGGAACCTGACTGTCCTTCGAAGGAAAGAAAGTTTATGCCGCCGCAGCTGGTGCAAACTGTTACCGAAATGAAATTCGGCTACTGCAAGTCGTACTCCAGCACCAAGTGTTTCTTACCATGTGAAAATTAAATTAATATATGTTAGTATAATAAATAAATTCGATATTTTACGAAATAGTGTCCATTAGATGTAGAAAATGTATTGTTATGAAAATCATGATAATTCGTACAGAATTGTAGACATCAGTAATGTCAGTACGCCAGTCGTCAACTGTACATGATAGTTTTGAAGAATTATTTCAGGATTTTATGTGGTGTAGTTTTTATAATAGACTGTTATAACTGAATTGGCCCAAAATGTACTACATATTTTCCATTAAAAAAAACGTGGAAAATGCAATCTCGGTTGTATATATAAGGTGTATATATATAATTTTTATATATCAGAAAAGTGTTACATATTTTTAAACTTTTACCTACCTTTCGTTGCCACGCAGCTGTTTTAAGCTGCTTGTTTTTTTTTCAATGTGTTTAACTTACATCCGTTTACACTGAAACGAGTGCGTACGTGTCTCAGTCGCAAACAAGCTGCTAGTTTCCAACTTATTGTGTAAAATTTGTAGTTAAAGAATTATATATAGTTGTCCAGATTTAATATGGTTCATGGCTATGATCGGAATGTAGTTTCATTCTATGGACTATCCTAAATTATAGAACTTTTATTTCATGTAGGTAATACGGAATTGTAAATAACAAAAAAAATACAATTAATCTTTGTGGATAGTCGATGGATAGACGACCGCTTAGCCTAGTGGGCAGCAACCCTGCCTGCGAAGCTGGAGGTCCTGGGTTCGAATCCCAGGTCGGGTCAGTATTTATATGATGAATATTAATACTGGTACCGGGTCTTGGTTGTTATATGTATGTGTTGTCTTCGCTTGGTACCCAAAATACAAGCTAATGCTTAGTTCGGGACCTAGGTGTTGTTGTGATTGTGTGTTATAAAAAAAAAGTATGTAGAATAAGACCACATTCTGATCATAGCCGTGTGTCATATCAAATTTCGACTACTGCGAGAGTAGTATGTACCACTGCAATGCACTGCAATGGGGAAAACATCAGTGCCAACAAATTGAGAAATATACCAAGTAATTTTTTCTCATTACTAACCCCATTTAATATAATTTGATGAAAATAATGAGATATGGTATGTTTTGTTTTAGTATCAGTTAGTTTGACAATATTGACGAATCGCGCCACAAAGTTGTCGAGTCACGGTACAATGCTAGGTGACTGACAATTGCGTCGGTCAGCGGCCGCCACCGCGATACCTCTCTCCGTTACACCAGAAATCGCACCTTACTTATGCGTAATATTTATGTTTGACTTAATAGTCATTACGCTGTTACCATGCTGTTAATAATTCTTTTGAGAAAAATATTTTTATATGAAGATTTACACGTAACCTACTTATTTTCTTAAAAAATGGTGTCTTTATACCTAATGTGAGTTTGTTTCATTTTAGATGTAGACAACGATTTCGAATATTTTTGTGAACAACTTTTAATTGCGTGTAGTGATTTGGTTGTCAAATGGCTGTTTTTGGTTGCGTGTGTATAGTTATATATTGTTATGATATTTTTTTATTATCAGTCGTAACGTCATCACTTTTGGCTATGGCTGAAAACCTCAGAACAATTACCTAAAGTTATAGAAGGCATTCTTGCATTTACATATATTTGTTTCATTTTTCACGTGTTTTCCAGATGGTGAATTTCAATGTGAGTGAAAAAGATGAGTATATATATGCGGTTTGCTTCAACCTGTTTATGGATATATATACATTTCTAAACCTCAATCACACATAACATAGTGTTAGACATCTACTCTATTGTTATTTAAATTGTGATGACGAATCAAATGAGGATGAAATTGGCCGGACAATAAACGCGGTAGTAAAATGAATTGAGTAGGGACTGACCTAACCGATTGACTTCTCGAGGAGTTGTTTTGACTGCTTGAAATTATTTCGACCGAGTTACACAACGCACGCGGTCCTGCACTAAAACATCGGGTCAAGTTCGAAATGTCATATTGGCAAATTCGACAGATTTTAGCTCTGGTAAAGCTGCAAAAAGTGTACCTAAATTGTTGCTATAATTTTTTATGACATCTTACTCATACTTATTTGTATAGCTCCTGATTTATTAAAAATTCATGAGCCTACATTGCATGGTGTAAACTTTAATTACCACGCTGTAATGAAATTTAAAAATAATGATAAAGTTAATAGAAATAATTCAATTCATTAAAGATATTTTTGAACAATTCCATTTTTTTTTATATATAGCTCTATATTTTAACCGACTTCGAAAAGAAGTAGATTCACAATTTGACTATATTTGCGACTGTACTATATTTTCATGTGTATATGTTACGCCATATCTTCGCTGGTTGTGAAACAATTTAATTATTAATTTTATTATTATATTATCTCAATGTTAGTTCCAGTTAAATTTGAGGAAAATATTCCACATCTAAAGGTGGAAAATCAGGAGATAAATCCAGTTTATTTGAATTTCACTCATTTACAAATTTTAATAACACTTAGCACATAGGTGTAGTTACATTGAAAAGAAAATATTATGGTGACCTAAAGCTGATTTGATGATGGAATCGGCAGGCAGTATAGGGGAACTCCTCAACGGTGTGTAGCGGATATCTCGTGTTTGGGCTCATATGATTCGTTTTGACGGGAGCTTTTATCTGGGCTTTGACAGTCATCAAGAAGGCTGTGGTCATTAACACAGTACAAGTGGAATCAGTAATGAGGCGGAAATAATAAGAAAGACTGTATGCATATACGTGAAGACGTCATAAGTTTCCGCTCTGCTCCGCATCCACTGTATTCACGGTTACTTCCAAGAACCCTTTTCTTGTATTTTTTTTCCTATTATTATATTTTTATAAACGACCTTCATCACTAGTGAAGTTCATCACATCGCTCATACTTTTAAAAAAAATTTTTTTTTAATAATTAAAAACCGAATTCATAAATTTGTCTATTCGTACATACTTTAAATATAAAGTTAAAAATATTTTTATTGCTTTAAAGAAAACACCTTTAGTGGAGAATATACGATGATACTTGAATATTTTTTCACTAGCACGTTTGTTCAGAATTTTAAATATTAATAATTTCAACTCGATATAATATCTAGAAAAATCTTTGTTCCAATCCGCAAGTCCATAAGTTACTTTAAAAAAAATCAATTAGAGCTTTAAGTTAATGTTAAAGTAGCTCTAAACCATATAAAAAATTGTAATAACAAGAATTAAGTATGCATAATCCTTTTAGGTATGGAGTTTTCAGACCTAGAATCAAATGAAATTCTAATTTGTTTGATTCTATACCGTCACGGGAAGTATTGTATGAACAATATTAGTTATATAAATATAATAATGGTTTTTTAAGCTATAGACATTTAAATACATATGACAAGATCATAAATTAATTGTAGAACATTAAAAAATCTGTTGCATGCATGACTGCAGAACCCATTAACTGCAAGAAACTAAACGTCATCGGTTGAAATAGACATGTACGTGTATTCAAATTGTAGATATAGATTACTAGAATATCGCTATTGCGCTGCATAAACAGATGGTATAAGTATTATTAATGACAGACATAGAGCTTTCTCAAAAATGCTTCAAGGTATAACACAGGAAAAATGCCGATAATTGATACGTTTCCTTTACTAGATTTGTTCCACAAAGTCCCGTTAAAAACAGGCGACGATAAGTTTTATATAAAGAGCGTTTCTGGAAAGCGCTAGAACGTTCGCACCTGTAAAAATATAAAACACACTTATAACAAATAGTGCAACACTGAAATAAAGGGTTGGTATATCACGTCGAAACGACACCTAATATCCTCATTTCATGCTGAGTGGATTACCTTGAAGTGAAGATCAGAGAAATCAAGTTCAGAGAAGAAATAAACGAACGTACGTGTTACTCATCATTACGCAGAACCCTGATAATAATGTTTTAAACTGGTAATAAAGGTCTTGTCCTGCCTATAAAATTTTTTTATTGCTCCAGGTGCATTATCAGACCAGAAAGCCGTTTAATATATGATAAAAATAGTCTTAAATTTTACGTGATTCAAAACGCAAGCCGTTTAAAGAGGCAGACTTTTCATAGAAAAACGCTGTATTTCTGTTTCAATATTTACGAAAAAAATATATGTAATAGAAGAAATGCTGTCACATGGCGGTATATTTTTGTTTTTTTTTTGTTTAGTTGTTTTGGAATAAATTCCTAAAAAACATTATTTCCATTCGTTCTTTGTTTTTGAAAATAATGAGTCGTAAATTCGATATTAATGCGAATTTAAAAAAAATCACAACGCACCGCTCTAGGGATATCCCTTTTTAATTAATGAAGGGTCATTAATTGGTACCATTAGCAAATGGTTCCAATTTGTACACATTTCAGGGATGGAACCAGTCACAACCCGCAAGCTGTGTCGACGGGTATTTTATAGATATTTTTAGGAATTTGTTGTCGGAATCTCTGTCACTCAGGAATAGGTCGGAGAAGAGGGATTGAAACGGAGATAGCGATGCCAATTCGAAGCCGCGGATTGAAAGACTATCCCCTTAAGCCTTCAAATAATTAACCATATTAATATAAAAACAAATTCGGGTTGGGCATGTCACAAGTTTTTGGTTTACTGCGTGGTTTTAATGATTTTGTCAATTCTAACAAGTTATTGCGATCATTTAAAAACCGCCTATACTATGTAATATAATCAGGGATATTCGATAGTGTTTGTCTCCGTCCTGATATTTCGTTTAACACTTACTGGAATCTAACAATAATGTTTTAACTGCAAATATTACTTCGTGAGGAACACCGAATTCATAAACACTAAAGTTTAACTCGCAAACCATACAAAAGACAGTCAATAAACGCAAGAAATGATTACGCTGGCCATAACGGTGCGGTGTAGTGCTGTTGGCGGTGACGAAATCGGATCCCAATTATGAAGTTTTCGACTTTTGTCACATTTTAATCCTCTCGTCACGTTTCGCTTCATTTTAAGAAAATTTTCATTTATCTTTTAATTTATATTAATATAATTTATATATAATATAATAATATATATATATATATATATATATATAATAATAATATAATTATTTATATTATAATAAAAAAATATTTATTTAAATAACTTGTTTAAATCCACGGATGTTCACAGAGGTACCACCTTGTGACACCAAAAAAATATACGCCGTAGACTAAATATACACTAGTTGTTGTTTTGAAACATTCGCTGTTAGTAGGAATTTGTGTGACACACATGTAAAATTCGTACTAGATAAGAGAATACAAATTGTGAAGTTACAGGTCATGTGTAATTTAACAAAATCACTCACTACATATTATAAAATGAAGTTCGTCTGTCTGTCTGGACGCGATAAACTCAAAAACTACCGAACGGTTCGGCATATTATTTACACCAATAAACAGAGTGATTCAAGAGCCAGGTTTACGTGTATAATTTATTAATGTTTTGTGGAAATTTGTTAAATATGGCGACTATTATTGACGTAGTCGGAAAAATATCAAAGCCGGATGAGAACTTTCAATCTTCAGAAGAAACGCTCAATCTTAATTATTATGCTATCAAAGTTAAATTTAGGTATATCTTGCAAGTATATTACCAGAAGTTCACTGTCATTTAATAAATAAATAAATAAAATAGAAAATTGTTTTGGGGTAGATCAATTAGGAGAAAACATTAAATAAATTACAGTTTATAATCGGATGTCAAAGGTATATAACATAGGCAAAAATCGGATGTACGCGTCTTACTCGTGGGTAAGACGAGCGCAGAGCTATGAGTCAAATCAATGGATTTAGAACATTTTTATACTTTTTCAATACTTTACTTTCGATTAGAAATCTGATACTACCAAACTGTCTAGAAAAGTATAAGACGTAGGTCAAAAAAATATATCCGGTCAAGTGCGAGTCGTACCATGCCCTATGGGGATTGCATGCAGTTATAAAAATATACAGGCATGTTTATCACTACTTCTCGCCAAAATGCCACCTAAACGCATATTTATGTGTTATAACTACAAAATAATAATTCCTTAGGACCTATCCAAAGAGGTATTACTTCTATATAAAACTAAAAATAATTAATTTCGATGCAACGTCTGAAAGTAAGAGACAATTCACATTTTAACTAAACTACGTCTTAATGAACATGTTTGAACAGGTCAATACCTATTTATTTACAGCTAAATATTTGAACATGAGATTTTATAGAGGCTGCTTAAATTAAAATCATTACAATATCAAATATCATGGAACTTAGAATTGAATTCAAGACTTTGCCATCTGCATGCTCAAACGACGCGCAACCAAGATACAAGTTCTGAAGTTCTCAAAAGGAATTTATATATATATATATATATACGTATATTTGAGAAAATTAAACAATGAAATAATAATAATTTTCGTCGGTGGAAACGATAATCCAAATAAAAATATATCTACTTGTGTGGTATGTCCCATATATTATATTTAAAAAAAAACTTGAATTTAAAAAACCTTGTGGTATTCAAACTTTAAACATATTCATCGGCGTTTAAATTTCAGACGTATACCTATGTATTAAAATATGAAACATATATTTTGAAAGCTTAGGTCTTTATCTCAAATATGAAGTTTTAAACAAGTACTTATTACTTAAGACTTTCGAAGCTTCAAACTTTATAAATATATTTGTAATGTTTTAATAGCTATACTTCTGATATTGGAAGCTCGTTTTCAAAAATGGGTTTTTATAAATATAGTTCATTTTAGAGTTTTTAGTATGATAATCCCTAAACGTTACGTTACGTAAACGTTAGTGGCACGAAAAGTCACTGAAGGCTTCTGCAATCCACCTTTCAGCTCCATCATCAGAACCTTTGTGATCGTGTGCAATGCAAAGTGCTCGTGAAAACAAATCTAATGAGCCCATATTCTGGTGGGTTTACTAGTAGCCACTAAAGAGCTCTTTAATGTTTGTCCAACTTCTAGAACCATAATTATCGATTGTGTTTCAATTCGTACATATTTGTAAAATTTCGACTCGAGTCAATTAGCCGCTGAGTAGTTCACTCGGAAGACGACTGACACATGTGTGTCAAATTTCGCATTTGTTTATAAGTTTGTGGTTGAAACTGGCTGGCAAGATTTGAACTAAACAAAGACACATGTGAAGTAAAAACCTTCTAAAAATATACCTACTATTCTTATAATAATTCGAATAAATTTAGCCATGGAGTTAATAATAATTATATAACAATAATTTAAATGCAACGTAATTGGTTATTAATTCCATGGATAAATTTGTTTTCGTCTATAGGAACATGTTAGTTTAATTTATTCAAAAGTTAATTTCAACACAATGGAATAAACTCACTGTACGCTGACGTCGACGAACGCGCAGCGAAATACGCGCTGGTTATTTTATCAATCACCTTGTGGGAATATTTCCCGTATGAGAAAGGCTTTATTTCATATATTTGGTCGATGTTAATATGGATATCAGTATTTTAGAAAAACAATGTTACGAATATATGTAATGTAATGCGTAATCGATCCCTAAACACGGTAAAAAGTATTTCATAAAACATGCCATAAATTGTTAGTTTTAAAGTTGTAATTTAATAAAACCAGTCAAATGTGACTGCGAGCCCAAAGCTATATTGTTTCCAGTTCGCTTCAATGACTCAGACGTCCTGATTCCACCCTCGCTTTAAAAGCGATGAAATAAAATACGTCATTTACATGTCGTGATTAGTGTGTACAATCAAAATTTCGGATGGTTCGCTGCGAGCAATGTAAGGCGTACGAATTTAAGACCAATCTTTCGAAACTGCATGGTACGCTGATGTAGGCGCTTATGTTTATAGTGGAAGTCTGGCCCTGCAGAACCGGTACGTGATGTGTCCCGCCATTGGAATGTTTCTTTTTTAGGGTAACATAGGTTTATTCGCACGATTTCTCCCTTATTATGAATAAATGATGAAAATGTTAACTCCACATGTGAAATATTGTGTATCAGAAAGTTATAATAATTAATAAAATGACCGTTTACTGTATTAAAATACTTAAAAATTTCAGTCAATACTTGCAATGTACTTTAATTTAATTGTTTTATTATTATATATCGGAACAAAATTTAGAACACTAGACATCAACGAGTGTAAAGTATAGAAAGCATGGGTGTTACCTTCCTATTTTTAACCACCTTAAAAATAAATTTTCTATTCATTGCATATACGTCAATAATATTTAAATCCGTGAATACCAAAAGAAATAGTCGATGTGATAAAACGTGTGGCTTAGAATCATTCTTGAATAGAATTTAAAACTAGGATCTAACACAGATCTAAATATGAATATTTTAATGGCATAATTTGATCTACCAATTCTTTTTAAAATGAAAGAATTAAATGAAAAGTAATTCCTGTATATATTTTTTTTTTTAAATTGTAGCTGCGGATAAAATAGAATGCCCTCTAGAAATTCACTTAGAGATGAATACAAATGATAAAAATATTCGTGATTAAATATATCTATTCCACTTAGTTTTTAAGACATTAAAAAATAAGCCTTTTTAAGTTTCTTGTAGTGTTCTTCGCGTACGCGTACGAACCTCCATGAATTTAGATTTATGACGTTCAAAAGTGACCTCAGAGTGTCCTACTTGAAAATAAAATGGTGGAGGAAAGAAATTATAACTAGTTAGTTGTGGTTTTAGAAGAGTATATTGGTATTTTTTTCATAACTTTATACATGCGCTGGGGGAAGATATCTCTATCGATTCACGGGCGATCGTCGACTGACTTCCTTCGACCATTTTCTTCTATCCTTCTACTTTTCATACGAGTACTAAATAATCGTACTAGTAGATATCATAGTACTAGTAGAGCGGCTACTGGCAGCACGCACAAAGAAATAAGCAACAAAACATTGCAGAAAGAAGATTGATGCTCCAAATTTGAAAAGTAGAAGGTTAGAAGAAAATGGTCGACGGAATTCAGTCGACGATCGCCCGTGAATCAAACTACAATAAATCTCATTCGGAAGAAACGCCGTCACGGATTGTTGCGACTGTGTGATAATTGCGTAGATACACAAAATAAAACGTAAATCCAATGAAAAAACCTATCTACATAATTTACGTAAACACCACTCATCTATGACATCAAGTTTCTGGTAGGTCCATAATGGTAGGAATACGATAAGAAAAAGTTTTCCAATTATCACCAACATTATTATGTGCACATTCTTGACCTAGATTATTGACCCTTTTCCATTCCTTGTCTGGTTGCAAAAAGTAATTTGAAAAACCAACGGTTATCTGAACGAGTTATCTGAAAGGCACTAAAATGTTAGAACCTCCAAAACGCGCTTGACCATCTAAGTGTTTGATAGACGTGAAATTTAACTGTTCGAAGCGTAATAAACCCATTAATCTTCGCGTGCAGTTTCGAAAAATCCGCACTATTTTCACAGTCTACTGTCTAGAGGAGATAAACGATTTTTTTGTGTAAAAACTACGTGCCAACTTCATGAGATTGGATATCGAGATCAATGAATGCATTACACTGTAAAATATTGGACAGCGAAATAAACACATGAAGATCGAACTTACCATGAGTTTCGTCGAAAGTAATATGGACCCAAGGTCGAAACAATATCAATAACTCTATTATACAAATTTACACAGTAAAGCGCGTTAACTTCCAAATATATCAAGTTAAAATTCAATAGATAAAAAAGAAAGGAACGTGGGCCGCTGGAATTATATACAGGAGTTCATATGACAAAAGAAGAGACGAATATGAGTAAAAAAAAAATAAAAATAAATATCAAAAATGTAGGTTATTAACAATCTCATATCCATGACAGTAGACCGTAACAAATTTTCTCACGCAAAATATTGACAGGAATAATTCTGAAATTAAAGAAAAGTTATTTCGAAAATACAATTCCATGTATTAATTTTGTGATTGGGACACTCGTTTCATTAGGCTCATAAACATTTAATTATGTTCTAGTCATATGACACTATAAAACCATCGTTCGTACAATGAATAAGATTTTGTCATATAAATCGCATTAGTTGTTTTTTTTGTTGTTGTTAAGTTGTATTGATGAAATAACAAGTCAAGAATGGTCGCGAGTCCAACGTTCGACACTTACGTAAGAAGTTTTTACCTTTATAGATAGCTGAGTTTGACTAATAGTCATGTTAATACACTGTAGCCTTGAAAAAATATTGTAATGCAAAACTCAAAACATACAAAATTTGAACATTAAGTTTACTTTATAACGAACACAATCATAAAAAAATAATTAATTCTACCCCTAAGGGGGTGAAACAGAGAGCGAGGGATGGTGACTTTGAGGCATCTGAATCGAGTCATACCATATTTGGGCATTATATATCTTTTTTGACATAAGCATCCAGTAAGAACGGAATTCTATCCCTGACGGATATAAAATAAGGGATGTAATTTGGTATGAAAATTAATGTTGGCCCTTTGAGTCAAAAACTAAACTTATCGCGATTTAAAATTTTGAAAATTTAACCAATACGGGATGCATCTTTATATTAAACTTCTGTCATTCTTAATGTTAAAACCATATTAGTAGATTGTTATACAAGGGGTGAAATGGACCTACCTAGGTACAAGATAAAGGTAGTTCGAGTGCCTAAATAGGTCTTTCACCCGAGGTAAACATTCTGCATTTCATTACCAATGTGAGGAAAATGAAACGAAACGCGTTAAATCCATATCTGAATCCGATGTACTCATTTTATACAAATATCCGTATACGTAAATAAATTAGCACTCGACAAAACTTTCTCACCGTTTAAATGTTTCTTTTACTGTGTCATTCTACTAGTGTACTTTTTACCTGCTCAAATATATGTAAATTAAATGATAATTTATTTAAAAGTAAATTGTAAAGTATGTAGTCATATTACAAAATTGTTGATAATATATTTTTATTAAAATTTTACGCCGCGATTCAACAGAGTTGCTGTATCAAAACTTGAGACATGGCTTGCATGGTTTTTTTTTGACAGCAAAGAAAATCGTTTCTCAGGGACGAAAAGTACTGTTTTCATCCCTTTAATTGAACTTCAAGCGTACTTTTCGAGTAGGTACATGAGTAATGAAAATGTCATTATTTAGCTTTATGGTTAGCAATTAAAAATCACCTGTTCTAGCATTTACAGAAACCCAATTCTTAAGTGGGAAAAATAGTAAAAATCGCATTTTTAAGCCGGAGATAAAATATGAAAAGTTTTAATCTTTTTGTAAAATTGTAAACTAACCCTTAAAAAATATACATAAAGTTAATTCCTGCGAGCGAAGCCGCGGGCGATCGTTAATAAAATATAAGATATAAGAATCAATATTAAGGTTTTAAATATATAGGTTTCAACGTGGTAGGGTTTTTACAGTATTTTTCAAGTCTCTGCCTATCCCTTGGTGAAATCTGCGTGAATTTATGTACGTACGTAAAATATAACACTAATCTGCAATTTTTGATTGTACTCAGATAGAAAACAAATATATCCTGTACCCAAGACTATATACAAAGTATAGGCATATATAATACACAAACTTCCCATCCGCGGTTATTCGCGCGTAGTCTATACGTTGATGTTATTCCTGCTTGTATACCCAGATTATGATCACTCGAGGCAAACGTGTGAAGTTCTGCGATCAGATTTGGGCTTCAATATAAAGCATGTTAGCGCATACTAATTACAATTAAATCTAGTTTTTAGTGTGATAAAAATTAATCACTTCTGTATTGTCTTCTATTTTTCCCGAGCTTCTTACTTATTTTTTTTTCCTGTATTCCCGGCCTGCACACCCACATTCTAGCCTTTTCAAAAGTAAAGTAGGTGGTGCAGAATGAATCGATATTGTATTAATATGCGATTACTTGTATTATTATTTTTTTATTTTTAATATTATTATTATTATTAATAATAGTATTATAAAATAATTTTTCCATTCCGTCAGTTCTGTGGTAATGTTGTGGTCAAAAATAAAACATACGTATGCAGATTATTGATGTCACAGTACGACAACATGACTACGCTAGACGAGAATTTAAAAAAAAGTGCAGCCACAAAAAAGACTGAGAGTTGAAACCCAATAAAAAAAGATGGCAACATAGAGTAAGACATGAAACGGCTGATTAAAGCGAGACCTAACTAGGTATGGAAAGGCCACGAAAACATAGAAATGGATATATATAGAAAGGGCTAAATTATTTGTCAGGTTACTATAGTTGTAGTCGGGAAGGTCTATTAAATAAATTTGAAAATAGACTTACACTCCACCGCAGATACTATACGACTTAAATTTTTTATTTTTATTTTTTTTTAACGACTTGTATCGGAATTCAGGCCAAGTCCTCGGCCGATTCGCGCTCGCTTACTTTCGGGACATTACACCAATTAAAGGGGGCGTGAGATGCCCGGTGACGTTTCAATACTTTATGTTAATATTTCGTATTTTTTTTATTTTGTTTTTAAATGACTGCCGAAATAATTCACTTGTTCAGTTAAGTTCCCTTGTAAAAATTTTACACATTAGCCTTTTTAAATTGTCGACCAAAAATATTTGCGAAAAATATTTTCAACGGTATACCAAAAGCAAAATAATTTAAATTAAATAAAAAACTGTCGTGTTTTTTTTTTTATTTAATCGATTTTTAGTATCAAAAGCAGTTTAGCATTTAGTTTCTGAACTATAACAGACATTACAGTGTTATAATTTAAAGGTCATAAACATGAGCTTTCGTAAAGCCTTTTAATTTTAAACAAACTTCCATATAATCGTAATTGCTAAATTACTTAATAACTATTCGTTGTAGTGTTAATTTAATGAGCATCGTTTATCAGGAGTATAATCCGTGTTATACTAGAGTTACTTTAAAGAAATATAAACATAAAAAATAAGTTGATTTCAGTTTAGCTTATTATGACATTAAATTAACGGTAACGGTAATGGTAATGGGAGGTACCAGTACATTCACCGTAATTGTGGAGGTGACACAGGGTTATAATATTTATATCTGTGAATCAAAACAGAGTGGGGATTAAAAAGATATTTTGTTACTATAACAATATGGGTTCATAATAAAAAGTTAGAAATATTCAGATGTATATATATACAACTATACAATCATAGAAACCACAAAAAAGTATGTTTAACATAAGGACAGTACATTAATCCTTTGTTGGGTTGTACCTAACCGTTTACAATGTACAAAGCACCCCCTTAATAAGTCCGTTGTGATCTTAGCCCACATATTTTTAAAAAGGAATGACCTGATTTTCTAATTTTGGCTGAAAAAAGCCAGTAACAATATTTTTAATATTAGAAAACCGAAATGCGTAAAAAATAATTAGCTGCATAAAGATAAAAACAAATCCTATATAAAGATTTTCGTTAGAGCAATGTAGAACTCACCATGCACCATGCTATGTTTTTTTTCGATACTATGATTTTAGGAAATCAATAATAAATGTTTATAAAGTATTGCAGGCGGGGACAAAATACCAGCAGCAATTAACAACCGAAATAATTTCACGTTACAGTTACGAGACACGATAAACTTCTATTTTTTTATTCTACACCTGCTCGGAAAGAGTTCTTACTATATTATTTATCTGAATTCTAACATTACTCAAGTACGAAACTCATGAGTGCGTATTATAAAATGGGTTTTATTGACTATCCATTAATTCTGTATTAACGGTGTATACAGTTTTCAAATTAAACGTAATTTTTTTTTTATAAGTTGTAATTACAAATAAAAGAGGATTTCTCTCGAAAAAACCGATACTTCAGAAGGTTTAGTTAAATAAAAATATTTTATAACGGTACATGACTCAGAACCAGTTTTGCTCAATGACATGATGCCCAATGCCATATTTTTCCATTGTATGTAATTTAAACAAAAAGGTATATATCAGCAAGGGCGTCACTAACCATTATAATAGAAGCAGTACATAGATACTATTATTCCATCGTATGTATTTAAGCGTGGATTAACTTTTGAGGCGCTTTCTGGTTTTCTTATTTTCTTTCTGAGTTGAAAACGTGTTTCTATGAAAATCCGTTAAAACTACGATTCTCATACTAATCGGTTTTTTTTTCCACCCTCTGCACGCTACTACTCCAAAGAACTTTTTTTATGGTTAACGGTAAATTCATATGATCGGACGCAGCGTTTCGCCATTGAGTTTATAAATTCACCCCTAAGGCTTAATTCAGATCAGAAGCATAATAATTTTTTGCTCATCGATTATGATAAATTTATTTTTTATAATTGCTAAGTTCAATTTTAGATCTTGCTGTACATTAATGTACATAGACAACTTGTACTGGCAGATTCAGTTGTTGTAATTCTAATTTATAGAAAAATATATTATTAGTTCTAGAATGTTATATTTCTATACATGCAGATGCCTTCCAGTTACATATACCCTACGACATAGTGGCAAAATCCTTCACAATATCAGACTGATACAGTAATTACTAGCGTAGTAGATATACATATATGTTACGGGTAATGCTAGAAGATTGAGTAAATCTAGTTTTACCCGGGTTTACTTAGGATCACCCAAGGATTTTGGGTAATGTCCGAATATTAATTGAAATAAATTTTCATTCGGGATTTACCCATACCAATGCTGGTTGGGTAATATTAAGTGTTACGTCAAGAGTTATTGTCTGTAAAAGTCTGAATTGTTTTTAATTTACTAATGAACAATATTTTGGAAATAATTGGTAGTGTTAAAAGTGCAAATTAAGCCAAATCAAAAACTATTCTGCAATACTGGCGATTGAAGCAATTTGATCTGTGTTCCGTAAGTGGCGTCGAGAAACTAATTGCTCCCCTTTCTTTGGGTGAGACAAAAATAAAATATTATGTAACCAACAATGAGATGTTTGATATTTTGCATGGAACTTATTCGATTGTTGGGCAAGGGGAAAAACTTCGAATGAAAAAACAATGGAAAAATATTACTGAGGAAGTAATAAAGTTATATTTAGAAAGCCAAAAAAGTTGAAATCTGCCAGAAAAGGTATTTGTACCAAAACACTTCTGCCCACAAAAATGAATTGTCGTTGTCAAGTTACTTCTGCGTCAAGATTACTCTTGCGTAAAGACTTATCTTGACGCAACACCTAACATTACCCAGCCAGCATTAGGTAGACCTAGGTGAATATGGGTAAATTCCGAATTAAAATTTATTCAAATTTTTATTCGTACATTACCCAAAATCCTTGAGCAATTCTAAGTAAACCCGGGTATATTTAGGTTTACTCAATCTTCTAGCATTACCCGTAACATATATACTAGTACGTTGTGACCGTAGCCAAATCGACGAAATACGAAACAATGGTACAGAAAGATGACACTATTGCATTTAGTCTTATAAATCTTATATGACTTGTCTATGGAAAACTTGTGTCAATTCTCAAACCAAGGACGACTACATCTTAATGTATCAAACTAATAATTTATTTCACATCACAACGGGTTGTAGCGCCAATATATTTAACTTTAGAGAAATCAACAATGTTCATAAACTTAAAGACGAGAC